>OX104118.1:88794208-89394208 GCA_944474755.1 Limnoperna fortunei
AACTTGAGCTGACAACCTTAAACATTGACACACTTAGGTGATCATTTGCACTGACATCCTAAACATTGACACACACCGGTGATCACTTGAATTGACAACCTAAACATTGACACACACCGGTGATCACTTGAACTGACACCCTAAACATTGATACATTTTGGTGATCATTTGAACTGACAAACTAAACATCGACACACACCGGTGATCACTTGAACTGACAACCTTAACATCGACACACTTAGGTGATCATTTGCACTGACATCATAAACATTGACACACATCGGTGATCACTTGAACTTACAACCTAAACATTGACACACTTAGGTGATCATTTGAACTGACAACCTAAACATTGGCACACACCAGTGATCACTAGAACTGACAACCTAAACATTGACACAAACCCGAGATCATTTGAACTGTCAACTTAAATATTGACACACTCCGTTGATCACTTGAACTTACAACATAAAGATTGACACACTTAGGTGATCCTTTGAAATGACAATCTAAACACTGACACAAACCGATGATCACTTGAACTGACAACCTAAACATTGACACACTTAGGTGATCATTTGAATTGACAACCTAAACATTGGCACACACCAGTTATCACTAGAACTGACAACCTAAACATTGACACACACCTTTGATCACTTGAACTGACAACCTAAACATTGACACACACCTTTGATCAGTTGAACTGACAACATAAACATCGACATACACCTGTGATCACTTGAACTGACAACCTAAACATTGACACACTAAGGTGATCACTTGAACTGACAACCTAAACATTGACACAAACCGGTGATTACTAGAACTGACAACCTAAACATTGATACACACCGTTGATCACTTGAACTGACAACCTAAACAATGACACACACCTTTGATCACTTGAACTGACAACCTTAACATTTACACACTTAGGTAATCACTTGTTTCTGACAACTTAAACATTGACACACACCGGTGATCACTTGAACTGACAACCTAAACATTGACACACACCGGTGATAATTTGAACTGACAACCTAAACATTGACACACTTAGGTGATCATTTGAAATGACAAACTTAACATTAACACACGCAGGGGATCACTTGAACTGACAACCTAAACATTGACCCACACCATTGATCACTTGAAGTTACAACCTAAATATTGACACACTTAGGTGATCAATTGAACTAACAACCTAAACATTGACACACACCGGTGATCACTTGAACTGACAACCTAAACATTGACACACACCTGTGATCACTTGAACTGACAACCTAAACATTGACAGACTTAGGTGAGCACTTGAACTGACAACCTAAACATTGACACACACCGGTGATCACTTGAACTGACAAAATAAACATTGACACAGTTGGGTGATCATTTGAACTAACATCCTAAACATTGGCACACACCCGTGATCACTTGAACTGACAACCTTAACATCGATAAACTTTGGTGATCATTTGCACTGACATCATAATCATTGACACACATCGGTGATCACTTGATCTTACAACCTAAGCATTGACACACTTAGGTGATCATTTGAACTGACAACCTAAACATTGGCACACACCAGTGATCACTACAATTGACAACCTAAACATTGACACACAACGGTGATCACTTCAACTGACAACCTAAACATTGACACACTTAGGTGATCATTTGAACTGACAACCTAAAGATTGACACACACCATTGATCACTGGAACTGACAACCTAAACATCGACACACACCGTTGATCACTTGAACTGACAACCTAAACATTGACACACACCTGAAATCACTTGAACTGACAACCTAAGCATTGACACACTTAGGTGATCACTTCAACTGACAACCGAAACATTGACACACACCGGTGATTACTAGAACTGACAACCTAAACATTGATACACACCGATGATCACTTGAACTGACAGCCTAAACAATGACACACACCTTTGATCACTTGAACTGACAACCTTAACATTGACACACTTAGGTAATCACTTGTTTCTGACAACCTAAACATTGACACACACCGGTGATCACTTGAACTGACAACCTAAACATTGACACACACCGGTGATCATTTGAACTGACAACCTTAACATTGACACACGCCGGTTATCACTTGAACTGACAACCTAAACATTGACACACACCGGTGATCACTTGAACTTACAACCTAAACATTGACAGACTTAGGTGATCACTTGAACTGACAACCTAAACATTGACACACACCGGTGATCACTTGAACTGACAACCTAAACATTGACACACACCTGTGATCACTTGAACTGACAACCTAAACATTGACAGACTTAGGTGATCACTTGAACTGACAACCTAAACATTGACACACACCGGTGATCACTTGAACTGACAACCTAAACATTGACACATACCGGTGATAACTTGAACTGACAACCTAAACATTGACACAGTTGGGTGATCATTTGAACTGACAACCTAAACATTGGCACAAACCGGTGATCACTTGAACTGACAACCTTAACATTGACACACACACATCGGTGATCACTTGAACTGACGACCTAAACATTGACTTACACCGGTGATAACTTTAACTGATAACCGTAACATTGACACACGTAGGTGATCGTTTGAACTGACAATCTAAACACAGACACAAACCGAGGATCACTTGAACTGACAACTAAACTGACACACAGCGGGGATCACTTGAACTGATAACCGTAACATTGATACATTTAGGTGATCATTTTAACTGACAACCTAAACATAGATTCACACCAGCGATCACTTGAACTGACAACCTAAACATTGACACACACCATTGATCACTTGAACTGACTACTTAAACATTGACACACTTAGGTGATCATTTGAACTGAAACCTAAACATTGACACACACCAGTGATCACTTGAACTGACAACCTAAACATTGACTCACACCGGTGATCACTTGAACTGACAACCTAAATATTGTCACACACCGTTGATCAATAGAACTGACAACCTAAACATTGACACACCTAGGTGATTATTTGAACTGACATCCTAAACATTGACACACACCTGTGATCACTTGAACTGACAACATAAACATTGACACACTTAGGTGATCATTTGAACTGACAACATTAACATAGACACACACCAGTGATCACTTGAAGTGACAACCTAAACATTGACACATTTAGGTAATCACTTGAACTGACAACCTTAACATTAACACACCGGTGATCACTTGAACTGACAACCTAAATATTGTCACACACCGTTGATCAATAGAACTGACAACCTAAACATTGACACACTTAGGTGATTATTTGAACTGACAACCTAAACATTGATACACACAGCGATCACTTAAACTGACAACCCTAACATTGACACACACCTGTGATCACTTGAACTGACGACCTAAACATTGACACACACCGGTAATCACTTGAACTGACAAACTAAACATTGACACACCCCGGTGATCACTTGAACTGACAAACTAGACACTGACACACACCGTTGATAACTTGAACTGACAACCTTAAACATTGACACACTTAGGTGATCATTTGCACTGACATCCTAATCATTGACACACACCGGTGTTCACTTGAATTGACAACCTAAACATTGACACACACCGGTGATCACTTGAACTGACACCCTAAACATTGATACATTTTGGTGATCATTTGAACTGACAACCTAAACATTGACACACACCGGTGATCACTTGAACTGACAACCTTAACATCGACACACTTAGGTGATCATTTGCACTGACATCATAAACATTGACACACATCGGTGATCACTTGAACTTACAACCTAAACATTGACACACTTAGGTGATCATTTGAACTGACAACCTAAACATTGGCACACACCAGTGATCACTAGAACTGACAACCTAAACATTGACACAAACCCGAGATCATTTGAACTGACAACTTAAATATTGACACACACCGGTGATCACTTGAACTTACAACATAAAAATTGACACACTTAGGTGATCCTTTGAAATGACAATCTAAACACTGACACAAACCGATGATCACTTGAACTGACAACCTAAACATTGACACACTTAGGTGATCATTTGAACTGACAACCTAAACATTGGCACACACCAGTGATCACTAGAACTGACAACCTAAACATTGACATACAACGGTGATCACTTGAACTGACAACCTAAACATTGACACACACCTTTCATCACTTGAACTGACAACCTTAACATTGACACACTACGGTGATCATTTGAACTGACAACCTAAAGATTGACACACACCATTGATCACTTGAACTGACAACCTAAACATCGACACACACCGGTGATCACTTGAACTGACAACCTAAACATTGATACACACCGTTGATCACTTGAACTGACAACCTAAACAATGACACACACCTTTGATCACTTGAACTGACAACCTTAACATTGACACACTCAGGTAATCACTTGTTTCTAACAACCTTAACATTGACACACACCGGTGATCACTTGAACTGACAACCTAAACATTGACACACACCGTTGATGACTTGAAATGACAACCTAAACATTGACACACTTAGGTGATCATTTGAACTGACAACCTTAACATTGACACACGCAGGTGATCACTTGAACTGACAACCTAAACATTGACACACACCATTGATCACTTGAACTTACAACCTAAATATTGACACACATAGGTGATCATTTGCACTGATAATCTAAACACAGACTCAAACCGATGAGCAATTGAACTAACAACCTAAACATTGACACACACCGGTGATCACTTGAACTGACAACCTAAACATTGACACACACTTGTGATCACTTGAACTGACAACCTAAACATTGACAGACTTAGGTGAGCACTTGAACTGACAACCTAAACATTGACACATAACGGTGATCACTTGAACTGACAACCTAAACATTGACACAGTTGGGTGATCATTTGAACTAACATCCTAAACATTGGCACACACCGGTGATCACTTGATCTGACAACCTTAACATTCACACACACACCGGTGATCACTTGAACTGACAACCTTAACATCGATACACTTAGGTGATCATTTGCACTGACAGTATAAACATTGACACACATCGGTGATCACTTGAACTTACAACCTAAACATTGACACACTTAGGTGATCATTTGAACTGACAACCGAAACATTGGAACACACCAGTGATCACTAGAACTGACAACCTAAACAATGACAAACAACGGTGATCACTTGAACTGACAACCTAAACATTGACACACACCTTTGATCACTTGAACTGACAACCTAAACATTGACACACTTATGTGATCATTTGAACTGACAACCTAAAGATTGACACACACCATTGATCACTTGAACTGACAACCTAAACATCGACACACACCGGTGATCACTTGAACTGACAACCTAAACATTGACACACACCTGTGATCACTTGAACTGACAACCTAAGCATTGACACACTTAGGTGATCACTTGAACTGACAACCTAAACATTGACACACACCGGTGATTACTAGAACTGACAACCTAAACATTGATACACACCGTTGATCACTTGAACTGACAACCTAAACAATGACACACACCTTTGATCACTTGAACTGACAACCTTAACATTGACACACTTAGGTAATCACTTGTTTCTGACAACCTAAACATTAACACACACCTGTGATCACTTGAACTGACAACATAAACATTGACACACACCGGTGATAACTTGAACTGACATCCTAAACATTGACACACTTAGGTGATCATTTGATCTGACAACCTTAACATTGACACACGCCGGTGATCACTTGAACTGACAACCTAAACATTGACACACAGCGGTGATCACTTGAACTTACAACCTAAATATTGACACACTTAGGCGATCATTTGAACTGACAATCTAAACACAGACTCAAACCGATAATCAATTGAACTAACAACCTAAACATTGACACACACCGGTGATCACTTGAACTGACAACCTAAACATTGACACACACCTGTGATCACTTGAACTGACAACCTAAACATTGACACACTTAGGTGATCATTTGAACTGACAACTTAAAGATTGACACACACCATTGATCACTTGAACTGACAACCTAAACATCGACACACACCGGTGATCACTTGAACTGACAACCTAAACAATGACACACACCGTTGATCACTTGAACTGACAACCTTAACATTGACACACTTAGGTAATCACTTGTTTCTGACAACCTAAACATTGACACACACCGGTGATCACTTGAACTGACAACCTAAACATTGACACACACCGGTGATAACTTGAACTGACAACCTAAACATTGACACACTTAGGTGATCATTTGAACTGACAACCTTTACATTGACACACGCCGGTGATCACTTGAACTGACAACATAAACATTGACACACACCGGTGATCACTAGAACTTACAACCTAAATATTGACACACTTAGGTGATCATTTGAACTGACAATCTAAACACAGACTCAAACCGATGATCAATTGAACTAACAACCTAAACATTGACACACACCGGTGATCACTTGAACTGACAACCTAAACATTGACACACACCTGTGATCACTTGAACTGACAACCTAAACATTGACAGACTTAGGTGATCACTTGAACTGACAGCCTAAACATTGACACACACCGGTGATCACTTGAACCTACAACCTAAACATTGACACACTTAGGTGATCATTTAAACGACAACCTAAACATTGACACAGTTGCGTGATCATTTGAACTGACAACCTAAACATTGACAAACACCGGTGATCACTTGAACAGACAACCTTAACATTGACACACACACACCGGTGATCACTTGAACTGACAACCTAAACATTGACACACACCGGTGATAACTTGAATTGATAACCGTAACATTGACACACGTAGGTGATCGTTTGAACTCACAATCTAAACGCAGACACAAACCGAGGATCATTTGAACTGACAACTAAACTGACACACAGCGGTTATCACTTGAACTGATAACCGTAACATTGATACATTTAGGTGATCATTTTAACTGACAACCTAAACATAGATTCACACCAGTGATCACTTGAACTGACAACCTAAACATTGACACACACCATTGATCACTTGAACTGACAACCTAAACATTGGCACACACCGGTGATCACTTGAACTGACAACCTAAACATTGAAACACACCGGTGATCACTTGAACTGACAACCTAAACATTGACACACACCGGTGATAATTTGAACTGACAACCTAAATATTGACACAGTTGCGTGATCATTTGAACTGACAACCTAAACATTGACACACACCGGTGATCACTTGAACAGACAACCTTAACATTGACACACACACACCGTTGATCACTTGAACTGACAACCTAAACATTGACACACACCGGTGATAGCTTGAACTGATAACCGTAACATTGACACACGTAGGTGATCGTTTGAACTGACAATCTAAACACAGACACAAACCGAGGATCATTTGAACTGACAACTAAACTGACACACAGCGGTGATCACTTGAACTGATAACCGTAACATTGATACATTTAGGTGATCATTTTAACTGACAACCTAAACATAGTTTCACACCAGTGATCACTTGAACTGACAACTTAAACATTGACACACACCATTGATCACTTGAACTGACAACCTAAACATTGACACACTTAGGTGATCATTTGAACTGAAACCTAAACATTGACACACACCAGTGATCACTTGAACTGACAACCTAAACATTGGAACACACCGGTGATCACTTGAACTGACAACCTAAACATTGTCACACACCGTTGATCAATAGAACTGACAACCTAAACATTGACACGCTTAGGTGATTATTTGAACTGACAACCTAAACATTGACACACACCAGTGATGACTTTAACTGACAGCCTAAACATTGACACAAACCCGAGATCATTTGAACTGACAACCTAATAATTGCCACACACCTGTGATCACTTGATCTTACAACATAAACATTGACACACTTAGGTGATCCTTTGAAATGACAATCTAAACACTGACACAAACCGATGATCACTTGAACTGACAACCTAAACATTGACACACTTAGGTGATCATTTGAACTGACAACCTAAACATTGGTACACACCAGTGATCACTAGAACTGACAACCTTAACATTGACACACAACGGTGATCACTTGAACTGACAACCTAAACAGTGACACACACCTTTGATCACTTGAGCTGACAACCTTAACTTTGACACACTTAGGTGATCATTTGAACTGACAACTTAAGGATTGACACACACCATTGATCACTTGAACTGACAACCTAAACATCGACACACACCGGTGATCACTTGAACTGACAACCTAAACATTGACACACACCTGTGATCACTTGAACTGACAACCTAAACATTGACAGACTTAGGTGATCACTTGAACTGACAACCTAAACATTGACACACACACCTGTGATCACTTGAACTGACAACCTAAACATTGACACACACCGGTGATAACTTGAACTTACAACCTAAACATTGACACAGTTGGGTGATCATTTGAACTAACAACCTAAACATTGGCACACACCGGTGATCACTTGAACTGACAACCTTAACATTGACACACAGACACACCGGTGATAACTTGAACTGATAACCGTAACATTGACAAACGTAGGTGATCGTTTGAACTGAGAATCTAAACACAGACACAAACCGAGGATCACTTGAACTGACAAATAAACTGACACACAGCGGTGATCACTTGGACTGATAACCGTAACATTGATACATTTAGGTGATCATTAAAACTGACAACCTAAACATAGATTCACACCATTGATCACTTGAAATGACAACTTAAACATTGACACACTTAGGTGATCATTTGAACTGAAACCTAAACATTGACACACACCAGTGATCACTTGAACTGACAACCTAAACATTGACACACACCGGTGATCACTTGAACTGACAACCTAAACATTTTCACACACCGTTGATCAATAGAACTGACAACCTAAACATTGACACACTTAGGTGATTATTTGAACTGACAACCTAAACATTGATACACACAGCGATCACTTAAACTGACAACCTAAACATTGACACACACCTGTGATCACCTGAACTGACAACCTGAACACTGACACACACCGGTGATCACTTGAACTGACAAACGAAACATTGACACACCCCGGTGATCACTTGAACTGACAAACTAAACACTGACACACACCTTTGATAACTTGAACTGACAACCTTAAACATTGACACACTTAGGTGATCATTTGCACTGACATCCTAAACATTGACACACACCGGTGATCACTTGAATTGACAACCTAAACATTGACACACACCGGTGATCATTTGATCTGACACCCTACACATTGATACATTTTGGTGATCATTTGAACTGACAATATAAACTTTGTCACAGACCGGTGATCACTTGAACTGACAACCTTAACATCGACACACTTAGGTGATCATTTGCACTGACATCATAAACATTGACACACACCGTTGATAACTTGAACTGACAACCTTAAACATTGACACATTTAGGTGATCATTTGCACTGACATCCTAAACATTGACACACACCGGTGATCACTTGAACTGACACCCTAAACATTGATACATTTTGGTGATCATTTGAACTGACAACCTAAACATTGACACACAGCGATGATCACTTGAACTGACAACCTTAACATCGACACACTTAGGTGATCATTTGCACTGACATCATAAACATTGACACACATCGGTGATCACTTGAACTTACAACCTAAACATTGACATACACCGGTGATCACTTGGACTGACAACCTAAACATTGACACACTTAGGCGATCATTTGAAAGACAATCTAAACACTGACACACACAACGGTGATAACTTGAACAGATAAAACATTGGCACTCAGCGAGAACCTTTTGAACTGATGACCTAAACATTGGCACAGAACTGACTACCTGAGCACTAATATACACCTGTGATCACTTGAACTGGCAACCTAAACATTGACACAGAACGGACAACCTGAGCACTAATATACACATGTGATCACTTGAACTGACAACCTGAACATTGACAGACAACTATGATCACTTGAACTGACAACCTAAACATTGACAAACAACTATGATCACTTGAACGGACAATCTAAACAATGGCACACATCTTTTATCACTTAAACTGATAACTTAATATGAAACACAGCGGCGATTAATTGAACTTAAAACCTTTTCATTGACACACAACGTTGAACACTTGAACTAACAACCTAAACACTGACACACACCGGTAATTACTTTAACTGACAACCTTGACATTAACATACAACGGTGATCATTTAAACTGACAACCTAAACACTGACACACACCAGTGATGACTTGAACTGACAACCTAAACATTGACACACACCGGTGATCACTTGAACTGACAACCGTAACATTGATACATTTAGGTGATCATTTGAACTGACAACCTAAACATTGACACACTTAGGTAATCAGTTGAACTGACAACCTAAACATTGACAAACACCGGTGATCACTTGAACTGACAACCGTAACATTGATACATTTAGGTGATCATTTGAACTAACAACCAAAACATTGACACACACCGGTGATCAGTTGAACTGACAACCTAAACATTGACACACATCTGTGATCACTTGAACTGACTACCTAAACATTGACACAATTAGGTGATCATTTGAACTGACAACATAAACATAGACACACACCGGTGATCACTTGAACTGACAACTAAACTGACACACAGCGGTGATCACTTGAACTGATAACCGTAACATTCATACATTTAGGTGATCATTTTAACTGACAACAAAAACATAGACACACACCAGAGATCACTTGAACTGACAACCTTAACATTGACACACTTAGGTAATCACTTGAACTGACAACCTTAACATTGAAACACTTAGGTAATCACTTGAACTGACAACCTTAACATTGACAAACGCCGGTGATCACTTGAACTGTCAACCTAAACATTGAAACACTTAGGAGATCATTTGAACTGACAACATAAACATTTACACACACCGGTGATCGCTTGAACTGACAACCGTAACATTGATACATTTAGGCGATCATTCGAACTGACAACCTAAACATTGACACACCGGTGGTCACTTGAAGTGACAACCTTAACATTGCCACACACAGGTGATCACTTGAACTGAAAAACTTAAACATTGACACACACAGGTGATCACTTGAAGTGACAACCTAAACAATGACACACACCTTTGATCACTTGAACTGACAACCTTAACATTGACACACTTAGGTAATCACTTGTTTCTGACAACCTAAACATTGACACACACCGGTGATCACTTCAAGTGACAACCTAAACATTGACACACACCGGTGATAACTTGAACTGACAACCTAAACATTGACACACTTAGGTGATCATTTGAACTGACAACCTTTACATTGACACACGCCATTGATCACTTGAACTGACAACCTAAACATTGACACACACCGGTGATCACTAGAACTTACAACCTAAATATTGACACATTTAGGTGATCATTTGAACTGACAATCTAAACACAGACTCAAACCGATGATCAATTGAACTAACAACCTAAACATTGACACACACCGGTGATCACTTGAACTGACAACCTAAACATTGACACACACCTGTGATCACTTGAACTGAGAACCTAAATATTGACAGACTTAGGTGATCACTTGAACTGACACCCTAAACATTGACACACACCTGTGATCACTTGAACTGACAACCTAAATATTGACAGACTTAGGTGATCACTTGAACTGACACCCTAAACATTGACACACACCTGTGATCACTTGAACTGACAACCTAAATATTGACAGACTTAGGTGATCACTTGAACTGACAACTTAAACATTGACACACACCGGTGATAACTTGAACTGACAACCTAAACATTGACACAGTTGCGTGATCATTTGAACTGACAACCTAAACATTGACACACACCGGTGATCACTTGAACAGACAACCTTAACATTGACACACACACACCAGTGATCACTTGAACTGACAGCCTAAACATTGACACACACCGGTGATAACTTGAACTGATAACCGTAACATTGACACACGTAGGTGATCGTTTGAACTGACAATCTAAACACAGACACAAACCGAGGATCATTTGAACTGACAACTAAACTGACACACAGCGGTGATCAGTTGAACTGATAACCGTAACATTGATACATTTAGGTGATCATTTTAACTGACAACCTAAACATAGATTCACACCAGTGATCACTTGAACTGACAACCTAAACACTGACACACACCATTGATCACTTGAACTGACAACCTAAACATTGACACACTTTGGTGATCATTTGAACTGAAACCTAAACATTGACACACACCAGTGATCACTTGAACTGACAACCGAAACATTGGCAGACACCGGTGATCACTTGAACTGACAACCTAAACATTGTCACACACCGTTGATCAATAGAACTGACAACCTAAACATTGACAGGCTTAGGTGATTATTTGAACTGACAACCTAAACATTGATACACACATCGATCACTTAAACTGACAACCTAAACATTGACACACACCTGTGATGACCTGAACTGACAACCTAAACATTGACACACACCGGTGATAACTTGAACTGACAAACTAAACATTGACACACCCCGGTGATCACTTGAACTGACAAACTAAACACTGACACACACCGTTGATAACTTGAACTGACAACTTTAAACATTGACACACTTAGGTGATCATTTGCACTGACATCCTAAACATTGACACACACCTGTGATCACTTGAACTGACAACATAAACATTGACACACTTAGGTGATCATTTGAACTGACAACATAAACATAGACACACACCAGTGATCACTTGAACTGACAACCTAAACATTGACACACTTAGGTAATCACTTGAACTGACAACCTTAACATTGACACACACCGGTGATCACTTGAACTGACAACCTAAACATTTTCACACACCGTTGATCAATAGAACTGACAACCTAAACATTGACACACTTAGGTGATTATTTGAACTGACAACCTAAACATTGATACACACAGCGATCACTTAAACTGACAACCTAAACATTGACACACACCTGTGATCACCTGAACTGACAACCTGAACACTGACACACACCGGTGATCACTTGAACTGACAAACGAAACATTGACACACCCCGGTGATCACTTGAACTGACAAACTAAACACTGACACACACCTTTGATAACTTGAACTGACAACCTTAAACATTGACACACTTAGGTGATCATTTGCACTGACATCCTAAACATTGACACACACCGGTGATCACTTGAATTGACAACCTAAACATTGACACACACCGGTGATCACTTGAACTGACACCCTAAACATTGATACATTTTGGTGATCATTTGAACTGACAATATAAACTTTGTCACAGACCGGTGATCACTTGAACTGACAACCTAAACATTGACACATTTAGGTGATCATTTGCACTGACATCATAAACATTGACACACACCGGTGATCACTTGAACTGACACCCTAAACATTGATACATTTTGGTGATCATTTGAACTGACAACCTAAACATTGACACACACCGATGATCACTTGAACTGACAACCTTATCATCGACACACTTAGGTGATCATTTGCACTGACATCATAAACATTGACACACATCGGTGATCACTTGAACTTACAACCTAAACATTGACATACACCGGTGATCACTTGGACTGACAACCTAAACATTGACACACTTAGGCGATCATTTGAAAGACAATCTAAACACTGACACACACAACGGTGATAACTTGAACAGATAAAACATTGGCACTCAGCGAGAACCTTTTGAACTGATGACCAAAACATTGGCACAGAACTGACTACCTGAGCACTAATATACACCTGTGATCACTTGAACTGGCAACCTAAACATTGACACAGAACGGACAACCTGAGCACTAATATACACATGTGATCACTTGAACTGACAACCTGAACATTGACAGACAACTATGATCACTTGAACTGACAACCTAAACATTGACAAACAACTATGATCACTTGAACTGACAACCTAAACATTGACACGCTTAGGTGATTATTTGAACTGACAACCTAAACATTGATACACACATCGATCACTTAAACTGACAACCTAAACATTGACACACACCTGTGATCACCTGAACTGACAACCTAAACATTGACACACACCGGTGATAACTTGAACTGACAAACTAAACATTGACACACCCCGGTGATCACTTGAACTGACAAACTAAACACTGACACACACCGTTGATAACTTGAACTGACAACTTTAAACATTGACACACTTAGGTGATCATTTGCACTGACATCCTAAACATTGACACACACCTGTGATCACTTGAACTGACAACATAAACATTGACACACTTAGGTGATCATTTGAACTGACAACATAAACATAGACGCACACCAGTGATCACTTGAACTGACAACCTAAACATTGACACACTTAGGTAATCACTTGAACTGACAACCTTAACATTGACACACACCGGTGATCACTTGAACTGTCAACCTAAACATTGACACATTTAGGTGATCATTTGAACTGACAACCTAAACATTGACACACACCGGTGATCACTTGAACTTACAACGTATACATTGACACACTTAGGTGATCATTTGAACTGACAATCTAAACACTGAAACACACAGGTGATCACTTGAACTGACAACCGTAAAATTGACACTGACAACCTTAACATTGTCACACACCGGTGATCACTTGAACTGAAAAACCTAAACATTGACACACACGGTGATCACTTGAACTGACAACCGTAACATTGACTCTGACAACCTAAACATTGACACACACCGGTGATCACTTGAACTGACAACTAAAAAATTGACACACTTATGTGATCATTTGAACTGACAACCTAAACATTGACACACACCAGTGATCACTTTAACTGACAGCCTAAACATTGACACAAACCCGAGATCATTTGAACTGACAACCTAAATATTGCCACACACCGGTGATCACTTGAACTTACAACATAAACATTGACACACTTAGGTGATCCTTTGAAATGACAATCTAAACACTGACACAAACCGATGATCACTTGAACTGACAACCTAAACATTGACACACTTAGGTGATCATTTGAACTGACAACCTAAACATTGGCACACACCAGTGATCATTAGAACTGACAACCTAAACATTGACACACAACGGTGATCACTTGAACTGACAACCTAAACAGTGACACACACCTTTGATCACTAGAACTGACAACCTTAAAATTGACACACTTAGGTGATCATTTGAACTGACAACCTAAAGATTGACACCCACCATTGATCACTTGAACTGACAACCTAAACATCGACACACACCGGTGATCACTTGAACTGACAACCTAAACATTGACACACACCTGTGATCACTTGAACTGACAACCTAAGCATTGACACACTTAGGTGATCACTTGAACTGACAACCTAAACATTGACACACACATGTGATTACTAGAACTGACAACCTAAACATTGATACACACCGTTGATCACTTGAACTGACAACCTAAACAATGACACACACCTTTGATCACTTGAACTGACAACCTTAACATTGACACACTTAGGTAATCACTTGTTTCTGACAACGTAAACATTGACACACACCGGTGATCACTTGAACTGACAACCTAAACATTGACACACACCGGTGATCACTTGAACTGACAACCTAAACATTGACACACACCGGTGATCACTTGAACTTACAACCTAAATATTGACACACTTAGGTGATCATTTGAACTGACAATCTAAACACAGACTCAAACCGATGATCAATTGAACTAACAACCTAAACATTGACACACACCGGTGATCACTTGAACTGACAACCTAAACATTGACACACTTAGGTGATCATTTGAACTGACAACCTTAACATTGACACACGCCGGTGATCACATGAACTGACAACCTAAACATTGACACACACTGGTGATCACTTGAACTTACAACCTAAATATTGACACACTTAGGTGATCATTTGAACTGACAATCTAAACACAGACTCAAACCGATGATCAATTGAACTAACACCCTAAACATTGACACACACCGGTGATCACTTGAACTGACAACCTAAACATTGACACACACCTGTGATCACTTGAACTGACAACCTAAACATTGACAGACTTAGGTGATCACTTGAACTGACAACCTAAACATTGACACACACCTGTGATCACTTGAACTGACAACCTAAACATTGACACACACCGGTGATAACTTGAACTGACAACCTAAACATTGACACAGTTGGGTGATCATTTGAACTAACAACCTAAACATTGGCACACACCGGTGATCACTTGAACTGACAACCTTAACATTGACACACACACACACCGGTGTTAACTTGAACTGATAACCGTAACATTGACAAACGTAGGTGATCGTTTGAACTGACAATCTAAACACAGACACAAACCGAGGATCACTTGAACTGACAACTAAACTGACACACAGCGGTGATCACTTGAACTGATAACCGTAACATTGATAGATTTAGGTGATCATTTAAACTGACAACCTAAACATAGATTCACACCATTGATCACTTGAACTGACAACTTAAACATTGACACACTTAGGTGATCATTTGAACTGAAACCTAAACATTGACACACACCAGTGATCACTTGAACTGACAACCTAAACATTGACACACACCGGTGATCACTTGAACTGACAACCTAAACATTGTCACACACCGTTGATCAATAGAACTGACAAACTAAACATTGACACACTTAGGTGATTATTTGAACTGACAACCTAAACATTGATACACACAGCGATCACTTAAACTGACAACCTAAACATTGACACACACCTGTGATCACCTGAACTGACAACCTGAACACTGACACACACCGGTGATCACTTGAACTGACAAACGAAACATTAACACACCCCGGTGATCACTTGAACTGACAAACTAAACACTGACACACACCTTTGATCACTTGAACTGAAAACCTTAACATTGATACATTTAGGTGATCATTCGAACTGACAAACGAAACATTAACACACCCCGGTGATCACTTGAAGTGACAACCTAAACATTGCCACACACAGGTGATCACTTGAACTGAAAAACTTAAACATTGACACACACCGGTTATTACTTAATCTGACAACCGTAACATTGACACTGACAGCCTTAACATTTGACACAAACCGGTGATCACTTGAACTGATAACAGTAACATTGACACTGACAGCCTTAACATTTGACACAAACCGGTGATCACTTGAACTGACAACCTAACCATTGACACACTTAGGTGATCACTTGAACTGACAACCTAAACATTGACACACACCGGTGATCACTTGAACTGACAAGCGTAACATTGATACATTTAGGTGATCATTTGAACTGACAACCAAAACATTGACACACACAGGTGAGCCGTTGAACTGACAACCTAAACATTGACAAGCACCTGTGATCACTTGAACTGACAACCTAAACATTGACACAATTAGGTGATCATTTGAACTGACAACATAAACATAGACACACACCAGAGATCACTTGAACTGGCAACTTTAACATTGACACACACACACACCGGTGATAACTTGAACTGACAACCTAAACATTGACACAGTTGGATGATCATTTGAACTGACAACCTAAACATTGGCACACACCGGTGATCACTTGAACTGACAACCTTAACATTGACACACACACACCGGTGATAACTTTAACTGATAACCGTAACATTGATACATTTAGGTGATCATTTTAACTGACAACCTAAACATAGATTCACACCAGTGATCACTTGACTACTGACAACCTAAACATTGACACACACCATTGATCACTTGAACTGACAACTTAAACATAGACACACTTAGGTGATCATTTGAACTGAAACCTAAACATTGACACACACCAGTGATCACTTGAACTGACAACCTATACATTGACACACACCGGTGATCACTTGAACTGACAACCTAAACATTGTCACACACCGTTGATCAAGAGAACTGACAACCTAAACATTGACACACTTAGGTGATTATTTGAACTGACAACCTAAACATTGATACACACAGCGATCACTTAAACTGACAACCTAAGCATTGACACACACCTGTGATCACCTGAACTGACAACCTAAACATTGACACACACCGGTGATCACTTGAACTGACAAACTTAACATTGACACACCCCGGTGATCACTTGAACTGACAAACTAAACATTGACACACACCTTTGATAACTTGAACTGACAACCTTAAACATTGACACACTTAGGTGATCATTTGCACTGACATCCTAAACATTGACCCACACCTGTGATCACTTGAATTGACAACCTAACCATTGATACACACCGGTGATCACTTGAACTGACACCCTAAACATTGATACATTTTGGTGATCATTTGAACTGACAACCTAAACATTGACACACACCGGTGATCACTTGAACTGACAACCTTAACATCGACACACTTAGGTGATCATTTGCACTGACATCATAAACATTGACACACATCGGTGATCACTTGAACTTACAACCTAAACATTGACACACACCGGTGATCACTTGGACTGACATCATAAACATTGACACACATCGGTGATCACTTGAACTTACAACCTAAACATTGACATACACCGGTGATCACTTGGACTGACAACCTAAACATTGACACACTTAGGCGATCGTTTGAAAGACAATCTAAACACTGACACACTCAACGGTGATAACTTGAACAGACAAAACATTGGCATTCAGCGAGAACCTTTTGAACTGATGACCAAAACATTGACACAGAACGGACAACCTGAGCACTAATATACACATGTGATCACTTGAACTGACAACCTGAACATTGACAGACAACTATGATCACTTGAACTGACAACCTAAACATTGACAGACAACTATGATCACTTGAACTGACAACCTAAACATTGACAAACAACTATGATCACTTGAACTGACAACCTAAACATTGACACACACCTGTGATCACTTGAACTGACAACATAAACATTGACACAATTAGGGGATCATTTGAACTGACAATCTAAACATTGACACACACCGGTGATCACTAGAACTGACAAGCGTGACATTGATACATTTAGGTGATCATTTGAACTGACAACCAAAACATTGTCACGCACAGGTGATCACTTCAACTGACAACCGTAACATTGACACTGACAACCTTAACATTGACACACACCGGTGATCGCTTGAACTGAAAAACTTATACATTGACACACACCGGTGATCACTTGAACTGACAACCTTAACATTGACACACTTAGGTGATCATTTGAACTGACAACGTAAAGATTGACACACACCATTAATCGCTTGAACTGACAACCTAAACATCTACACACACCGGTGATCACTTGAACTGACAGCCTAAACAATGACACACGCCTGTGATCACTTGAACTAACAACCTAAACATTGACACACACCGGTGATCATTTGAACTGACAGCCTAAACAATGACACACACCGGTGATCACTTGAACTGACAACCTAACCATTGACTAACTTAGCTGATCACTTGAACTGACAACCTAAACATTGACACACACCGGTGATCACTAGAACTGACAAGCGTAACATTGATACATTTAGGTGATCAGTTGAACTGACAACCTAAACATTGACACACACCTGTGATCACTTGAACTGACAACCTAAACATTGACACAATTAGGTGATCATTTGAACTGACAACATAAACATAGACACACACCAGAGATCACTTGAACTGGCAACTTTAACATTGACACACACACACACCGGTGATAACTTGAACTGACAACCTAAACATTGACACAGTTGGATGATCATTTGAACTGACAACCTAAACATTGGCACACACCGGTGATCACTTGAACTGACAACCTTAACATTGACACACACACACCGGTGATAACTTTAACTGATAACCGTAACATTGATACATTTAGGTGATCATTTTAACTGACAACCTAAACATAGATTCACACCAGTGATCACTTGACTACTGACAACCTAAACATTGACACACACCATTGATCACTTGAACTGACAACTTAAACATAGACACACTTAGGTGATCATTTGAACTGAAACCTAAACATTGACACACACCAGTGATCACTTGAACTGACAACCTATACATTGACACACACCGGTGATCACTTGAACTGACAACCTAAACATTGTCACACACCGTTGATCAAGAGAACTGACAACCTAAACATTGACACACTTAGGTGATTATTTGAACTGACAACCTAAACATTGATACACACAGCGATCACTTAAACTGACAACCTAAGCATTGACACACACCTGTGATCACCTGAACTGACAACCTAAACATTGACACAGACCGGTGATCACTTGAACTGACAAACTTAACATTGACACACCCCGGTGATCACTTGAACTGACAAACTAAACATTGACACACACCTTTGATAACTTGAACTGACAACCTTAAACATTGACACACTTAGGTGATCATTTGCACTGACATCCTAAACATTGACCCACACCTGTGATCACTTGAATTGACAACCTAACCATTGATACACACCGGTGATCACTTGAACTGACACCCTAAACATTGATACATTTTGGTGATCATTTGAACTGACAACCTAAACATTGACACACACCGGTGATCACTTGAACTGACAACCTTAACATCGACACACTTAGGTGATCATTTGCACTGACATCATAAACATTGACACACATCGGTGATCACTTGAACTTACAACCTAAACATTGACATACACCGGTGATCACTTGGACTGACATCATAAACATTGACACACATCGGTGATCACTTGAACTTACAACCTAAACATTGACATACACCGGTGATCACTTGGACTGACAACCTAAACATTGACACACTTAGGCGATCGTTTGAAAGACAATCTAAACACTGACACACTCAACGGTGATAACTTGAACAGACAAAACATTGGCATTCAGCGAGAACCTTTTGAACTGATGACCAAAACATTGACACAGAACGGACAACCTGAGCACTAATATACACATGTGATCACTTGAACTGACAACCTGAACATTGACAGACAACTATGATCACTTGAACTGACAACCTAAACATTGACAGACAACTATGATCACTTGAACTGACAACCTAAACATTGACAAACAACTATGATCACTTGAACTGACAACCTAAACATTGACACACACCTGTGATCACTTGAACTGACAACATAAACATTGACACAATTAGGGGATCATTTGAACTGACAATCTAAACATTGACACACACCGGTGATCACTAGAACTGACAAGCGTGACATTGATACATTTAGGTGATCATTTGAACTGACAACCAAAACATTGTCACGCACAGGTGATCACTTCAACTGACAACCGTAACATTGACACTGACAACCTTAACATTGACACACACCGGTGATCGCTTGAACTGAAAAACTTATACATTGACACACACCGGTGATCACTTGAACTGACAACCTTAACATTGACACACTTAGGTGATCATTTGAACTGACAACGTAAAGATTGACACACACCATTAATCGCTTGAACTGACAACCTAAACATCTACACACACCGGTGATCACTTGAACTGACAGCCTAAACAATGACACACGCCTGTGATCACTTGAACTAACAACCTAAACATTGACACACACCGGTGATCATTTGAACTGACAGCCTAAACAATGACACACACCGGTGATCACTTGAACTGACAACCTAACCATTGACTAACTTAGCTGATCACTTGAACTGACAACCTAAACATTGACACACACCGGTGATCACTAGAACTGACAAGCGTAACATTGATACATTTAGGTGATCATTTGAACTGACAACCAAAACATTGACACACACCGGTGATCAGTTGAACTGACAACCTAAACATTGACACACACCTGTGATCACTTGAACTGACAACCTAAACATTGACACAATTAAGTGATCATTTGAACTGACAACATAAACATAGACACACACCAGAGATCACTTGAACTGACAACCTTAACATTGACACACACACACCGGTGATCACTTGAATTGACAACCTAAACATTGACACAGTTGGGTGATCATTTGAACTGACAACCTAAACATTGGCACACACCGGTGATCACTTGAACTGACAACCTTAACATTGACACACACACACACCGGTGATCACTTGAACTGACAACCTAAACATTGACACACCGGTGATAACTTGAACTGATAACCGTAACATTGACACACGTAGGTGATCGTTTGAACTGAAAATCTAAGCACAGACACAAACCGAGGATCACTTGAACTGACAACTAAACTGACAAACAGCGGTGATCACTTGAACTGACAACTTAAACATTGACACACTTAGGTGATCATTTGAACTGAAACCTAAACATTGACACACACCAGTGATCACTTGAACTGACAACCTAAACATTGACACACACCGGTGATCACTTGAACTGACAACCTAAACATTGTCACACACCGTTGATCAATAGAACTGACAACCTAAACATTGATACACTTAGGTGATTATTTGAACTGACAACCTAAACATTGATACACACAGCGATCACTTAAACTGACAACCTAAGCATTGACACACACCTGTGATCACCTGAACTGACAACCTAAACATTGACACAGACCGGTGATCACTTGAACTGACAAACTAAACATTGACACACCCCGGTGATCACTTGAACTGACAAACTAAGCACTGACACACACCGTTGATAACTTGAACTGACAACCTTAAACATTGACACACTTAGGTGATCATTTGCACTGACATCCTAAACATTGACACACACCTGTGATCACTTGAATTGACAACCTAAACATTGACACACACCGGTGATCACTTGAACTGACACCCTAAACATTGATACATTTTGGTGATCATTTGAACTGACAATATAAACTTTGTCACAGACCGGTGATCACTTGAACTGACAACCTAAACATTGACACATTTAGGTGATCATTTGCACTGACATCATAAACATTGACACACACACCGGTGATCACTTGAACTGACACCCTAAACATTGATACATTTTGGTGATCATTTGAACTGACAACCTAAACATTGACACACACCGATGATCACTTGAACTGACAACCTTATCATCGACACACTTAGGTGATCATTTGCACTGACATCATAAACATTGACACACATCGGTGATCACTTGAACTTACAACCTAAACATTGACATACACCGGTGATCACTTGGACTGACAACCTAAACATTGACACACACACACACCGGTGTTAACTTGAACTGATAACCGTAACATTGACAAACGTAGGTGATCGTTTGAACTGACAATCTAAACACAGACACAAACCGAGGATCACTTGAACTGACAACTAAACTGACACACAGCGGTGATCACTTGAACTGATAACCGTAACATTGATAGATTTAGGTGATCATTTAAACTGACAACCTAAACATAGATTCACACCATTGATCACTTGAACTGACAACTTAAACATTGACACACTTAGGTGATCATTTGAACTGAAACCTAAACATTGACACACACCAGTGATCACTTGAACTGACAACCTAAACATTGACACACACCGGTGATCACTTGAACTGACAACCTAAACATTGACATACACCGGTGATCACTTGGACTGACATCATAAACATTGACACACATCGGTGATCACTTGAACTTACAACCTAAACATTGACATACACCGGTGATCACTTGGACTGACATCATAAACATTGACACACATCGGTGATCACTTGAACTTACAACCTAAACATTGACATACACCGGTGATCACTTGAACTGACAACCTAAACATTGTCACACACCGTTGATCAATAGAACTGACAAACTAAACATTGACACACTTAGGTGATTATTTGAACTGACAACCTAAACATTGATACACACAGCGATCACTTAAACTGACAACCTAAACATTGACACACACCTGTGATCACCTGAACTGACAACCTGAACACTGACACACACCGGTGATCACTTGAACTGACAAACGAAACATTAACACACCCCGGTGATCACTTGAACTGACAAACTAAACACTGACACACACCTTTGATCACTTGAACTGAAAACCTTAACATTGATACATTTAGGTGATCATTCGAACTGACAACCTAAACATTGACACACACCGGTGATCACTTGAAGTGACAACCTAAACATTGCCACACACAGGTGATCACTTGAACTGAAAAACTTAAACATTGACACACACCGGTTATTACTTAATCTGACAACCGTAACATTGACACTGACAGCCTTAACATTTGACACAAACCGGTGATCACTTGAACTGATAACCGTAACATTGACACTGACAGCCTTAACATTTGACACAAACCGGTGATCACTTGAACTGACAACCTAACCATTGACACACTTAGGTGATCACTTGAACTGACAACCTAAACATTGACACACACCGGTGATCACTTGAACTGACAAGCGTAACATTGATACATTTAGGTGATCATTTGAACTGACAACCAAAACATTGACACACACAGGTGAGCCGTTGAACTGACAACCTAAACATTGACAAGCACCTGTGATCACTTGAACTGACAACCTAAACATTGACACAATTAGGTGATCATTTGAAC
Source organism: Limnoperna fortunei (assembly GCA_944474755.1). Taxonomy (NCBI): domain Eukaryota; kingdom Metazoa; phylum Mollusca; class Bivalvia; order Mytilida; family Modiolidae; genus Limnoperna; species Limnoperna fortunei. Next base: position 88,819,093 of record OX104118.1, read on the forward strand.
TGACAACATAAACATAGACACACACCAGAGATCACTTGAACTGGCAACTTTAACATTGACACACACACACACCGGTGATAACTTGAACTGACAACCTAAACATTGACACAGTTGGATGATCATTTGAACTGACAACCTAAACATTGGCACACACCGGTGATCACTTGAACTGACAACCTTAACATTGACACACACACACCGGTGATAACTTGAACTGATAACCGTAACATTGATACATTTAGGTGATCATTTTAACTGACAACCTAAACATAGATTCACACCAGTGATCACTTGACTACTGACAACCTAAACATTGACACACACCATTGATCACTTGAACTGACAACTTAAACATAGACACACTTAGGTGATCATTTGAACTGAAACCTAAACATTGACACACACCAGTGATCACTTGAACTGACAACCTATACATTGACACACACCGGTGATCACTTGAACTGACAACCTAAACATTGTCACACACCGTTGATCAAGAGAACTGACAACCTAAACATTGACACACTTAGGTGATTATTTGAACTGACAACCTAAACATTGATACACACAGCGATCACTTAAACTGACAACCTAAGCATTGACACACACCTGTGATCACCTGAACTGACAGCCTAAACATTGACACAGACCGGTGATCACTTGAACTGACAAACTTAACATTGACACACCCCGGTGATCACTTGAACTGACAAACTAAACATTGACACACACCTTTGATAACTTGAACTGACAACCTTAAACATTGACACACTTAGGTGATCATTTGCACTGACATCCTAAACATTGACCCACACCTGTGATCACTTGAATTGACAACCTAACCATTGATACACACCGGTGATCACTTGAACTGACACCCTAAACATTGATACATTTTGGTGATCATTTGAACTGACAACCTAAACATTGACACACACCGGTGATCACTTGAACTGACAACCTTAACATCGACACACTTAGGTGATCATTTGCACTGACATCATAAACATTGACACACATCGGTGATCACTTGAACTTACAACCTAAACATTGACATACACCGGTGATCACTTGGACTGACATCATAAACATTGACACACATCGGTGGTCACTTGAACTTACAACCTAAACATTGACATACACCGGTGATCACTTGGACTGACAACCTAAACATTGACACACTTAGGCGATCGTTTGAAAGACAATCTAAACACTGACACACTCAACGGTGATAACTTGAACAGACAAAACATTGGCATTCAGCGAGAACCTTTTGAACTGATGACCAAAACATTGACACAGAACGGACAACCTGAGCACTAATATACACATGTGATCACTTGAACTGACAACCTGAACATTGACAGACAACTATGATCACTTGAACTGACAACCTAAACATTGACAGACAACTATGATCACTTGAACTGACAACCTAAACATTGACAAACAACTATGATCACTTGAACTGACAACCTAAACATTGACACACACCTGTGATCACTTGAACTGACAACATAAACATTGACACAATTAGGGGATCATTTGAACTGACAATCTAAACATTGACACACACCGGTGATCACTAGAACTGACAAGCGTAACATTGATACATTTAGGTGATCATTTGAACTGACAACCAAAACATTGTCACGCACAGGTGATCACTTCAACTGACAACCGTAACATTGACACTGACAACCCTAACATTGACACACACCGGTGATCGCTTGAACTGAAAAACTTATACATTGACACACACCGGTGATCACTTGAACTGACAACCTTAACATTGACACACTTAGGTGATCATTTGAACTGACAACGTAAAGATTGACACACACCATTAATCGCTTGAACTGACAACCTAAACATCTACACACACCGGTGATCACTTGAACTGACAGCCTAAACAATGACACACGCCTGTGATCACTTGAACTAACAACCTAAACATTGACACACACCGGTGATCATTTGAACTGACAGCCTAAACAATGACACACACCGGTGATCACTTGAACTGACAACCTAACCATTGACTAACTTAGCTGATCACTTGAACTGACAACCTAAACATTGACACACACCGGTGATCACTAGAACTGACAAGCGTAACATTGATACATTTAGGTGATCATTTGAACTGACAACCAAAACATTGACACACACCGGTGATCAGTTGAACTGACAACCTAAACATTGACACACACCTGTGATCACTTGAACTGACAACCTAAACATTGACACAATTAAGTGATCATTTGAACTGACAACATAAACATAGACACACACCAGAGATCACTTGAACTGACAACCTTAACATTGACACACACACACCGGTGATCACTTGAATTGACAACCTAAACAATGACACAGTTGGGTGATCATTTGAACTGACAACCTAAACATTGGCACACACCGGTGATCACTTGAACTGACAACCTTAACATTGACACACACACACACCGGTGATCACTTGAACTGACAACCTAAACATTGACACACCGGTGATAACTTGAACTGATAACCGTAACATTGACACACGTAGGTGATCGTTTGAACTGAAAATCTAAGCACAGACACAAACCGAGGATCACTTGAACTGACAACTAAACTGACAAACAGCGGTGATCACTTGAACTGACAACTTAAACATTGACACACTTAGGTGATCTTTTGAACTGAAACCTAAACATTGACACACACCAGTGATCACTTGAACTGACAACCTAAACATTGACACACACCGGTGATCACTTGAACTGACAACCTAAACATTGTCACACACCGTTGATCAATAGAACTGACAACCTAAACATTGATACACTTAGGTGATTATTTGAACTGACAACCTAAACATTGATACACACAGCGATCACTTAAACTGACAACCTAAGCATTGACACACACCTGTGATCACCTGAACTGACAACCTAAACATTGACACACCCCGGTGATCACTTGAACTGAAAAACTAAGCACTGACACACACAGTTGATAACTTGAACTAACAACCTTAAACATTGACACACTTAGGTGATCATTTGCACTGACATCCTAAACATTGACACACACCTGTGATCACTTGAATTGACAACCTAAACATTGACACACACCGGTGATCACTTGAACTGACACCCTAAACATTGATACATTTTGGTGATCATTTGAACTGACAATATAAACTTTGTCACAGACCGGTGATCACTTGAACTGACAACCTAAACATTGACACATTTAGGTGATCATTTGCACTGACATCATAAACATTGACACACACCGGTGATCACTTGAACTGACACCCTAAACATTGATACATTTTGGTGATCATTTGAACTGACAACCTAAACATTGACACACACCGATGATCACTTGAACTGACAACCTTATCATCGACACACTTAGGTGATCATTTGCACTGACATCATAAACATTGACACACATCGGTGATCACTTGAACTTACAACCTAAACATTGACATACACCGGTGATCACTTGGACTGACAACCTAAACATTGACACACACACACACCGGTGTTAACTTGAACTGATAACCGTAACATTGACAAACGTAGGTGATCGTTTGAACTGACAATCTAAACACAGACACAAACCGAGGATCACTTGAACTGACAACTAAACTGACACACAGCGGTGATCACTTGAACTGATAACCGTAACATTGATAGATTTAGGTGATCATTTAAACTGACAACCTAAACATAGATTCACACCATTGATCACTTGAACTGACAACTTAAACATTGACACACTTAGGTGATCATTTGAACTGAAACCTAAACATTGACACACACCAGTGATCACTTGAACTGACAACCTAAACATTGACACACACCGGTGATCACTTGAACTGACAACCTAAACATTGTCACACACCGTTGATCAATAGAACTGACAAACTAAACATTGACACACTTAGGTGATTATTTGAACTGACAACCTAAACATTGATACACACAGCGATCACTTAAACTGACAACCTAAACATTGACACACACCTGTGATCACCTGAACTGACAACCTGAACACTGACACACACCGGTGATCACTTGAACTGACAAACGAAACATTAACACACCCCGGTGATCACTTGAACTGACAAACTAAACACTGACACACACCTTTGATCACTTGAACTGAAAACCTTAACATTGATACATTTAGGTGATCATTCGAACTGACAACCTAAACATTGACACACACCGGTGATCACTTGAAGTGACAACCTAAACATTGCCACACACAGGTGATCACTTGAACTGAAAAACTTAAACATTGACACACACCGGTTATTACTTAATCTGACAACCGTAACATTGACACTGACAGCCTTAACATTTGATACAAACCGGTGATCACTTGAACTGATAACCGTAACATTGACACTGACAGCCTTAACATTTGACACAAACCGGTGATCACTTGAACTGACAACCTAACCATTGACACACTTAGGTGATCACTTGAACTGACAACCTAAACATTGACACACACCGGTGATCACTTGAACTGACAAGCGTAACATTGATACATTTAGGTGATCATTTGAACTGACAACCAAAACATTGACACACACAGGTGAGCCGTTGAACTGACAACCTAAACATTGACAAGCACCTGTGATCACTTGAACTGACAACCTAAACATTGACACAATTAGATGATCATTTGAACTGACAACATAAACATAGACACACACCAGAGATCACTTGAACTGGCAACTTTAACATTGACACACACACACACCGGTGATAACTTGAACTGACAACCTAAACATTGACACAGTTGGATGATCATTTGAACTGACAACCTAAACATTGGCACACACCGGTGATCACTTGAACTGACAACCTTAACATTGACACACACACACCGGTGATAACTTGAACTGATAACCGTAACATTGATACATTTAGGTGATCATTTTAACTGACAACCTAAACATAGATTCACACCAGTGATCACTTGACTACTGACAACCTAAACATTGACACACACCATTGATCACTTGAACTGACAACTTAAACATAGACACACTTAGGTGATCATTTGAACTGAAACCTAAACATTGACACACACCAGTGATCACTTGAACTGACAACCTATACATTGACACACACCGGTGATCACTTGAACTGACAACCTAAACATTGTCACACACCGTTGATCAAGAGAACTGACAACCTAAACATTGACACACTTAGGTGATTATTTGAACTGACAACCTAAACATTGATACACACAGCGATCACTTAAACTGACAACCTAAGCATTGACACACACCTGTGATCACCTGAACTGACAACCTAAACATTGACACAGACCGGTGATCACTTGAACTGACAAACTTAACATTGACACACCCCGGTGATCACTTGAACTGACAAACTAAACATTGACACACACCTTTGATAACTTGAACTGACAACCTTAAACATTGACACACTTAGGTGATCATTTGCACTGACATCCTAAACATTGACCCACACCTGTGATCACTTGAATTGACAACCTAACCATTGATACACACCGGTGATCACTTGAACTGACACCCTAAACATTGATACATTTTGGTGATCATTTGAACTGACAACCTAAACATTGACACACACCGGTGATCACTTGAACTGACAACCTTAAGATCGACACACTTAGGTGATCATTTGCACTGACATCATAAACATTGACACACATCGGTGATCACTTGAACTTACAACCTAAACATTGACATACACCGGTGATCACTTGGACTGACATCATAAACATTGACACACATCGGTGATCACTTGAACTGACAACCTAAACATTGACATACACCGGTGATCACTTGGACTGACAACCTAAACATTGACACACTTAGGCGATCGTTTGAAAGACAATCTAAACACTGACACACTCAACGGTGATAACTTGAACAGACAAAACATTGGCATTCAGCGAGAACCTTTTGAACTGATGACCAAAACATTGACACAGAACGGACAACCTGAGCACTAATATACACATGTGATCACTTGAACTGACAACCTGAACATTGACAGACAACTATGATCACTTGAACTGACAACCTAAACATTGACAGACAACTATGATCACTTGAACTGACAACCTAAACATTGACAAACAACTATGATCACTTGAACTGACAACCTAAACATTGACACACACCTGTGATCACTTGAACTGACAACATAAACATTGACACAATTAGGGGATCATTTGAACTGACAATCTAAACATTGACACACACCGGTGATCACTAGAACTGACAAGCGTAACATTGATACATTTAGGTGATCATTTGAACTGACAACCAAAACATTGTCACGCACAGGTGATCACTTCAACTGACAACCGTAACATTGACACTGACAACCTTAACATTGACACACACCGGTGATCGCTTGAACTGAAAAACTTATACATTGACACACACCGGTGATCACTTGAACTGACAACCTTAACACTGACACACTTAGGTGATCATTTGAACTGACAACGTAAAGATTGACACACACCATTAATCGCTTGAACTGACAACCTAAACATCTACACACACCGGTGATCACTTGAACTGACAGCCTAAACAATGACACACGCCTGTGATCACTTGAACTAACAACCTAAACATTGACACACACCGGTGATCATTTGAACTGACAGCCTAAACAATGACACACACCGGTGATCACTTGAACTGACAACCTAACCATTGACTAACTTAGCTGATCACTTGAACTGACAACCTAAACATTGACACACACCGGTGATCACTAGAACTGACAAGCGTAACATTGATACATTTAGGTGATCATTTGAACTGACAACCAAAACATTGACACACACCGGTGATCAGTTGAACTGACAACCTAAACATTGACACACACCTGTGATCACTTGAACTGACAACCTAAACATTGACACAATTAAGTGATCATTTGAACTGTCAACATAAACATAGACACACACCAGAGATCACTTGAACTGACAACCTTAACATTGACACACACACACCGGTGATCACTTGAATTGACAACCTAAACAATGACACAGTTGGGTGATCATTTGAACTGACAACCTAAACATTGGCACACACCGGTGATCACTTGAACTGACAACCTTAACATTGACACACACACACACCGGTGATCACTTGAACTGACAACCTAAACATTGACACACCGGTGATAACTTGAACTGATAACCGTAACATTGACACACGTAGGTGATCGTTTGAACTGAAAATCTAAGCACAGACACAAACCGAGGATCACTTGAACTGACAACTAAACTGACAAACAGCGGTGATCACTTGAACTGACAACTTAAACATTGACACACTTAGGTGATCTTTTGAACTGAAACCTAAACATTGACACACACCAGTGATCACTTGAACTGACAACCTAAACATTGACACACACCGGTGATCACTTGAACTGACAACCTAAACATTGTCACACACCGTTGATCAATAGAACTGACAACCTAAACATTGATACACTTAGGTGATTATTTGAACTGACAACCTAAACATTGATACACACAGCGATCACTTAAACTGACAACCTAAGCATTGACACACACCTGTGATCACCTGAACTGACAACCTAAACATTGACACAGACCGGTGATCACTTGAACTGACAAACTTAACATTGACACACCCCGGTGATCACTTGAACTGACAAACTAAACATTGACACACACCTTTGATAACTTGAACTGACAACCTTAAACATTGACACACTTAGGTGATCATTTGCACTGACATCCTAAACATTGACCCACACCTGTGATCACTTGAATTGACAACCTAACCATTGATACACACCGGTGATCACTTGAACTGACACCCTAAACATTGATACATTTTGGTGATCATTTGAACTGACAACCTAAACATTGACACACACCGGTGATCACTTGAACTGACAACCTTAACATCGACACACTTAGGTGATCATTTGCACTGACATCATAAACATTGACACACATCGGTGATCACTTGAACTTACAACCTAAACATTGACATACACCGGTGATCACTTGGACTGACATCATAAACATTGACACACATCGGTGATCACTTGAACTTACAACCTAAACATTGACATACACCGGTGATCACTTGGACTGACAACCTAAACATTGACACACTTAGGCGATCGTTTGAAAGACAATCTAAACACTGACACACTCAACGGTGATAACTTGAACAGACAAAACATTGGCATTCAGCGAGAACCTTTTGAACTGATGACCAAAACATTGACACAGAACGGACAACCTGAGCACTAATATACACATGTGATCACTTGAACTGACAACCTGAACATTGACAGACAACTATGATCACTTGAACTGACAACCTAAACATTGACAGACAACTATGATCACTTGAACTGACAACCTAAACATTGACAAACAACTATGATCACTTGAACTGACAACCTAAACATTGACACACACCTGTGATCACTTGAACTGACAACATAAACATTGACACAATTAGGGGATCATTTGAACTGACAATCTAAACATTGACACACACCGGTGATCACTAGAACTGACAAGCGTAACATTGATACATTTAGGTGATCATTTGAACTGACAACCAAAACATTGTCACGCACAGGTGATCACTTCAACTGACAACCGTAACATTGACACTGACAACCTTAACATTGACACACACCGGTGATCGCTTGAACTGAAAAACTTATACATTGACACACACCGGTGATCACTTGAACTGACAACCTTAACATTGACACACTTAGGTGATCATTTGAACTGACAACGTAAAGATTGACACACACCATTAATCGCTTGAACTGACAACCTAAACATCTACACACACCGGTGATCACTTGAACTGACAGCCTAAACAATGACACACGCCTGTGATCACTTGAACTAACAACCTAAACATTGACACACACCGGTGATCATTTGAACTGACAGCCTAAACAATGACACACACCGGTGATCACTTGAACTGACAACCTAACCATTGACTAACTTAGCTGATCACTTGAACTGACAACCTAAACATTGACACACACCGGTGATCACTAGAACTGACAAGCGTAACATTGATACATTTAGGTGATCATTTGAACTGACAACCAAAACATTGACACACACCGGTGATCAGTTGAACTGACAACCTAAACATTGACACACACCTGTGATCACTTGAACTGACAACCTAAACATTGACACAATTAAGTGATCATTTGAACTGACAACATAAACATAGACACACACCAGAGATCACTTGAACTGACAACCTTAACATTGACACACACACACCGGTGATCACTTGAATTGACAACCTAAACAATGACACAGTTGGGTGATCATTTGAACTGACAACCTAAACATTGGCACACACCGGTGATCACTTGAACTGACAACCTTAACATTGACACACACACACACCGGTGATCACTTGAACTGACAACCTAAACATTGACACACCGGTGATAACTTGAACTGATAACCGTAACATTGACACACGTAGGTGATCGTTTGAACTGAAAATCTAAGCACAGACACAAACCGAGGATCACTTGAACTGACAACTAAACTGACAAACAGCGGTGATCACTTGAACTGACAACTTAAACATTGACACACTTAGGTGATCTTTTGAACTGAAACCTAAACATTGACACACACCAGTGATCACTTGAACTGACAACCTAAACATTGACACACACCGGTGATCACTTGAACTGACAACCTAAACATTGTCACACACCGTTGATCAATAGAACTGACAACCTAAACATTGATACACTTAGGTGATTATTTGAACTGACAACCTAAACATTGATACACACAGCGATCACTTAAACTGACAACCTAAGCATTGACACACACCTGTGATCACCTGAACTGACAACCTAAACATTGACACACCCCGGTGATCACTTGAACTGAAAAACTAAGCACTGACACACACAGTTGATAACTTGAACTGACAACCTTAAACATTGACACACTTAGGTGATCATTTGCACTGACATCCTAAACATTGACACACACCTGTGATCACTTGAATTGACAACCTAAACATTGACACACACCGGTGATCACTTGAACTGACACCCTAAACATTGATACATTTTGGTGATCATTTGAACTGACAATATAAACTTTGTCACAGACCGGTGATCACTTGAACTGACAACCTAAACATTGACACATTTAGGTGATCATTTGCACTGACATCATAAACATTGACACACACCAGTGATCACTTGAACTGACAACCTAAACATTGACACACACCGGTGATCACTTGAACTGACAACCTAAACATTGTCACACACCGTTGATCAATAGAACTGACAACCTAAACATTGATACACTTAGGTGATTATTTGAACTGACAACCTAAACATTGATACACACAGCGATCACTTAAACTGACAACCTAAGCATTGACACACACCTGTGATCACCTGAACTGACAACCTAAACATTGACACAGACCGGTGATCACTTGAACTGACAAACTTAACATTGACACACCCCGGTGATCACTTGAACTGACAAACTAAACATTGACACACACCTTTGATAACTTGAACTGACAACCTTAAACATTGACACACTTAGGTGATCATTTGCACTGACATCCTAAACATTGACCCACACCTGTGATCACTTGAATTGACAACCTAACCATTGATACACACCGGTGATCACTTGAACTGACACCCTATACATTGATACATTTTGGTGATCATTTGAACTGACAACCTAAACATTGACACACACCGGTGATCACTTGAACTGACAACCTTAAGATCGACACACTTAGGTGATCATTTGCACTGACATCATAAACATTGACACACATCGGTGATCACTTGAACTTACAACCTAAACATTGACATACACCGGTGATCACTTGGACTGACATCATAAACATTGACACACATCGGTGATCACTTGAACTTACAACCTAAACATTGACATACACCGGTGATCACTTGGACTGACAACCTAAACATTGACACACTTAGGCGATCGTTTGAAAGACAATCTAAACACTGACACACTCAACGGTGATAACTTGAACAGACAAAACATTGGCATTCAGCGAGAACCTTTTGAACTGATGACCAAAACATTGACACAGAACGGACAACCTGAGCACTAATATACACATGTGATCACTTGAACTGACAACCTGAACATTGACAGACAACTATGATCACTTGAACTGACAACCTAAACATTGACAGACAACTATGATCACTTGAACTGACAACCTAAACATTGACAAACAACTATGATCACTTGAACTGACAACCTAAACATTGACACACACCTGTGATCACTTGAACTGACAACATAAACATTGACACAATTAGGGGATCATTTGAACTGACAATCTAAACATTGACACACACCGGTGATCACTAGAACTGACAAGCGTAACATTGATACATTTAGGTGATCATTTGAACTGACAACCAAAACATTGTCACGCACAGGTGATCACTTCAACTGACAACCGTAACATTGACACTGACAACCTTAACATTGACACACACCGGTGATCGCTTGAACTGAAAAACTTATACATTGACACACACCGGTGATCACTTGAACTGACAACCTTAACATTGACACACTTAGGTGATCATTTGAACTGACAACGTAAAGATTGACACACACCATTAATCGCTTGAACTGACAACCTAAACATCTACACACACCGGTGATCACTTGAACTGACAGCCTAAACAATGACACACGCCTGTGATCACTTGAACTAACAACCTAAACATTGACACACACCGGTGATCATTTGAACTGACAGCCTAAACAATGACACACACCGGTGATCACTTGAACTGACAACCTAACCATTGACTAACTTAGCTGATCACTTGAACTGACAACCTAAACATTGACACACACCGGTGATCACTAGAACTGACAAGCGTAACATTGATACATTTAGGTGATCATTTGAACTGACAACCAAAACATTGACACACACCGGTGATCAGTTGAACTGACAACCTAAACATTGACACACACCTGTGATCACTTGAACTGACAACCTAAACATTGACACAATTAAGTGATCATTTGAACTGACAACATAAACATAGACACACACCAGAGATCACTTGAACTGACAACCTTAACATTGACACACACACACCGGTGATCACTTGAATTGACAACCTAAACAATGACACAGTTGGGTGATCATTTGAACTGACAACCTAAACATTGGCACACACCGGTGATCACTTGAACTGACAACCTTAACATTGACACACACACACACCGGTGATCACTTGAACTGACAACCTAAACATTGACACACCGGTGATAACTTGAACTGATAACCGTAACATTGACACACGTAGGTGATCGTTTGAACTGAAAATCTAAGCACAGACACAAACCGAGGATCACTTGAACTGACAACTAAACTGACAAACAGCGGTGATCACTTGAACTGACAACTTAAACATTGACACACTTAGGTGATCTTTTGAACTGAAACCTAAACATTGACACACACCAGTGATCACTTGAACTGACAACCTAAACATTGACACACACCGGTGATCACTTGAACTGACAACCTAAACATTGTCACACACCGTTGATCAATAGAACTGACAACCTAAACATTGATACACTTAGGTGATTATTTGAACTGACAACCTAAACATTGATACACACAGCGATCACTTAAACTGACAACCTAAGCATTGACACACACCTGTGATCACCTGAACTGACAACCTAAACATTGACACAGACCGGTGATCACTTGAACTGACAAACTTAACATTGACACACCCCGGTGATCACTTGAACTGACAAACTAAACATTGACACACACCTTTGATAACTTGAACTGACAACCTTAAACATTGACACACTTAGGTGATCATTTGCACTGACATCCTAAACATTGACCCACACCTGTGATCACTTGAATTGACAACCTAACCATTGATACACACCGGTGATCACTTGAACTGACACCCTAAACATTGATACATTTTGGTGATCATTTGAACTGACAACCTAAACATTGACACACACCGGTGATCACTTGAACTGACAACCTTAACATCGACACACTTAGGTGATCATTTGCACTGACATCATAAACATTGACACACATCGGTGATCACTTGAACTTACAACCTAAACATTGACATACACCGGTGATCACTTGGACTGACATCATAAACATTGACACACATCGGTGATCACTTGAACTTACAACCTAAACATTGACATACACCGGTGATCACTTGGACTGACAACCTAAACATTGACACACTTAGGCGATCGTTTGAAAGACAATCTAAACACTGACACACTCAACGGTGATAACTTGAACAGACAAAACATTGGCATTCAGCGAGAACCTTTTGAACTGATGACCAAAACATTGACACAGAACGGACAACCTGAGCACTAATATACACATGTGATCACTTGAACTGACAACCTGAACATTGACAGACAACTATGATCACTTGAACTGACAACCTAAACATTGACAGACAACTATGATCACTTGAACTGACAACCTAAACATTGACAAACAACTATGATCACTTGAACTGACAACCTAAACATTGACACACACCTGTGATCACTTGAACTGACAACATAAACATTGACACAATTAGGGGATCATTTGAACTGACAATCTAAACATTGACACACACCGGTGATCACTAGAACTGACAAGCGTAACATTGATACATTTAGGTGATCATTTGAACTGACAACCAAAACATTGTCACGCACAGGTGATCACTTCAACTGACAACCGTAACATTGACACTGACAACCTTAACATTGACACACACCGGTGATCGCTTGAACTGAAAAACTTATACATTGACACACACCGGTGATCACTTGAACTGACAACCTTAACATTGACACACTTAGGTGATCATTTGAACTGACAACGTAAAGATTGACACACACCATTAATCGCTTGAACTGACAACCTAAACATCTACACACACCGGTGATCACTTGAACTGACAGCCTAAACAATGACACACGCCTGTGATCACTTGAACTAACAACCTAAACATTGACACACACCGGTGATCATTTGAACTGACAGCCTAAACAATGACACACACCGGTGATCACTTGAACTGACAACCTAACCATTGACTAACTTAGCTGATCACTTGAACTGACAACCTAAACATTGACACACACCGGTGATCACTAGAACTGACAAGCGTAACATTGATACATTTAGGTGATCATTTGAACTGACAACCAAAACATTGACACACACCGGTGATCAGTTGAACTGACAACCTAAACATTGACACACACCTGTGATCACTTGAACTGACAACCTAAACATTGACACAATTAAGTGATCATTTGAACTGACAACATAAACATAGACACACACCAGAGATCACTTGAACTGACAACCTTAACATTGACACACACACACCGGTGATCACTTGAATTGACAACCTAAACAATGACACAGTTGGGTGATCATTTGAACTGACAACCTAAACATTGGCACACACCGGTGATCACTTGAACTGACAACCTTAACATTGACACACACACACACCGGTGATCACTTGAACTGACAACCTAAACATTGACACACCGGTGATAACTTGAACTGATAACCGTAACATTGACACACGTAGGTGATCGTTTGAACTGAAAATCTAAGCACAGACACAAACCGAGGATCACTTGAACTGACAACTAAACTGACAAACAGCGGTGATCACTTGAACTGACAACTTAAACATTGACACACTTAGGTGATCTTTTGAACTGAAACCTAAACATTGACACACACCAGTGATCACTTGAACTGACAACCTAAACATTGACACACACCGGTGATCACTTGAACTGACAACCTAAACATTGTCACACACCGTTGATCAATAGAACTGACAACCTAAACATTGATACACTTAGGTGATTATTTGAACTGACAACCTAAACATTGATACACACAGCGATCACTTAAACTGACAACCTAAGCATTGACACACACCTGTGATCACCTGAACTGACAACCTAAACATTGACACACCCCGGTGATCACTTGAACTGAAAAACTAAGCACTGACACACACAGTTGATAACTTGAACTGACAACCTTAAACATTGACACACTTAGGTGATCATTTGCACTGACATCCTAAACATTGACACACACCTGTGATCACTTGAATTGACAACCTAAACATTGACACACACCGGTGATCACTTGAACTGACACCCTAAACATTGATACATTTTGGTGATCATTTGAACTGACAATATAAACTTTGTCACAGACCGGTGATCACTTGAACTGACAACCTAAACATTGACACATTTAGGTGATCATTTGCACTGACATCATAAACATTGACACACACCAGTGATCACTTGAACTGACAACCTAAACATTGACACACACCGGTGATCACTTGAACTGACAACCTAAACATTGTCACACACCGTTGATCAATAGAACTGACAACCTAAACATTGATACACTTAGGTGATTATTTGAACTGACAACCTAAACATTGATACACACAGCGATCACTTAAACTGACAACCTAAGCATTGACACACACCTGTGATCACCTGAACTGACAACCTAAACATTGACACAGACCGGTGATCACTTGAACTGACAAACTAAACATTGACACACCCCGGTGATCACTTGAACTGACAAACTAAGCACTGACACACACCGTTGATAACTTGAACTGACAACCTTAAACATTGACACACTTAGGTGATCATTTGCACTGACATCCTAAACATTGACACACACCTGTGATCACTTGAATTGACAACCTAACCATTGACACACACCGGTGATCACTTGAACTGACACCCTAAACATTGATACATTTTGGTGGTCATTTGAACTGACAACCTAAACATTGACACACACCTGTGATCACTTGAACTGACAACCTCAACATCGACACACTTAGGTGATCATTTGCACTGACATCATAAACATTGACACACATCGGTGATCACTTGAACTTACAACCTAAACATTGACATACACCGGTGATCACTTGGACTGACAACCTAAACATTGACACACTTAGGCGATCATTTGAAAGACAATCTAAACACTGACACACACAACGGTGATAACTTGAACAGATAAAACATTGGCACTCAGCGAGAACCTTTTGAACTGATGACCTAAACATTGGCACAGAACTGACTACCTGAGCACTAATATACACCTGTGATCACTTGAACTGCCAACCTAAACATTGACACAGAACGGACAACCTGAGCACTAATATACACATGTGATCACTTGAACTGACAACCTGAACATTGACAGACAACTATGATCACTTGAACTGACAACCTAAACACTGACACACACCTTTGATCACTTGAACTGACAACCTAAACATTGACAAACAACTATGATCACTTGAACGGACAATCTAAACAATGGCACAAATCTTTTATCACTTGAACTGATAACATAAAATGAAACACAGCGGCGATGAATTGAACTTAAAACCTTTTCATTGACACACAACGTTGATCACTTGAACTTACAACCTTAACATTGACACACTAAGGTGATCATTTGAACTGACAACCTAAACATTGACACACACTAGTGATCACTTGAACTGAGAACCTAAACATTGACACACTTAGGTAATCACTTGAACTGACAACCTAAACATTGACAAAAACCGTTGATCACTTGAACTGATAGCCTAAACATTGACACTCACCGGTGATAACTTGAACTGACAACCTAAACATTGACACACTTAGGTGATCATTTGCACTGACGTCTTAAACATTGATACACAACGGTGATCACTTGAACTGACAACCTAAACATAGACACACACCGGTGATCACTTAAACTGACAACCGTAACATTGATACATTAAGATGATCATTTGAACTGACAACCTAAACATTGACACACACCGGTGATCACTTGAACTGACAACCTAAACATTGACACACTAAGGTGATCATTTGAACTGACAACATAACATTGACACACAGTAGTGATCACTTGAACTGACAACCTAAACATTGACACACACCAGTGATCACTTGAACTGACAACCTAAACATTGACACACACCTGTGATCACTTGAACTGACAACCTAAACATTGATACACTTAGGTTATGATTTTAACTGACAACCTAAACATTGACACACACCGGTGATTACTTGATCTGACAACCTAAACATTGACACACAATGTTAATCACTTTAACCGACATCCTAAACATTTACACACAGCGGTGATCACTTGAACTGACAACCTAA
The DNA here is from genome assembly GCA_944474755.1 of Limnoperna fortunei. Classification (NCBI taxonomy): domain Eukaryota; kingdom Metazoa; phylum Mollusca; class Bivalvia; order Mytilida; family Modiolidae; genus Limnoperna; species Limnoperna fortunei. Next base: position 88,836,478 of record OX104118.1, read on the forward strand.
ACATCGACACACACCTGTGATCACTTGAACTGACAATCGTAACATTGAAACATTTAGGTGATCATTTGAACTGACAACCTAAACATTGACACACACCGGTGATCTTTTGAACTTACAACCTTAACATTGACACACTTAGGTGATCATTTGAACTGACAATCTAAACACAGACACAAACCGATGATCACTTGAACTGACAACCTGAACATTTTCACACACTTAGGTGATCATTTGAACTGACAACCTAAACATTGACACACTTAGGTGATAGCTTGAACTGACAACCTAAACATTGACACACACCGGTGATCACTTGAACTGACAACCTAAACATTGACACACACCGGTGATGACTTGAACTGACAACCTAAACATTGACACACACCGGTGATAGCTTGAACATGACAACCTAAACATTGACACACTTAGGTGATAGCTTGAACTGACAACCTAAACATTGACACACTCCGGTGATGACTTGAACTGACAACCTAAACATTGACATACACAGGTGATCACTTGAACGGACAACCTAAAAATTGACACACACCGGTGATCACTTGAACTGACAACCTAAACATTGACACACTTAGGTAATCACTTGAACTGACATTCTGAACATTGACACACACAGGTGATCACTTGAACTGACAACCTAAACATTGACACACACCGGTGATCACTTGAACTGACAACCGTAACATTGATACATTAGGTGATCATTTGCACTGACATCCTAAACATTGACACACACCGGTGATCACTTGAACTGACAACCTAAACATTGACACACACCGGTGATAACTTGAACTTACAACCTAAACATTCACACTTAGGTGATCATTTGAACTGACAATCTAAACGCATACACAAACCGATGATCACTTGAACTGACAACGTAAACATTGACACACACTGGTAACCATTTGATCTGACAACCTAAACATTTATACACACCTTTGATCACTTGAACTCACAACCTAAACTTTGACGCACTTAGGTAATCACTTGAACTGACAAAGTAAACATTGACACACACCGGTGATGACTTGAACTGACAACCTAAACATTGACACACACTGGTGATAACTTGAACTGACAACCTAAACATTGACACACTTAGGTGATCTTTTGCACTGACATTCTGAACATTGACAAACACAGGTGATCACTTGAACTGACAACCTAAACATTGACACACACCGGTGATCACTTGAACTGACAACCGTAACATTGATACATTTAGGTGATGATTTGAACTGACAACCTAAACATTGACACACACCGGTGATCACTTGAACTTACAACCTTAACATTGACACACTAAAGTGATCATTTGAACTGACAACCTAAACATTGACACACACTAGTGATCACTTGAACTGAGAACCTAAACATTGACACACTTAGGTAATCACTTGAACTGACAACCTAAACATTGACAAAAACCGTTGATCACTTGAACTGACAGCCTAAACATTGACCCTCACCGGTGATAACTTGAACTGACAACCTAAACATTGACACACGTAGGTGATCATTTGCACTGACGTCTTAAACATTGATACACAACGGTGATCACTTGAACTGACAACCTAAACATAGACACACACCGGTGATCACTTAAACTGACAACCGTAACATTGATACATTTAGATGATCATTTGAACTGACAACCTAAACATTGACACACACCGGTGATCACTTGAACTGACAACCTAAACATTGACACACTAAGGTGATCATTTGAACTGACAACATAAACATTGACACACAGTAGTGATCACTTGAACTGACAACCTAAACATTGACACACATCGGTGATCACTTGAACTGACAATCTAAACATTGACACACACCTGTGATCACTTGAACTGACAACCTAAACATTGATACACTTAGGTTATAACTTTAACTGACAACCTAAACATTGACACACACCGGTGATTACTTGATCTGACAACCTAAACATTGACACACAATGTTAATCACTTTAACCGACATCCTAAACATTTACACACAGCGGTGATCACTTGAACTGACAACCTAAACATCGACACACACCGGTGATAACTTGAACTGACAACCTAAACATTGACACACTAAGGTGATCACTTGAACTGACAATCGTAACATTGATACATTTAGGTGATCATTTGAACTGACAACCTAAACATTGACACACACCGGTGATCTTTTGAACTTAAAACCTTAACATTGACACACTTAGGTGATCATTTGAACTGACAATCTAAACACAGACACAAACCGATGATCACTTGAACTGACAACCTGAACACTTTCACACACTTAGGTGATCATTTGAACTGACAACCTAAACATTGACACACACCAGTGATCACTTGAACTGACAACCTAAACATTGACACACACCGGTGATCACTTGAACTGCAAAACCTTAACATTGACACACACTGGTGATCACTTGAACTGACAACCTAAACATTGAAACATGATCATTTGAACTGACAACCAAAACATTGACACAGACCCGTGTTCACTTGAAATGAAAAACCTAAGCATTAACACATACACAGGTTATCCATTGAACTTGGAACCTTAACAATGACAACACCGGTGATCTATAGTAGACTGTTCTGCTACCAAGGGCAGTATAGAAAGCTTAGCATAATGTTTGTTTGAATGGAGTTTAACACCACTTCCAGCTATATCATGGAGAATGGAGTCCAGTTTTTTTGGGGATTAAGCCAGAGTACCTGGAGAAAACCACTGACCTGCAGTTCGGTAGGAAAACTGACAATTCTTGTCATTGAAGGAGGAGGCCAAATTCTCGGGTTTAAATACAGAAAAAAAAGTGGTAAAATGATTTTTCAGTCAATGTTTATCAACTCGAACGACTTTATATTCTAGGCTATTATTGGGCTTAAAAGTTCTGTGTCAAATGGACCTTGTTATGGTACATGTACATGTAATATAAATCTAGGTTAATACGAGTCAACAAAACACATAGGCCCATCTAGTGGAAGGCTGTACCAATGAAACTTCTTACGATTGAATGGTAAATTTGTCTAGTTTTTCTCTATATTGTGGTGACAACTTGTTAAATGTGAAAACTAATTATCTGTAGGTAATTGAGGATATTATGATTAAACCAAGTCCACCGCATGCATCACTGGCTTTAAAACACAAATGACAAATTATGAAATTATTTATTAGAAGCTTATAGTTGATATAGTGTGTTACAAATTATATTGTACATAAAAATATAATCTCCAGATGGTCTGTACCGCTCACAAGCTTAACAAAGGACTACGAAATACTTTGGACACTTGACATAAATTTCCATACTAAAAGTCACAAGACGTGGAGTACAGTTTTTTGGTTGCATTTCTTTTTCATTCCACATTGTACCTTACTATTACCAACATCTAGCAGAAAATTTTTTTTCCAGAATGACATCTCCAAGTTTCATACAATGCCTCTATTATTTACATTTCAAAAATTGTCCATGATTTTTCATAGTAAGTCAGCCATGTTTGTTTGTAAATGGATCCAACATTGTTTACAAATGTTTAATCATGGATCAGGTCAATACATATACATGTAGAATGCAAAAATTAATGGCAGTTACTCAAGTAATGTATAATTTCAAGCAAGTTTGATTCGATTAAAAAACATAAAAACAATAAACAACAAACACACCTTAAAATAAAAGGAAAATTCTAAGGCAAAGTGTTAATCCTATTATAAAACTATACATATTCAATGCAAGAAGATATCAATGAAAAAAAACCATTAACATACATATGTTACTATTTAAAAACAAAAAGAAATGATTTTCTAACTATTTTACACAATAATTTTCCATATTTATGAGCCTGTATTGATCACATGATTAACATAGGCAATGAAGTTGGCATTTCCATGCAAGTTCAACAAACTCTGCAAGTTTTGTATCAATTGGTTAACCTTTTTCTAAGAAGCCTTGTTAAGCATTTGGTCCTATGTCACAGTAAGTTCTGTAGTGGCAGCCATTTTGAATTTCCAATTTGCATATAAACATGGCCTTGATAGAGGACACCCAATAAATTATGGATTTGTTTCAATAAGATTACTGCTTACAGATAAGAAGCATTTTTACAATTTAAACAAAATTTCCCATAGACAAAGTCCTGCGATGGTGACCATTTTGAATTTAGGATTGGCATTAAAAATAAAATCTTTAAAGAGGACCATCCGATGAATGTTGTGATACATGGTTAACCGTTTTAAAAGAAGAGGCCTTTTTAAAGCATTTTCTCGCAAGATCTTATGTTAATCTAGGTCCCATGGTGGTTGCAATTTTGATTTTGTAGAAAAAAACACAAACTTTGGAAAGGACGTTCCAATGAGCACAGTGAGCAAATTTGGTTTCAATTGGCATATTAGGCTTTAAAACTGCTTTCCCATAGGGTCCTGTGTACAAGCAAGTCCTGTGGTGGCAGACTTTTAGAATTCCTAGATTGCCAAAAAAAACCAATAAAAATGATAAGTTCTTTGGTTAACAGATTCAGAGAAGTTTTAAAATCGTGAGCTAACAAAACGCACAACAAAAACTTGCAATAAACTCTAGTTAAGACATTCTTACATTCTTAACCACAGTATCTTTGGACAGGCTTACATGTACACGTATAAATTAAATAAGTTGCTCATATAACAGTAGCATACATATTTACAATCATAATTTATATCTATAAGTGCCTTATTTTCAAAAAATGACATGTAAAACATCAATCTTGGGGGGAGTGACCAATTTTTAAAGCAACTATTATGCTACACAAATCGATTATTCATGACAAAACACACAAAACAGAAAACTTTACTTATATTATCAACCAGTTATTAAAATATCATATTAAAAAATTGATGATTTTTTTCAATAATAATGTAAATAAAAACAAGATTGTTAATAAAGTATTTTTTTTACAAATATAGTGTAAGCACTTTACTATTTAAAACTGAATTGCATGCACATTCATAAAGGATCAGCCAAGCCGTGTATGGTTAAAATTGGTTCATTGGTTTCAGAAGAAATACGAAACAAGATTTCTACCAATGTTGTGACAGTGACCATGAACACAGTGATTTCCAAGCAACAAAATGTGAACTCAACTAAAAAATACATTAAAGTATTATTTACATTTTATTTTACAATTTACATTTCCCCCCAACCCCCATTCCAAATACAAAAGTGAGCACACAACATGCAAAAGATCTACATTTTTTACAATGTGCTATTTTTTAGTCAATTAATCAATCGATATACATAAAAGTCATTTTATCTCGGGTCATATTAATATTGCTGAAATTTAACAACAATCTCCAGTTATACGGCAACATAAAAAGTCATTAATTAGTCTAAAAATACCATGACATAAATGGCAAAATGTAGCGAATGTTGTAGAGTGGGAATTGAGAGGTGATTCCTTACTGGACACTGATTACATGAAATATTTATATACCATTCAAAACACCAATAACTACTGCATAATTATTATACACTTACTCCAGATTATCTTGAATATTGACCTTAACCTCCACTTCTACACACTTTCTTTCGCATGTCCAGTCAGTAAGGAAATAATATCACTGTGACCATTTTCTAATGCAATATCAAAAGGGGATATCCCATCATTCCTACATACTTTGTCATCAGCACCTTTCTCTATCATTAATCTCACTATATCTGTGTGCCCAAATTGACACGCTAGAAACAGTGGTGTTGTACCGTCTTCTTTGGTGATGTTTATATTAGGATTCTTCTCCAGAATCAATTTGACGATATCTACATGTCCCATAAAACATGCCATGTGTAATGGAGATGAACCAACAACAAGGTCCATCACATTGTTAACAAGACTTTCTTGTATATAATGTTTCACCTTTGGCAATGCATACTTAAATATAAGGTCATCTCTAGTGCGTTCCATATATCTGTCAACTGTCTCCGTGTGGTATTTCACAATAGCTTCACAATACATGTCTTTGTTTTCGGCACATTTATTTACATCTGAGTCATAATCTAACAAAACGTCTACAATTTCCCTGTTATTAATAACCACTGAAATAAACAAAGGAGATTCTCCAACATGCTGGCACTTGTTTATGTCTACTGTCCACTTTATAAGTTCCCTCACTGTGTCTATATGTCCTTCCTGACAAGCAATATATAAAGGTGAGGCACCAGTATTGTCACACTTCTGTAAATCAGACCCACTTTTTATAAGTTCCCTCACTGTGTCTATATGTCCATTCTCACAAGCAATATATAATGGTGAGGTACCATCATTAGTACACTTCTGTAAATCAGACCCAATTTTTATAAGTTCCCTCACTGTGTCTGTATGACCATTATGACAGGCAATATATAAAGGTGAGGCACCATCATCAGTACACTTCTGTAAATCAGACCCACTTTTTATAAGTTCCCTCACTGTGTCTGTATGACCATTATGACAAGCAATATATAAAGGTGAGGCACCATCATCAGTACACTTCTGTAAATCAGACCCACTTTTTATCAGTTCCCTCACCGTGTCAATATGTCCATTATGACAAGCAGCATATAAAGGTGAGGCACCATCATTAGTACACTTCTGTAAATCAGACCCACTTTTTATAAGTTCCCTTATTGTGTCTATATGTCCATTATAACAAACAATATATAAAGGTGAGGCACCATTATTATTACACTTCTGTAAATCAGACCCACACTTTACAAGTTCCCTCACTGTGTCTGTGTGTCCATTATAACAAGCAACATATAAAGGTGAGGTACCATCATACATACAGTTATTCAAATCAGACCCACACTTTATAAGTTCCCTCACTGTGTCTATATGTCCATTCAGACAAGCAGCATGTAAAGGTGAGGCACCATTATTATCACACTTCTGTAAATCAGACCCACTTTTCATAAGTTCCCTCACTGTGTTTATATGTCCATTATAACAAGCAATATATAAAGGTGAGACGCCATCATCCCTACAATGATTTACACTCACACCATGATTTATGATCCACCGTGTGAAGTTAACATCCGCATAGAAACAACTCTGTATCAATGTAGTATCATTATATCTATTGTCGACAGTCATGTTAGCTAGCTCTGACTGCTTGGATTTATCTAGCTGATTTAGATGGTTAAGTAACTTTGCAGTAAATTCTTTTGATTTCATATTCCTGTTGGTAAACACACGCAGTACTTCACCATCTGTCCAATCCTTTATCATTCTATCAATATAGTCATCTATATATTTATCAGAAAGGTTAATGGTGAATTCTGTATTTGTGGTATGATCTGATGTCAAGTCTGTATCTGAGGTCTGATCTGATGTCTTCCATATAAATCTCTCACATATGAATTGACTATCTGCATGATCAATTAAAACATGAATCATTTTGTTTCCAAAGTAATGTGATAAGTAGTCAAATAATTTGTCATGAATTGTTCCATAACAGCCATCTTCATTCAATAGAAATGTTCCTTCTAAAGTGTTAAGTGATTTAAGTAAAGACTTGGGTGATGTCCCTTTGTTCAGTTCACATTCAGATAATACTGCTTTCAAGATTTTCTTATCTTTGCTGTCAATCTTCCCAGAAAAAAACTCTTCTTCAAGTCTGTTGTTAAATATAACAACCAGGACAAGACAACAATATTTATATTTACCAGTATCATCTTCTTTGAGCAATTGTTCAATTTCTTTGTCATAAAACTGGAAAGGATTGTTGAAGAATTGTGTGACGTTAATACTATTGGTTGTCTTGAACAAATTGCACAAAAGTGGAAAAAAGTCACTGTTGATTTGATCACTAACATCCCTGACATGTCCACCACAATATGCATTGATTAAGCCTGATTTTTCTTCTGAAGACAGATTTAGTTCTTTGGAGTTTAAATTACATTCACAAGAAATAAAGATTGACAATTCCTGAAATCTTTCATCTTTAAAAACTTGTAGCCTACACGTAGCCATAATCTTACATTGACAATTTTCTAGTAATGCTTTAATTGCCTCCAATCTTAGCTTCCATTCATTCAAGTATTGTTGGTTCAATGTATATTTTCCACACAAGTCGTCATAAAGAAATAAGGTCTTTCTTTTAGGTTTGTAAAAGTTCAGTATATCCTCAGGAGTGCTGGCTGGTACAACATCATAACCCTCCTGTAGTAACACCATGGCTGCATGTCTGACAGCTGTAGTTTTACCCACACCAGAGTTACCAGTAACTGTTACACAGTTGTTTTCTCTTATACATTTACACACACTCTCAGCAGCATGTGTGGTAACAAATGTCTTGTCTTTCCACCATGATCTTAAAATAATCCTAATTTGTTCTGAAAATAAACAATAATTTAACAATGAAAATTACAATGTATGTACAAGATAAACTCGTAAAAAAGATAATTGTAACTTAAATTATGGTATGCACACTCAGTAAATCTTAAACAGGGATTGAGTTTAGCTCATTTCATTTAATTCATTATTAAACTGGATCCCTAGGGTAAGAAATCCAGGGGACCAACAATTTAGTCAGATAGTTAGGGTCCAACTTTTTAGTATGATCAATCTCAGCATGTGTACAAATTATTATGCTACAAGTACATCAGTTCTGTAAGTACCTTTTTAATCTGGGTCCTTTAAATCGACTATGTCCCTTCATGTATACTGTTCTACTTTTTATCTCTATGTCTTTTTTAAGTGGTGTGTAGTGCCACTTTCAGTAATTGTACTTGCCAGAGAACCGGGAGAAAGCGCAGACAATCAGCAGGAAAACTGGCAAATCATTGTCAAGATTAGATTGGAGTCCAGTGCAACCGGTCTCTAGAGAGACTGAAACCCGCAATCTCAGTGTTGATAGACCACATTGATCAACAGCAGACGAACCACCCTAACAACTCGGTCAACACAGCCCCTTTATATCTGTAAATCCGTTAAAGTAATTGTCATATTATATAATAAGTTTCAATTACTCAATGTAAGATTCCAATATCAACTAGAATTGTTTTAGGTTACTAAAACTTTTTCTAAAATTGTGTATTAATTTTTATCTGGAACTTTTGTGCGATTGTGTTTCTATAAAAAAATGACAATGTTGTTAAGATGACAATGGTGGGTTTTTTTAAGGGAAGGGGAGGGGTAAAAGGTCTGCTATTTCTGGGTTGTTGGAGATCATATTGTGACAGAAACCTATCATTACTCATACTTTCATAAATTGTTGAATATGACTTTATTAAAGGTCAAGGTCTAAGGTCATCTGAGGTAACACTTAGAGTATGGTATACATTCTCTTGTACTGATCTACATACCAAACATCTAGTCCTAGACCAAAGGGCTAAAAAGTAATAGAACTGGACAAAGAATTTTCTGTTTTAATTTGACCATGGCATCCAAGGTCATCATACCTTGAGGTATGATATACATCATCTGGTGCTACCCTACCTACATACCCAATATCCAAGTCTAAAATTGTGTATTAATTTTTATCTGGAACTTTTGTGCGATTGTGTTTCTATAAAAAAATGACAATGTTGTTAAGATGACAATGGTGGGTTTTTTTAAGGGAAGGGGAGGGGTAAAAGGTCTGCTATTTCTGGGTTGTTGGAGATCATATTGTGACAGAAACCTATCATTACTCATACTTTCATAAATTGTTGAATATGACTTTATTAAAGGTCAAGGTCTAAGGTCATCTGAGGTAACACTTAGAGTATGGTATACATTCTCTTGTACTGATCTACATACCAAACATCTAGTCCTAGACCAAAGGGCTAAAAAGTAATAGAACTGGACAAAGAATTTTCTGTTTTAATTTGACCATGGCATCCAAGGTCATCATACCTTGAGGTATGATATACATCATCTGGTGCTACCCTACCTACATACCCAATATCCAAGTCCTAGGTCTAAAAACAAAAAAAGTTGAAAATTTGACCTTGAAGGTCAACCATGTTGGTACATGACACATCGTCTTGTAGTGACCAACCAATATACCAAATATCTAAGACCTATGTCAAAAGACAAAAACAAATTATGGCCTGAACAAGACTATGGTCCAAAATATCCTCAAATATGACCTTGTGATAAAGGTCAAAGTCAACCATGTTGGTACGCGACACGTCGGCTTGTAGTGACCTACCTGCATACCAAATATCTAAAGCCTATGTCAAAAGACAAAAATATATGGCCCGGACAAAACAATGGTCCACAATATCATAAAAATGACCTTGAGGTAAAAGATCAAGGTCAAAGTTCAACCATGCTGGTACGCGACACATCGACTTGTAGTGACCTACTTACATACAAAATATCTAAGGCCTATGCCAAAAGACAAAAAAGTTATGGACCGGACAAGACTGTGGTCCAAAATATCAAAAATGACTTTGAGGTAAAAGATCAAGGTCAAAGGTCAACCAAAGATTTAATTCCTATGTCAAAAGACAACTAGAGGGTCCAAGGAGCCTGTAATCGCTCACCTGGAATCCAGATGACTTCTACAATATTAAAATTTTTGAAATTCGCAGTTTCAGTTTAGTTGTTATAGCTTTTAAGTTACTGTGCAAAAACTAAACATTTCTTCAAAAATGTAAGTTAAATACAATAACTCCTATAAGGTGCCATCAGACAATTCTAAAAATTAAATGGTTTTTAGGCATTGTCCTTTAGGGTACTTTAGAAATTTACAGTTTTACTCTACTTGTAGGTGTGTTATAGACTAATTTATAATTCAAAAACTGTTCATTTTTCCACATTCATAATGAAAGGGCAATAACTTATATAAAGAGTCATCTTGCAATTTTAGACTAAGCAAAAATTTGTAGGGCTTCTATTGCTGATATTTTGTGCAATTTACAGTTTCAATCTAGCTGCTATAGTTTTCAAGTTACAGGACAAAAATGGAAAATTTCATAACAACATTTAAGGGCAATAACCCCTATAAGTAGTCATCTGACAACTTCAGACCAAAAACGAATTGTAGCGCTGTTATTGCTGATTATTTTTGCATTTTATAATTTCACTCTAGCTGTTATGGTTTTTAAGTTACAGGACAAAAACGGAAAATTTCATTACAAAATGTCATTTATGGGCAATAACTCCTTTAAGGAGTCATCTGACAATTTCAAACTTGATAGTATTTTGTAGGGCCTGTATTGCTGATCATTTTTGCTATTACAGTTTTCACTCTAGCTGTTACAGTTTTTAAGTTACAGGACAAAAACAGAAAATTTCATAAAAAATTGTCATTTATGGGCAATAACTAATTTAAGAAGTTGTCTGACAATTTCAGATCAATCAAGTGAATTGTAGGGCCTTTATTGCTGATCATTTGTGCAATTTACAGTTTTAATCTAGCTGCTATAGTTTTCAAGTTACAGGACAAAAACTGAAAATTTCATAAAAAATTGCCATTTAAGGGCAATAACTCCTATAAGGAGTCATCTGACAATTTCAAACTAATACAGTGAATTCCAGGGCTTGCATTGCTGATAATCTTTGCCAAAACAGTTTTACTCTAGCTGTTTTAGTTTTAAAGTTACAGGACAAAAACGAAAAATTTCATTAAAAATTGCCATTTAAAGCAATAACTCATATAAGGAGTCATCTGACAATTTCAGATTAATCAAGTCATTTGTAGGGCTTTTATTGCTGATCATTTTTGCCATTTACAGTTTCACTCTATTCGTATAGTTTTCAGGGTGTATTGTAAATACCAAAAATTTTGTCAAAAATCGTCAATAAAGGGCAATAACTCCTGCAAGAAGCCAATACACAACTTCACACTATTGTAGACCTTAATGTGCTGATCAATTTGAAGTAATATAATTTTCTTATAATGTCCTATAATTGCCATATTTTCTTCGTTTTGTTCTAGTTTCCTCTAGTATTTTTAATCTACACTATATATGTAGAAAAAGTAAAAGTAAGGCGGGAACCAGCTTACACTGTTTAGGTCATTTTATTTGCGCATAAAAATGATAAATGCGACACAAACTGCAATAACATGTGCCCCCTCCCCTCCCCCCACCGCATTCCGCATCAGTAATGTAAATTAATTACATCATGTGCATATCATTACATGTTATCATTTCAAATATACAGGGTATGTTTACATAGAAAATGACCTAATATAAAAACTTTATCATATTCACTGAACCAGTATTCGATATACCAAATATTGTCATCCTACCCCTGGTTACACAGAAACTGCCCTAATCCAAAAAATTAAACATAATCACTTGACCTTGAAATTGAGGTCAAGGTCAGGTGACACCTACCTGACAGTCATTTACTATTCATCAGTAAGCCATATACTAGTACCAATGCTTGTCATCCAACCATGCATGGTTACAGAAGAACACTGTCCTAATTCAAAAACTTTAACGTAGTCAGTTTGCTGTGACATTAAGGTAAAGGTCAGGTGACACCTACCAGACAGTCATTTACTATTCATCAGCATCCTATATACCAAATACTGTCATCCTACCATGCCTGGATACAGAGGAACTGCCCTGATCCGAAAAAATTAAACATATTCACTGGACTGTGAAATTGAGGTCAAGGTCAGGTGACACCTACGTGACAGTCATTTACTATTCATCAGTAAGCCATATACAAATAATTGTCATCCTATCATGCATGATTACAGAGAAACACTACCCGAATTAAAAAAAATAACGTAGTGTACTGTGAAATTGAGGTCAAGGTCAAGTGACACCTACCTGACAGTCATGTATTATTCAGAAGCAACCTATATACCAAATATCATCCTATAATGCATGATTACAGAGGAACTGCCCTAATACAAAAACTTGACAACCAGAAATACTGGAAATGAAAATATGCACGTGTGAGTCAGTTGTCTAATCAAAGATGGAGATCGGGTCCATCAATCACTCAAACTTCATCGGGTCAAATGTAAAAAACATCCGATTGGACATACAACGGACAAATTTTGCGAGGTCTGTGCAACTTATAATAAATATAACTAACAGCAATGCTGATATTGTTGCATTGTTTATTTTGCTGTGGGGACAATCTATTCTTCTCACAAATTACAGCCCTTCAAGAATTTTATTACATTAGCAAGGCAAACAAATATTTTAAATATGTATTTGTTTTTCACTGGCCCCACCCACAGATAAATATTTCATAATTCATACATCATTGATTTCCTGTGTTCTGGTGGTGTTTATGTGTGATTGATCACCTAATAATTATTGTATTCTGGTCTAACAGAATTACTTAAAAAAGGAAGATTTCACAACAACCAATTCCCCCCCCCCCCCCAAAAAAAAACAACCCATAAACTGAAACCAGCTGAAATAAACTATTTAACAATGCAAGACTACTTCCAAAGAACAAAAAAATAGAAAGAAAAACGACGCAAAGAGGCGAATGCCAATGGAAGATTACACACACAGACAGACATATAACATAAAACAAACAACCACAACCAAATCATGAGCATCCTAAGCCCAACAAAATCCAACCTGCAAAAAACACATCACAAGTTGATATTGAAGAAGTAAACACAAGTTGTTTCCAAATTCTACATGGAGTCAATCGTTGGTTAATCACAATGTAAGTGTATTTATATACCTTTATCATTATATTTTCATGTTGTATCGATCACTGTATAAACAATTGTGTATTTAATGGTTTTTTACGTGAAACATGTCGCACACTTAACGTTCTATATGTTGAACCTTTCATAGAATGAGAGGGTGGACAGGGTAGTGGGAGACAGAGGGAGGGAAAAAGGAGTGGAGGGGAGGGAGAAAGGAGCTGAGGGGAGGGAGAAAGGAGGTGAGGGGAGGGAGAAAGGAGAAAGGGGGAGGGAGAAAGGAAAAAATAAAAAAAGAGGGAGGCAGTACTTTTACAAATATGTTCTTTAATTCGTAACTGAAAATCATTTAATAAGTGCCAATTCATTGATGTAATTTAAAAAGACTAAAATTATTTTCATAAAACTACAGTAAAGAGATAAATTGCATCCAAATGATCAGAATTTTTACTACGCTAGTATGCAGTAAGGTTTTTCCTAAAGCGTATGTCTGTCCCTTTTCTACATTGTGATCACTTATTGACTAGGTGTCTGTCATCTGTTATCTGTCCGTTGTTAACTTTATAAACAATCTTCTCCTCTGACACCACTTAGAGTACCTAGTTTTAGCTTTGCATCCAAGAGTTTGATCCATGTATGTAAAACAAATATTAATCAAAGCGCAGTTTGCATTGGTAGTGTTTTATTGCATGTAGTACATAATACCGGTAGATTTTAAAACAAATGAAGTTTTGTTAATTCTTTTACATTGAAAATTGTAACAATTTCAATAAGACTTAAAGCCACGTTATTGGGGCCTCTAAACTTAGCGTCATTTGAGCTTTTTGACGTTACGTTAAATATTACGTCGTGCACCTTAAAAGAGGGTTTAATATCTAGATTTGTATGTCTATGTCCACAATAAATAACCATTTATTGCTCAAATCGTATTTAAATTCGCACACATACGTTTTGCGCATTAATATTTTCCTTATCGAATATTTATAATATGTTCATGCAACTTTGTTTATAATAACATCGTTTAAAAAATGTCGCGCTAACGAAACGACTATAGAAATAGATAAACTCGTGTAAATCTGACAAAAATATATGTTGTACTCTAAAAATTCATGGAAAAATTATTAAGAAAAAAAACGCATATCTTAAATGATATTATATTTTTCAGTGTGAATTTAAAGTGCGGCAAATACGTCGAAAGTCGTAATAAATCGGTAAAAAATTACACAAATGTGTTCGTAACAAACGTTACTAGACATGGTTGAATGTATAGCGCTTTCACAAATTGAAAAAGGGCAAAATTTGAAACTAAGAAAAACGCATTCTTGAAAAAGTGGTTTTTTTTCTTCAATTTAACAGTTTTATACAAATAAAAAACATTAAAATGTTTTATAGGTATATCCCGTTCTTCACAGTAATTCAGAGTAATGATTACGTCACCATACTAGATTTGGGGTACCAAACACTAATGGCAAATTTCAGGAAAAAAGGGAACTAAAAGCTCTGAATGTCCAAATGGCCTGGTCTTGCTTTTCTTGTTACAATTTACAACATGATTTATGATGGAAATCTTGGTTAAATATTTTTAGTTTCTAATTATTCAAGTATATTGGTTACCCAAAAGACGGATATAGTTCATTTTGATCCACAACTAAAAATACTTTCGTCATCCATTAAAGGTCTCCGAACAAAAAATATTTACTAGTATCTGAAACTAAAAAAAGTCCTAACAACCTGCGGTAGGTCTTAGTCATTCATAATTACACTTGTAAAAAAAATTATTTATACACATGGAAAGCCTGTAATGCTCACATTACTCATTACAAAAACTTTAGTTTAATCAACATGAACATGACACAAAATTTGTGGCCATCTTGAATTTAGGATCTGCGCCAAAATCTTAAAATTTATACAGTATCAATTATGTTTGCTACTCAGATTTTCAGAGCAAGATTCATTTTAATTTCCGCCAATCAGAACATCAAAGGCTCTAGTAGCCACAATGCATTTTACAATGGCAGAAAATTACCCTTATATTAGTTCTGTATAATTTGATTTAAATAAGTGAAATAGTTTCTGAAACCAGCTATTTTTAGTGCCTCTGGAGTTCTATGTTCCAGTGTTGTGGCCATCTTGGTTTTAGGATCAGTACCAAAGATTCACGATTTATAGAAAAGTAATACAGTACTTTGGTTTGTGTATCTGAGAGCGGCCATAATCTGAACTGAATCTGAAAAAAAACGTTACATTAAAATGATCCGCACGTTCAATCTTTTTTAATTTCAGAAGTTGTTTAACTGCCTGTAGGAGTTATGGACATTAAGTTACGATTTTTTTATAGAAAATTGTCAGTTTTGACAGTATAACGTGAAAAATAAAACAGCAGATTGATATACTAAATTGCAAAAATGATCAGCAAGACAATGCAAATCACTATGTTGGTCTAAATTGTCTGACAAATTCTTAAAGGAGTTTTTGCCCTTTAATAATGACTAGAGTGAAACTGTAAATTGCAAGACAATGCCTTTAAAAAACGCATTTGGTCCAAAATTGTCAGACGAATCCTTACAGGTCTTTTTGCCCTTTAATAACAATTTTGTTAATAAAATATAAGTATTTGCCTTATAAATTTAGAGCTAAAGTAAAACTGTCAATTGCAAAAATAAACAGAAGGACATGGCCTACAAACTATTTAATTGTCAAAAAATTGTCCAGTTACTCCTTATAGTATTATATATAATTTACTCATAATTTTTCTTTAAATTTTCAGTGTTTGCTAAAACTTATAAATTTCTCAATGAATTATCCTCATACTTACCATTAAGTTTTTATAAAGGAATACATAATTAAACAATTCAACAGTTAACAAAATCGCAAAGTTCCCAAGTCTGAAAATAAGGAAAAAAATCCTTGAACAATAATAATAGGTGTACAACTTCAATACATTTTCAATCTTTCTGTGAAATTTAGAGTTCTAGACTGAAACTGTAGGAGTTAATTACACAATATATTTACTGTCTTCTGTAAATCTGCTCAAAAATGACCAAGTTCCAAGGTCTGGAAAATAAGGAACATGCTGGAACACTTCCATAATAGCAGGTGCAATATATTCAATACATGTGCAATCGTTATGTGGAGTTTCAGAGATTTGGGTTGAAAACTGTAGGAGGAGTTGATAAAAATAGATGCCCCATTTCCCCTGCCCCCCTTACCAAACCATACTATAGCCCAAAATCAGAGTTATACTCTAAACTTCAAAAATGATCTGTAAGGCAAGGGCCACTCTAATTAAAATTAAATCTTTCACTTGCTAACCCTTTTTGTTATTGGTCGCTGCGTTCATCTTTCACTTGCTCCCCCACCCCTTTTTTGCTATGGTCGCTGCGTGTTACTATGCAGCTACCAATAACAAAAAGGGGGAGCAAGTGAAAGATTTAACTTTAATTAGATTGGACAAGGGCTACAAATAACTTTTTTGGTCCAAGATTGTCAAATGACTTCTTTTTTTGGAGTTATTTCCCTTGAATGACAATTTATGAAATATCAGTTTTCCCCTTTTAAATAAAAAAAACTATAGCATCAAAAGTAAAACTGTAAATAGCACAAATAATCAGGCAATTTATGTTAAAGCAGCAAATAATCCCTTTTTCATTACATTTATAAGCACCATTTTTTTCAGTTTAAATTCCCTTTTAAGTCGATCAGAACTTCAAGAATTTTTATGTTGCTGTGGTAGTTAAGAAATAACTCAAAAGTCTGAGAATTGATTTGAGTTTTGTTTTGAGAAATCTAGACCTAATCATGAATTAATTTTTAACTAATCAAAATTTTACTCTAGATGTAAACCTATTAAATCCTCCCTGTAAATTAAGTGTAGAATAATGCTAATCTTACATGATAGTGAACACAGTTTTCTAAAAGTTAAAAAATACAAGATTGTCCTATTGTTAAAGAATTTCTTTTGTGTTTCTTTTTCAAACTACAACGAGACAGTTAACAAGAGACCATAAAAACAACGATGAATTGTACTTATGAATACACTATATTATTTTCTGAACATTTAGGTCTGTGTGGACTACGGGTGTTGGTGTACTAGAAATGTAAGTGGATTATAAATCTATGTGGAAAATAAGTCTGTAGGTCTGTGTGGACTATAGGTTGTATGGACTATAGGTTGTATGGACTAGAGATACAAGTTTGGGTGGACTATGGGTCTATGTGGAACTACAGGTCTGGCTGTATGATTGCTATTAGGTTTCAGTGTCATGATTTCATAAATAAACCGGTCACAGTTTATGATCCTCATATATTTTTACCAAAGGGTACGATACACCAATTAAATTCATTTGATAATGTGTCATGAGTCATGCTTTGTTTGCAAACGTCGTTTATATGCTTCGTGTCCCAAATTTATATCAGTTTTGAGTCAAAATTTAGTGATCTTTTCTATTGCTATAGGGTTTTAAAGAGGGAGAAGTGTAAAGAGGGGAGGGAGAACGGAGCCGAGGGGAGGGAGAAAGGAGTAGAGGGGAGGGAGAAAGGAGCTGAGGGGAGGGAGAAAGGAGCTGTGGGGAGGGAGAAAGGAGAAAGGTACCCCCCTGTCCACCCCCTCATAGAATGTTACATTCCTGTTCACTATTTATTGGATTATTAAGCTGAAATTTGTTCATACGTAGTCAGACTGGTAAACATTATTTTCATGAAACTGCTTTTACACTACATGTAATTCTTATAGTTGATTTGCTTTTGGTTATTTGCCAGTAAATTTACCTGCCGGAGTAATGTGCATTTTGGTGACATTCATACATGTACATGTACTTTGTATGTTTTGGGGTATTTTTGAAAGGTTTTCATACATATTGGAAGTTTATTTACTGTTTAAATATATACATACATTTTACACCATGTTTATCTGTACTTTGTATGTTCAAATTTGTACAACAACCTTTTTTTATTGTAGCTTTTTACTATCATGATTCAGTATTTGAATAAAGCATCTTTCAACTGATATGGTTATCTGTCTGCAAATCTCCTAGCAGTATAAAGATCTTCATGACAGGCCCTAACTGTACACAGTTTAATCTGTTGTCCTGATCGGTCAATTGAAATTCAATTTTTACAACAGTTCAGTCTTTAGCAGCTCTTACAATAAATGTATTATGATTGTAAAAAGATCTGGAACTGATTTCTTGCCAACAGAAAATCAATATATCTACAGTATTTTATTGAAAACGTCATTTCCATGAAAACAATCTTTGTACAACTGGAAAGACTGGAAATATGCATGTGCGAGTAAGTGCCTATTTCCGGAATCAAAAATAGACATCTGATCAGGAAATCGCTCAAACTTCATAGAGCCAAAGTTGAAAACATCGGTTGGACTGTATAAAACATGAATTCAGGGCTCGACCTTAAGGCAAGACCAAATAATATTGTCCATTTAATGTAGGCTCCGGTATAGTATACATGCCCAGTAGCTGGTCAGACTAGTCGTGCTGATAATGATCAGCCATTATTTTTGAAAGACGAATTTTATCGGGAAAAGAAAAAATATTAGAGTACTAGGGATTAGTGTGACGTATTTATTTTTAGTTTTCACGTCTAACGAATTTACATGTTACTTGTAGTTTGTTTTTTCATTAAATTGCAGATTGTTCGTTTACTGTTGCAAAACGTATAAACCAGAAACAGACAAAACCAAATAAATGTATAGTATACATACTCGTTTTCTTATCATTTAATATTTAAATGCAAGGTTTCCACAAAAAAGGGACACCTAAAGATAGAACAGCAACAAGTAGATTTTTCAATTCAATTTATAATTCATAGAAAAAACAAATGTATCGTAATGTGTGTTTCAGTTTATTTATCTTAATTGTTGGTGTTCAGTTGTATCATGACCTCACCTGATTTATAATGTAATTATGTAAACAATAGCAAACTTGGAAAAACAACTGGATAAAATAAAAAATGCACAAGTAAAAAATTAGACAGGCGGTCTACTTTCGTCTTCAACGAATTCATTCCTCTCTGTCATGGTATGATTTCCTGATAAAGTAGGAACAGGTCCCTAAAATCAAATATTAATTTCTAATTTCTGAATTATTTTTGGCCTATTCGTTTATGGTCTAGTTTACATTAGGTCCAGTCTACTCTTATGATACCCAGACGCACGCCCAGCAATTTTGCCACGTCTGTTCTACATGTACTTTTAATAAATATTACTAAAAGCAATACAATTATTGGTGTATTGTTTATTTTGTTAACACACATACTATAATTCTGACAAGTTACAGCCCGTCGAGGACTTTATCATATAGGCAAGGCTAACAAAATATTTTAAATATGGATTTGCACTAGCCCAACACACAGATCAAAATTGCACAATCCAAACATTGATCTTACCAGGCTGGCTGGGTGGTGGTAGTGGAGGGGGTGGGTGTTTATGTTACAAAATAATAGTTTTATTCTGGTCTAACAGAATTCATTTAGAAAACAAGATTTCACAACAACCACTCCCACCAAAAAAAACCCCACACCACAAACTGAAAACAGCTGAGATACACTGAAAAAAATCAAGTCCCTAATATTCAACTATGGCAACGTAGTTCCAAAGAACAAAAAAGGAAACCTATAGTTATGAACTAGGATGACGAGCACAAGACGTCTAAAACAGAGTTCACACAGAAGAATGGATAGTTATGAACAGGGGAGACAACCAGATGTCTAATACAGGGTTCACACAGTAGATTGGATAGTTATGAAAAGGGGAGACAACCGCATGTCAAATACAGGGTCGACATGGTATAATGGATAGTTATGAACAAGGGAGACAAGCACATGTCTAATACAGGGTCCACACAGCACAATAGATAGTTATGAACAAGGGAGACAACCACATGTCTAAAACAGGGTTCACACAGTACAATGGATAGTCATGAACAGGGGAGACAGGCACATGTCTAAAACAGGGTTCTCACAGTACAATGATAGTTATGACCAAGGGAGACAGGCACATGTCTAATACAGGGTCCACACAGCACAATGGATAGCTATGAACAAGGGAGACAAGCACATGTCTAATACAGGGTTCACACAGTACAATGGATAGTTATGAACAAGGGAGACAACCACATGTCTAATACAGGGTCCACACAGTAGAATGGATAGTTATGAACAGGGGAGAAAACCAAATGTCTAATACAGGACCCACACAGCACAATGGATAGTTACGAACAAGGGAGACAAGCACATGTCTAATACAGGGTTCACACAGTAGAATGGATAATTATGAACAGGGGAGACAGGCACACGTCTAATACAGGGTCCACACAGTACAATGGATAGTTATGAACAGGGGAGACAACCGCTTGTCTAATACATGGTATAGTATAATGGATAGTCATGAACAAGGGAGACAAGCACAAGTCTAAAACATGGTCCACAAAGTACAATGAATAGTTATGAACAAGGGGATACAACCACATGTCTAATACAGAGTCCACACAGTACAATGGATAGTTATGAACAAGGAAGACAGGCACATATCGGGTCCACACGGTACAATGGATAGGTATGAACAAGGTAAACAAGCACATGTCTAATACAGGGTCCACACAGTACAATGGATAGTTATGAGCAAGGGAGACAACCACATGTCTAATACAGGGTCCACACAGGACAATGGATAGTTATGAACAAGGGAGACAGGCACATGTCTAATACAGAGTCCACGCAGTACAATGATGGATAGTTATGAACAAGGGAGACAGGCACATGTCTAATACAGGGTCCACACAGTACAATGGATAGTTATGAACAAGGGAGACAGGCACATGTCTAATACAGGGTCCACACAGTACAATGGATAGTTATGAGCAAGGGAGACAACCACATGTCTAATACAGGGTCCACACAGTACAATGGATAGTTATGAACAATGCAGACAGCTGAGGCACATGTCTAATACAGGGTCCATACAGTACAATTAATAGTTATAAAAATGGGGGAACAAGCACATATCTAATACAGGGTCCACACAGTACAATGGATAGTTATGAACAATGGAGACAGCTGAGGTACATATCTAATCCAGGGTCCACACGGTACAATGTATTGATATGAACAAGGGGGAAAAGCACATATTTTATACAAGGACTCAAATGGTACAATGGAAGTAGTTATGAACAAGTGGGAACAAGCACATGTCTAATTCAGGGGTCCAAACTGTACAATGTAAAGTTATAAACAATGGGGCAAAGACATGTCTGATACAGGGTCCACACCAAAACTTTAAACAAGTTAATAATGGACTATTATAGTATAGTATGATACAACAACAATGAACTAACATAATGAATAACTAAAAACAGGGTCCATTAAAAATCTCACAAAACTTATCACTTTGCAGTTAAGCGTATACTTCCTAACATATTTACGATAAGACAAGTCTTGTTTGAAGTGTTGTATACCAGTTACTCACATTCGTATTCTTCAGATGCAGATTTTGAAAACCTCTTTTAACCATGTAACATTGTTTATTCCACTAATCTCCTTGATTACATGTTTGCTGTAGTTTGTTAATAATTTTGGAGTCAAATGCTAATAAATACAATGGTTATTTGTATATTGCTCGTCTTGATGTATTACTTTTGATTGATTGATTGTTGTTTAACGTCCAGCAAGCAATATTTCAGCTATATTCAGGACGTTATTACTTTTGAAGGTTATGACTAAAATCAATAATTTTGTCCGCATTGTTTAAGGCTTTTAACTTTATTTATTAATGTTTAATTATAACTTGTTTATCCACCCATGGCTAAGATTTTACTGAACTTAATATTTACATTTTAAATACAGACTGGATGTTGCCTAGATTTCAACTTAAAATGGAAAACCACATAATAATAATAATAATAATAATAATAATAATAATAATAATAATAATAATAATAATAATAATAATAATAATAATTAATAATCTAAACATTTTTCATAATTGTTTCTTTTGTAATTTATTAGCAATCTTTCACATTGTATTGTATTATATTGTCCCTGCAATAAATTCAAATGTCATGAAGAATTTGAGACACCTCTTCAATAATTACAGACCGGTGAAAATCTCAGTGGATATATAAGATGTAATATTTTTGGAAAAAAAAATTCTATTTATATACATTTAAACAACATTCAAATTTTCATAATTTTAGGTTATCTGCCTTCTTCTTGTAATATAGAATCCCTCCAATGTCTGGAGCAACCATCAAACAGTTGATGTATACTGTAGCAACTTTGTGAGATCATGCACAAATTACAATATATATATACAACAAATATAAAAGATAAAACAATAAAAGTGATCCAGTAGGTCAGTCTTGAATAAATGTCCCAAGCAGAAAAACCGACCACTGGCTGAAATATACTACGCCCAGCACTAACCCACCACCTATCTACATGGTGCTCATAGCGAGTTTAAACAGTAACCTATCATCAACGCATATACACCGAATTAGGGTTAATACTAACAAAGTTATAGTTATGCAAGAACCATTATTGTAGCTTCACAAGTACAGAGCGGGGAGCTTATGGTAAAAACACAAAAACACCACCAAGAGGAAGTTGAATAGACTTGACTTAAATCCATAACCTAGCATTATTATAGGATTAATTAAACCTTCATTATAACAGCAAAAAGGTGTGAATTCCTAATATCAAAAAAAGATAAATGGTATAATAAAATAATTAAACAAACAATCATTTATGGGAAACATCACATCCTTTTCCTAGCAATGATACCATACCTAACATAGCTTTTGAATAAGTTTACCTTATATTTCTCAATAAGCATAAGCCAGAATTATAAGTTGTTCACTATGATAAACGATTTTGAGAAAATAAAACAAAACAAACTAAAAGGGTCATTAGTCGTGCCCCTTTTTATAAGAAACTGGGTCAATTGATGCCCGAGAAATGTGTCCAGCTTCACCATACTACGTTAATCTGGGTTTGCACTTCGTGTCGTGCAAACCTAAAAAAAATTAATTATACAAATAGTAATAAACAGGGAATAAATTTCACAATGTCTTGCTATCGAAGTTTAATTCCCACACACCACACGCCTGAAAACAAGACCGACCTGATAATAATATTTAATAATTTGTATGTGTACATACAAGTGTATCTGGTTTCTTCAACAAAAGTTGAAATCAAGAATTATTGCTTCAATAGATGACATACCTTTAAATTATACTTTGCGGCATTTTAATACGCACATCCACATGCATTCTCCAGGGGTTAGTAATGGCGCGCCGAATTCCAATTTCTTTGGCTGATAAATTTAAAAACCTCCTTTATAACACGAATAGATATGGGCTATACCCATGCCCAGAGATGTTCGATTTATATATTTATATGTTATAGGTGTTTATGGTTTGCTTTAATTTTTTTTTCTAATTTGTTTTAGTTAAAGTTATTTATACTGTAAAGAATTACAAATATAGACAACTGTGGAAGGCAAGAAATAAGCATCTTGAATATAACGCAACTTTGATAGGGGAAAAGAATACTAGCTGTAACGTTAACGCACGGTGGAAAAGACAAATGTTTACGAAGAAAAAAAACATTAACAAAACCTATGTTAATAAAATTTAATGTTCAAGATTGACTAATTTTGTTCGTAAGGGTTACATTTCCTATGTTACAAAATTTTAAACATAGATTTTTGGTGGAAATTCCAACTTTGGAAAATTATGGACCTATATCACAAACAGCATTTTTCAAGGTTATTCCTTGAATTTTTTTTGTAAACAATTAACTGAATTTAAGGTATCTGCAGTTTTTAATTTATAATGCAAAAATCTTAATTTCATCAAAAATGTTATTAATGGACAATAACTCTTATAAGGAGTCATCTGACAATTTTGGATCAATAAGTTATTTTTTGTAGGCCGTTATCCTGGTAGTCTTTTTTATTTTTAATTACTTATAGCTTTTAAATAATAGGGCAAGACTACAAATTTCATAACATAATGTCATGCCGTAAAAACAGCACACAGAGCCAGAACTATTTTTGAGTAAAAATATTTTGCTCAGTATGACAATTTTCTCAATTACTACGACATCAGAGGAAATCTAAAGTTTTGATTGAATGAAATTGAGAATAAAAAAATTCCCAACAAAGAATTTTTTTATGGCGCTCAGGGCTGATTTAAAAAAAAATCGTTATCAAAGGGCAAAAGCTCCGAAAGGAAGTCATTACACAACTTCAGACTATTCAGAAAATTAGAATTAATAACTTATTACATGGAGAGTCAATCTTGTTTCACCCATTCTCAGCAAAAATGTGCAAATAACCTAAAGTTAAACTAAAATTTGACCGGTTTTATTTTTCAGACCTGAAAAAGATCAACAATTTAAATAGATAAAAGATACTGAAATTTTAAAATGCGCTGTTCACTGTTATGAACCCGATGATCGTAACTTTACCTACCATCATCTCAATATGGCGGGTGTAATCGGGTCAATTTTTTAAAGGCAAATTTAGACTTTTCGCTGTCATTCTGATCATTGTTACTGCGCCAAGATATACGCCCATATCGTATTTTTGAATGGTTGTTTTCGTTTTAGTCAATTTTTCATTTGAACCAGGAAAATAGCGGAACAAAAAAAAAACGATGATGATCGTAACTTATTCAGCTGAGGATTGAAACGGATAAATTTTGTTTTTGCAATGTTGATCGTAACACTTATCTGTACAGGTTGTCTAGGCATTGTTCAATAAAGTTTCGTAAGATATAAGTAATTTACTTGATAGATCCTGTATATTTATTTCAGGAGTAGACTTGCCACACCGATATTCTTCTGTATTAAGAAGGAATTGTTGTAAATAAAACAGGCAAAGGATTAAATGTATTTAATTAAATAAACGAGACAAATTGGTTTTTATTTATGGAGAAAATGGTATCCTTAGGGAGTTATGGTATCAGTATTGGTAGCAAAATTAACTGGACAAAGTCGATCTAGAGATCACTGATATCTCCGGTTTCGTAAACATTTATAACGTTTTTCGTGGAATCTGACCTTGAAATTTGACGAATTTCCCACAAAACCAATAGGCTATTTACCAACATAATATATAACAATATCCCAAAGTTTCATTCAAATCAGATGCAAACTTTTTGAGTAATTGTCTGGAAACACCGTTTTTTTTAATATTTCTAACGTTTTTCGTGGACTGCGACCTTGAAATTTGACAGATTTCCCCCAAAATCAATAGGCTTCTTGCCAACCTGATGTATCACAATACTCCAAAGTTTCATTTAAATCGGAGGTAAACTTTTTGAATTATCTTCCGGAAACCGAATGTGGACGGACGAACGGACAGACATAAGGACCACTATATACCCCGGACTGTCGAACAGGGGGTATAAAAATATATTTAAATTTTAATTTAGTGTTTCATACTTGATTTTTCTATTGGACAATTTTACGAAATCAATGTATACAACTTAAAAATGTCAAACAAATAACAAAAAATACATACTTAGGCCAATTTAACCTTTAACACTAAGAAGCTAAAATATGGTTTCGGAATGATTAGCATACTCGCACACTAAAACATCCACTAAAACATAGTTATTGGTAATACTGCAATGCCAAATTTGACGAATTTGATTGTATAACGTTCCGAAAATATGCAAGCATATTAACATCCTACCGTGCAAAGTAATTCAAACAAATAGTTTATATTCATGAGCGCATATTACAGGTGGTATTGCAGCAATTAAAATTCCTTAGTATATAGGTTTTAGACATATAGCCTGTATTTCTCTTATATGCCTTATATTGTCCTTGCTTCGGCGCGGTGCAGACGGGTAAACAAATCAAGTCTTCCGAACATTTCCTACTTTTCTGTGTTTTCTAATATATCTGAAACTCTAAACATAAACAACTTACTACACGGTAACCAGATTTATTAGACATAGACATTGGTCGAAATTTTTTAATTGTTCAAGATTTTATTATAAAAACGAAAAGAATTGCATTTTGAATATTTGCTCGTGAATAACTGAATAACTGTTTACAAAAACATTTAGGTCCAGAATATACTTTTGGTCTCCATATATTTTTTCAGACATAAAATGTATTTTACCTAGTATATATGCATGTAAATATAAATAATTAATCCATCTTGTCATATAGAACAGTCAAAATTCATCAAGAGAGGAATTTGTATAAGTGGCTTTCCGATCCTCTAGTTGTATGTATGTTATTGTTGTAACAACTTTTCTCAATATATATTCTTTACATTAAACACAAAATTACACGAAAGAATCACAATTAATACTATTCTTTAAATAACTGAAAAGAATTAAAGCGGTAATAAGTTAAATGTCCGTTAAAAACATGTATGATGTTTGGAGTCAGTATTTGATAGTGTTATCAAAAATATGTACAGCTATACAGAACTCTCAGTAAAAGTAGATGGTGAGAAAACTTCGTATCAAATATAGGAGTAAGGCAAGGTGACAACATAAGCCCCACTCTCATTTTCATTAAATAGTAAATTATTAAATGTATGCTGATGGTGTAGTTTTATTGTCACAAACAGGAGAAGGGCTCCAGAATAGTTTGAATAAATTGAAAATAAATATTGTTTACACGAAACGCGAAACACACAAAATCCAGGAGATACATGTATGTTAAAAAATATATCAGATAAAAATAATTTTTAATAAATTGTGAATTTCTGATACAAATTGATAAGTTATATGAAAACGAAAAAATATGTAATGTTATTATGGCCCTTGCATGTGTCCTACATAATAACCAACAAATAGAGATTGCAATGCAACAATCTTATTAATAAACATTATAGTCGTGGTTTAATTTAGTTAGGATCCCAGACTATATATTTATTTGTAAAAGGTTCAAGTATTGTAAAAATATTACCAAGAGGTATGTATGGGTCTTTCGGTCGTAGATGTTTTATTGACAATGCATGGGAAAAACAATGTTTTATATGATGCTGAGATAAATAGAAGGATATGTGTCCATTAAGACATAATCAGAAGTAACAGAACATTAATACTCCCAGGAATAAGAGCAATAATTTATGCATCTGGACAACAACTAATGTTGATATGAAACGAGAATAATAGCCCACGTTTATATTTTGTTAGTTTATTTATGGAATAATTACAGAAGAATAAACGGCTCTGTTGGGTGGTATCAATGTCACATGGTTTTGAAATTAAAATATGGTAGAGTGGAGACATATATGTATGTATTGTTTAAACACAATTAACAATTTGTTTTTTTATTTCTATATTAGGCATATCAATAAAAATTTGGCGACTTTTAGATCCTATACATAAGTCTTTGTTAACAATATAAAACTACTACAGTTGTCTTTCTTTTGCCACTGGACTCACGACACTTATTGCACCTTATTGCTGTGAATAGATGTTTTATAGTAATAAAAATAAATAATTACGTTGAATGATTCCCTTTACGAGAAATGAAATTTTCATGCATAACTTAATAAACAGGTTTTTAAAAAAGAGAATTTAAAACAAATCTAAATCAGTGTTCTTGATTTTTTTTCTTTGTACAAAATTTATTTTAATACTAGACTGGTATAACTAACTTTATAGGTTCCTGATTTTAATAGATGAACATATTTACTTTGTCACCATAAGTAATTAAGGGTCACTATTTCAGGTCTTGAGCTTTGTTTACATTGATGTAACATAAATTTCAAAATTTTTTAAATGTACGTGACGTATATGCAAATAATGTACCATAGGTAATTCTGTCGATTTGTTTTGAATTTATTGTTTGGAAAGACTTCCATTTGAACCCCCACTAAAATACAATATTTCGAACGTAAAAAAAGGAATTTGGCACTGTGTGGCAGCCACTGGTGAACCCCACAGTGGACACAGTCATGCATGGCCAATTGAACAAGTGCAAGCCGTGTGAACTTCATGTTTCTGTGATAGTCTAATGCATTGCGTATTTGTTATGGGGGTTCAATTGGAAGTCTTACCAATTGTTTTTCTTTTTAAATGGAAAATTCAACTCAATTTAATCATGATTGTGATATATTGTTAAATAACTATATTTCCTAAACTATATTTCAATTTAACAGATATACTCGTGACAAATGCTTGTGCAAATGTATATTTTAAAGTGCAAAACTTTTATAGCAATCAGTCAGCAGTCAACGATCACTCAGCAATCCGTCCGTCAGCAATCAGTTATCAATCAGCCAGATCAGTTCAATCGTTACCCATCTATCCACCGAAAGACAAAAAGCGAGAAGGTGGAATCGTAAACAATTAAAATGTCTTTTTTCACTTCGCGCCTGCACGTTCGCATTATTTGTATTTGTGTTTTTTTCAGTTAAACAGTATTTTCAAACATTTTTAAAGCTATATAATATAGTGTTTTTATTGGAGAATAGCTAAAGTACTTGTGAAAACCCTTGACCTTCGATAGGAGAACTGTAATGTTTAACAACGCAAGATGAACATAATTCGTTTTATGCATTTCAAAGGCGAAGTAAGTTTAATTGTAAAGATTCCACGAACATACTTTTTAATAAGACTGTATGTAATTTATGTCTTGTTTTTGTACGTTTTTTCTTCGTCTGCTCACAAGGAAAATGAATGCTTTGAAATAATCGGTCTAACCAGTTTAGAAGTGCCAAAACATATTTAATATGGTGCACGAAAACTCAATATAATTTTAGCACAAATTAGATGCTCTGCCTCCTTACTTAATTTTGATCTTTTTAGAGCAAATCTTGTTGTTCACCTTATTTGCAGATGCGGTGCCCCTATTGCAAACAAACAACATTACTTTTTTTGCCTGTCCTCTATATAACAATGACAGAAATCAACTGTTAAATAACCTAACTTGGCTTCCGACTATAATAAACATTGATATACCAAGGTTTATTAAACGATCCAAAGGTTTACAATTACCTAATTTTTCCAAGTGGACAATCATCTCATCAGCACTTTGTCTTTTTCCCTCTCTCACTCACTCTCTTTTTCTCTCTTTTTGGAGTGAAATTTCATTATTTTGTATACTTCTATTTTTGTTTTATTATTTGCGTGTAGCTCATAAATTTGGGTTTTTTATCTATTTCATTTCAAATGCACGATCTTGTACCTTTATTATTATATATTTCACTGTAGTGTCTATTATTGTATTGAGGAGAGGACTCTGTAAGTATGAATTTACTTGTGTCCAATCCATTTTGTTCTTTTATTTTATTTGACATGTCTATTATAAATGTTCGAAAATGTCACACCAATCAACCGACTTATATCATTTTGGTGATAAGTAGTATAACACGATGAAAAAATATCTAAACAAGTTAGAACTGATGAAACCGGAATGATAGGTTTTCCAATTTTTTATGTTTTAACTTTACTGTAGCAAACAATATATATTAAAACACGATTAAGCATATATTTGGCAATAAATATATTCAGTTCTTTAATTTTTGTCCAACTTGTATTATAAAATAAACGGAAAAATTCAGATATAGTTATTAAATTGCTAAAATGACCTTTTATGATATATATTTTTTTTTTTTTCAAATCGGCCGTTTAAATATAAAGAATGTTACTATAGCTTTCGTTTGGTGCCGAAAATGTATCTTCAACATAATTGCAAATGCAGATAAAGTACGATACGATATAAACCAGTCCAATGATACGATTAAAACAAGACATATGACTGTATAAGCTTTTAAATTCTGCTAACCGATTGAATAAGTATGCACCTTATGAGTTCGTAACGTAGTAGTATATTAAATATAGATTTTCTTGTCTATATGAAGCATGAAGAGGAAGACGGGGAAAATTAATTTTGATTACTGTGCATAAAATATGAAATGAACAAATTGCGACACATAAAAACATGGACAGAAAAGCTTTCAAACTATACTTTGTTATTATGTATACCAAACGAAGATAATTGCGAAACATATTGTTTTTTTTCTGGAAATATACTTCATCTTCGTCTTTCTTTTCTTCTACTTAAAGCCTTTTTTTCCAGCCAAATTTCTTTGATGCTGCACGTTTAGCATATGTAATATAGCTATATCTAGTGTTACATTCTACATTCATTTTTAGGAGGTTTATATTGGATTTTTGGTAAAAGAGGCAAAAGAAGGTTGACAAAATGTTGTCTGTCCGTCCGTTCGTCCATAAAAAATCGTGTACGTGCTACAACTTTTTTTATCTTTTTAGGTAATCTTTTTGATATTTGGCATGTGGGTAGATTATAACTAATCAATGCGTCGCAGCATGCCATGAGTGTTGACATTTAACTTTGAAATTTGGCCCCCAAGGTCGTATCATTGACTTTTGAGTGACTGCTTCGTGTCCGGGGATATTAACTTTGAAATTTGACCCACTAGACCACATCAATGCCCTTTGAGTGACTGCTTCGCGTCCAGGATATAACTTTTAAAATAATTCTTTGACTGTTTGTTTGCTTGTAAGAATGATATTTAATGCCACTTTCAGCAATTTCTCAGCTGTATCATGGAGTCCAATTTTTATTGGGGCAGGAAGCCGGAGTACCCGGAGAAAAACCCCGGACCTTCGGTCGGAAAACTGGTAATCCATGTCAATTAAGATTTTGAGTCAAACGCACCCTGAACGCAGTGAGGCTCAAACTCGAAATCTCAGTATTGAAAGACCACGTGATCAATATAAGACCAACTGCCTTAACCACTCGGCCACCGAGGCTACCTTGGAAAGAGGAAGTAGTGGTCTAACATGTATAAAAATCGTGTACATGGTATAATTTATTAGTACAAATTTGCATTCAACATATTAAACTATACCGACTAAGAGAAGCTGGGAAACATTGACAAAAGATTTCTGACATTAACAAAAAGTAGGTGCAGTTATGTAAAACGCTTACAATGTACAATTGATAAGTACAAATCTATATACCAAATATGAAAACATTCCGACTTACGGAGGCTTAGAAATGTTTAGCGGATTTTATTTGTTGGAGCGTATGAGCGGCAACCAGTCCGATAAACGAGACAAGAAACGTTTGACGAAATTGTTTGATATGTATACACTGCAAGCAAGAAATAGAACTACTTCATATTAGTACAAATCACCAAATATCGAACCTTTCCGATTTCCAGAAGTCGTTAAATGTAAACTAAAATACTTGTAATGCACATCGGCCAACATGACAAATGGTTCTGATATGTCGGATAACAGCCTATAACGTACAATTAATTTGCACAAGTCACAAGTCACCATATCAATCATTAAGATATTCTGATTGACGAAAACCCAAAAGAGTGACAAAATTATGTTGACGTCCGTACCTACTGCAAAACTGAATTTTTATGTCACGGCCCCAAAGGCGAAGGTGGTCTTTGCCTTTGGGGTGGTGCCATAAAATAAAGACAATATTATACGACATCCTTAAAAGCTGGGGTGTTTTGGTTTGTATTTTTATTGTTTATTATTGATGATTTATTGTTAATTTATATTATTCATTTATTAGAAATAACAATGAAAGAAAACGGGTACTTAAACCATAAATACAAATGATTTTGTAATTTTTGTACATTTGCGGAAGTATTCTGTTACCAGATTCGTGAATTCTTTTCTGTGTATCTTCAGGTGTCTACAGGGTTAATACGCGATAAAAATGTGTATTATTCAGTCAATTAAGGTCAATCTCGTGGTTTGTTCGAATGATATAATATTGTCCTTAATAACTACACGTCTTACACGTTTTCCTTTTCGGTTTTTATGTAAAATATAACTGTGGAATTCTCAAAATATTTGCAACCGATAATAATTTTAAAAATTATTAGTCCCCGTGTTACAGTTAAATAGATGTATTAATTCTTGAGATAACTCTCATTGGTACGGTAATTAACCTTTAAAATTTTCGCTCCGTGTCTTAATTATAAATTGTAGGCAGCAGATTTGATAATGTTAGCCTAAATTCGTAACTTATAATTTGTAATACAAGTTTTACCTCAATATATTGAACTACAAAGTAGATGGTTCCGTTTTATATTATTTAATGTCGGCATAATATGAAATATTTGTACAAACTCTTGTTCGTTATGTGTTATGCTCATATGTAGAGCGTTATCAACATATAACATATTTTTCCGCTTGAGCCTGGTTCTTGGACTTTCCCAATGAGAGCATTTACTCTATGTTTAATTCCTCACTATGGTTTTAAGATGAATTAAAAAGCTGCTCTGCTGCTTGTTACCTTTTTCCATGTCTAGTGATTTGTGTCAATAATGTATACATCATAGTCCTATTGTATTAACAATTGTAGACTTTTTGTATAATATTCAATGATATTCAGACATTATATACAGAGTAGTGCAAAAAGTATTCGTCAATATGGCGGCGTCGGCAAATTGCTAAAAATATTTCACAAGTTTTCGGTATTTTTTCTGTTATAAATAAACGTCGTATTAACAAAGGGTAAGGTCACATTCCTTTGTGGTTACGTCACAAACAAAATGACGCAAAATTATGACGTCATTTGACAGATGTGATAACATTTTGCACTTTTACCGAAACAATGGGTCGGAAAGGAGCAGAGTTAAGTCCTGATGTTAAAACAGACATAACTCAACTGTACGAAGATGGATCATCTATTACGAGGATCAGCAAATTGTTAGATATTCCTAGAACTACTGTATCAAGTTTTATCCACAGATTTCTTCAAATAGGGACAGTAGAGAACATGGAAAGAAAAGGTCGACCAAAACTTGTGACGCCGAGAGATAATCGGAAGTTGGAACGGATTGTAAAGACGAACAGGAGGGGCACCCTTGCAGATATCACCACCAAATTCAACGAGAACCGAGAAAAACCTGTTGCCAAGCGAACACTTCAGTTTCATCTGCATAGAAACGAGTTTAAAAGAAGGGTTTTGAGGAAAAAAATAGTTGTAAAGGAGGTAAATCGGAAGAAGCGTTTATCTTGGTGTCGCGAGAAGAGATGGTGGACAGTTCAGCAGAATTGGAAGAAAGTTATCTTTTCAGATGAAAGCAAGATAATGATAGGACACGATGAAAGAGTCTATGTGTGGAGGAAATGCGGTGAGGGCTGGAGACCGGACTTGGTACCGTCGGCAAATGTGAAACCGAAGTAAGAGGCCATGATTTGGGGATGCATTACATTTAATGGTGTTGGCACAATTTCTGATGTGAGAGGTAACATTAATTCAGAAAAGTATCAAGAAATACTAGAAAACAGTCTGTGGCCAGTTTTAGCTCGGCATTTCCCTACTGGAAGTGATTGGTTCCAAGATGACAATGCTCCGGTTCACCGCTCACGTTCTACGATTGATTACATTGCCAGGAACCATATTAAATCCATGTCATGGCCTGCACAATCACCAGACATAAACATAATTGAAAATATATGGTTGTATCTTAAAAGAAAGTTGCAGTGTAGGAAGAGTAGGATAAATTCGAACGCTGATCTGTAGTTGTAAAAAGTTATTGAAATGCCGCATGTGAAAGTACAAAACTAATCACTTAAGAAATATGGGGTTGTATTCAACCGTGGCAAGGACATTTTATTGATCCTGTCATTATAAAAAGATGAGCTGATTTTTTCCGTATCATTTTTCAGTAAATGCGTAAAGAAAAATGATTTAAACTCCTAATAAATTGCAATTCGAAGAATAATTTTGGGGTCCGAAAAAAGTTGGAAAAATTTCCTTTTGAACAAAAACACTTGATACAGATATATATTGTGCAGAAGCTAAATTTTGCATTTATTTGTTCAAATTTGTGGTGCCAGTACATTTGGAACAACTTTTCAGATAACAAATGAAAGCATTAGTTAAAACGATTGAATATGTTAAAGGGAACATATATGTCAAATAATTTTTCACTTCACCATTTTCGATACAGTGAGTTTTTAACGCAGCAGTTTGAAAAAATTCATCTGTATACCTTAACGTGTTAGATCTTTTTTCATCGTGTCATACTACTTCTCACCAAAATGATAAAAATCGATATATCGGTGTGATTTGAACTTATTAAGTAGCCGACTTATTGTTTTTGCACCGTTTCTTATTATTATTATGGCTCCCAAACGAAAGTTTGGGAGACATATTGTTTTCGCTTCGTTTCTTATTATTATCTCAAACGAAAGTTTGGGAGACATATTGTTTTTGCTCCGTTTCTTATTATTATTATTATTATTATTATTATCATTATTTTTCTTCCGCTTTCCGCCAAAATTTTGTTCGACCATTTTCTCGGAGACCGTAAATTGGATCACTATGAAACTTCACCCAAAAATAGGTCATGACTTGAAGTGGTGCCTTCAAGTTTTAAAATTTTGAAATTGGCGGCGATCTTGAAATGGCGTCCATTTTGAAAAGGAAAAAAATCCTGAAAAATCCAAAAGTAAACGGATTTTGATAAAAATTGGAATATAAGTAGAGTATGTTATACCGCACCATAAGGCGCACATGTGGACTTTTTATGGCGGCCATTTTGAATCCAAGATGGCCGACAAAAATTCAATCGCACGAAAATTGGTTTTAAGGTAGATTACCATGTTGCGATCAGACGTTAGGCATCAAATTTGAATTTGAACACGGCGGCGATCTTAAAATGGCGGCCATTTTGAAAATGAAAATAAATCCTTAAAAATTCAAAAATTAACGGATTTAAATGAAAATTGGAATAAAAGTAGAGTATGTTATACCGCACCATATGACGCACATGTTGACTTTTTATGGCGGCCATTTTGAATCAAAGATGGCGGCCGAAATTTTAAAAAGCTCCGATTTGCACGAAACTTGGTTTTCTGCTAGATAAAGTTGCTGTGAATGAATGTCTGAACTCCAGTGTCCACGGGGGTCATTGGGAGCCAGTTATGATCCATAAGATCATAATCATGTTTAATTATGGCTCCCAAACGAAAGTTTGGGAGACATATTGTTTTTGTTTCGTTTCTTATTATTATGGCTCCCAAACGAAAGTTTGGGAGACATATTGTTTTTGCTCTGTTTCTTATTATTATGGCTCCCAAACGAAAGTTTGGGAGACATATTGTTTTTGCTCTGTTTCTTATTAAGTCGCCCAAAACAAGTTTTGGGAGACTTATTGTTTTTGCACCGTTTCTTATTATTATTAAGTCGCCCAAAACAAGTTTTGGGAGACTTATTGTTTTTGCACCGTTTCTTATTATTAAGTCGCCCAAAACAAGTTTTGGGAGACTTATTGTTTTTGCACCGTTTCTTATTATTATTATTATTATTATTAAGTCGCCGACCACGAAGTGTCGGGCGACTTATTGTTTTTACTCCGTTTCTTATTATTAAGTCGCCGACCACGAAGTGTCGGGCGACTTATTGTTTTTACTCCGTTTCTTATTATTAAGTCGCCGACCACGAAGTGTCGGGCGACTTATTGTTTTTACTCCGTTTCTTATTATGTCTCCCAAACGAAGTTTTGGGAGACATATTGTTTTTGTCCGGTTTCTTATTATTATTCTTCTTCTTTCTTTTTTCTTTCCGTTCAATCTTGTCCGCACATTTTCTCTGAGACGCAATGTCCAATCAAGATGAAACTTTGGGACATGTTAAGGGTGACCTGAAGTTGTGCAATCCACTTTTGAAATTTTCAAAATGGCCGCCATTTTCAAAATGGCCGCCATTGAAAAAAATGGCGACCATTGTCAGATCTCAGTAATGGCCAGAGCAATTTCAATGAAAATTGGTATACTGATACAGCTAACTATCCTGAGCATTTTTACCAAAAAAAAATAGACGCGAACGACATTTCAAAATGGCCGCCATCCGAACACCACCCCCCTAAAAATGCAAAAATTTAAATGTCATCCGATTTCGACGAAATTTGGTACACAGGTAGATTATGGCACCCTGAGTGTGCCACTACTTTCAAAATTTTTGTCCGACTTCCGGTTTCAAAATGGCGGCCGTTTCAAAGTTTGAAAAAATGGCGGCCGTTGTCAGATCTCCGTAACGGCCAGACCAATTTCAATGAAAATTGGTATACTGATACAGCTAACTATCCTGAGCATTTTTGCCAAAAAAAAATGGACGCGAACGACATTTCAAAATGGCCGCCATCCGAACACCACCCCCTAAAAATGCAAAAATTTAAACGTCATCCGATTTCGACGAAATTTGGTACACAGGTATATTATGGTACCCTAAGTGTGCCACTACTTTTAAAATTTTTGTCCGACTTCCGGTTTCAAAATGGCGGCCGTTTTAAAGTTTTCAAAAATGGCGGCCATTGTCAGATCTCAGTAATGGCCAGAGCAATTTCAATGAAAATTGGTATACTGATACAGCTAACTATCCTGAGCATTTTTGCCAAAAAAAAAAATTGGATGCGAACGTCACCATTTTGTGATGGCAGCCGTTTCACCACACTCCCCCCCCCCTAACGTTAACTTAGTCCGATTGCAACGAAATTTCATATGTAGGTATATTTTAATGCACAAACTAAGAATATCATGTCTATTTGGGGGTTTTCAACATGCACAAGAATATAGTGGCAATGGGGGTTCGTTTGGGAGACATTCTGTGTTGGCATCCCAACACAATCAGCACTAGTTAAGTCGCCGACCACGAAGTGTCGGGCGACTTATTGTTTTTACTCTGTTTCTTATTATTATTATTTTCATATTTCTTATGTTTTCCTTTTTCCCCTCGCAATGTTGTCCGCTCGTTTTCTCGCTCATCTTTTAACCGATCGAAATGAAACTTTGGGAACATGTTAAGGGTGACCTGAAGTTGTGCAATCCACTTTTGAAATTTTCAAAATGGCCGCCATTTTCAAAATGGCCGCCGTTGAAAAAAATGACGGCCGTTGTCAGATCTCAGTAATTGCCAAAGCAATTTCAATGAAAATTGGTATACTGATACAGCTAACTATCCCGAGCATTTTTGCAAAAAAAAATTTGACGCGGCCGACATTTCAAAATGGCCGCCATCCGAACACCACCCCCCTAAAAATGTAAAAATTTAAACGTCATCCGATTTAGACGAAATTTGGTATACAGGTAGCTTATGATACCCTAAGTGTGCCACTATTTAAAAATGTTTTGTCCGACTTCCGGTTTCAAAATGGCGGCCGTTTTAAAGTTTTACAAAATGGCGGCCGTTGTCAGATCTCAGTTATGGCCAGAGCAATTTCAATGAAAATTGGTATACTGATACAGCTAACTATCCTGAGCATTTTTGCAAAAAAAATTTTTGTCCGACTTCCGGTTTCAAAATGGCGGCCGTTTTAAAGTTTGCTCGTTTTCTCGCTCATCTTTTAACCGATCGAAATGAAACTTGGCCAACTGAAAGCTCATGTTATGAAGTTGTGCTCTTGACTTTTAGTTCCCTCTACTCGGTCAAAAGTGCGGAACGGGAGGCGACTTCAACGTTTCGGGAAACGTAAATTTTAATTATTATTATTTTCATATTTCTTATGTTTTCCTTTTTCCCCTCGCAATGTTGTCCGCTCGTTTTCTCAGAGACGCAATGTCCAATCAAGATGAAACTTTGGGAACATGTTAAGGGTGACCTGAAGTTGTGCAATCCACTTTTCAAATTTTCAAAATGGCCGCCATTTTCAAAATGGCCGCCGTTGAAAAAAAATGACGGCCGTTGTCAGATCTCAGTAATTGCCA
Organism: Limnoperna fortunei; assembly: GCA_944474755.1. Classification (NCBI taxonomy): domain Eukaryota; kingdom Metazoa; phylum Mollusca; class Bivalvia; order Mytilida; family Modiolidae; genus Limnoperna; species Limnoperna fortunei. Next base: position 88,874,766 of record OX104118.1, read on the forward strand.
AAGCAATTTCAATGAAAATTGGTATACTGATACAGCTAACTATCCCGAGCATTTTTGCAAAAAAAAATTTGATGCGGCCGACATTTCAAAATGGCCGCCATCCGAACACCACCCCCCTAAAAATGTAAAAATTTAAACGTCATCCGATTTAGACGAAATTTGGTATTCAGGTAGCTTATGATACCCTGAGTGTGCCACTATTTAAAATTTTTTTGTCCGACTTCCGGTTTCAAAATGGCGGCCATTTTACTGCAGGAAAAAGTCAACTTTGTCCGATTTCAACAAAATTTGATTTCTAGGCATATTTTAATGTACTGATTTGAATGAAATACTATCCATGGGGATCAAAAGTGCGGAACGGGAGGCGACTTCAACGTTTCGGGAAACGTAAATTTTAATTAAGTCGCCGACCACGAAGTGTCGGGCGACTTATTGTTTTTACTCCGTTTCTTATTAAGTCTCCCAAACGAAGTTTGGAGACTTATTGTTTTTACTCTGTTTCTTATTATTATTATTATTATTCTTCTTCTGGTTTCCCCGTAGAGATTTCCGACACTTTTCTCAGAAACCGTAAATGGGATCAATTTGAAACTTGGTAGGATGTTAGACCCTATTGGCTAGATGTGCAATCATCTTTCGGAATTTCCAAGATGGCCGCCACTTTCAAAATGGCCGCCATTTAAGTTTTCCCGCCAAAATGCAGTTCCCGGAGAACCGCCAGATGGATTTCGATGAAACTTGGTATGTAGGTTCAGCATAGTGGTCTTGATTTATTTTTGGCAAAAAATCGCGCGCGAACCGGCCGCCATTTTCAAAATGGCCGCCGAATCGCCAAAAATTCAAGTTTGTCGGATTTCAACGAAAATGGGTTTTAACAGTAAATTTGGTATGCCGAGTCCAATGGTCAACTCAGAATTTTTATACGACGCGCCATTTTTTGTAAAATGGCCGCCAAAGTTGCCAAATGGGCAAAAATTCAACATTGTCATAATTCAACGAAAATAGGTTCTAAAAGTAAATTTGGTATGCCGAGTTCAACGGTACACTCAGATTTTTTATACGACCCGCCATTTTTTTAAAAATGGCCACCAAAGTCGCCAAATCGGCAAAAATTCAACATTGTCGGAACTCAATGAAAATTGGTTCCTAAAGTAAATTTAGTATGTCGAGTTCAATGGTCAACTCAGAATTTTTATATGACGCGCTATTTTTTGTAAAATGGCCGCACAGGCTGCACAGGACTATCAGTAACTTCGTTTGGGAGACTTCACGTTTCGCGAAACGTAAATTTTAATTATTATTATTATTTTCATATTTCTTATGTTTTCCCCTCGCAATGTTGTCCGCTCGTTTTCTCGCTCATCTTTTAACCGATCGAAATGAAACTTTGGGAACATGTTAAGGGTGACCTGAAGTTGTGCAATCCACTTTTGAAATTTTCAAAATGGCCGCCGTTGAAAAAAATGACGGCCGTTGTCAGATCTCAGTAATTGCCAAAGCAATTTCAATGAAAATTGGTATACTGGTACAGCTAACTATCCCGAGCATTTTTGCAAAAAAAAATTTGACGCGGCCGACATTTCAAAATGGCCGCCATCCGAACACCACCCCCCTAAAAATGTAAAAATTTAAACGTCATCCGATTTAGACGAAATTTGGTATACGGGTAGCTTATGATACCCTAAGTGTGCCACTATTTAAAAATGTTTTGTCCGACTTCCGGTTTCAAAATGGCGGCCGTTTTAAAGTTTTACAAAATGGCGGCCGTTGTCAGATCTCAGTTATGGCCAGAGCAATTTCAATGAAAATTGGTATACTGATACAGCTAACTATCCTGAGCATTTTTGCAAAAAAAATTTTTTGTCCGACTTCCGGTTTCAAAATGGCGGCCGTTTTAAAGTTTGCTCGTTTTCTCGCTCATCTTTTAACCGATCGAAATGAAACTTGGCCAACTGAAAGCTCATGTTATGAAGTTGTGCTCTTGACTTTTAGTTCCCTCTACTCGGTCAAAAGTGCGGAACGGGAGGCGACTTCAACGTTTCGGGAAACGTAAATTTTAATTATTATTATTATTATTTTCATATTTCTTATGTTTTCCCCTCGCAATGTTGTCCGCTCGTTTTCTCGCTCATCTTTTAACCGATCGAAATGAAACTTTGGGAACATGTTAAGGGTGACCTGAAGTTGTGCAATCCACTTTTGAAATTTTCAAAATGGCCGCCATTTTCAAAATGGCCGCCGTTGAAAAAAATGACGGCCGTTGTCAGATCTCAGTAATTGTCAAAGCAATTTCAATGAAAATTGGTATACTGGTACAGCTAACTATCCCGAGCATTTTTGCAAAAAAAAATTTGACGTGGCCGACATTTCAAAATGGCCGCCATCCGAACACCACCCCCTAAAAATGTAAAAATTTAAACGTCATCCGATTTAGACGAAATTTGGTATACAGGTAGCTTATGATACCCTAAGTGTGCCACTATTTAAAAATGTTTTGTCCGACTTCCGGTTTCAAAATGGCGGCCGTTTTAAAGTTTTACAAAATGGCGGCCGTTGTCAGATCTCAGTTATGGCCATAGCAATTTCAATGAAAATTGGTATACTGATACAGCCAACTATCCTGAGCATTTTTGCAAAAAAAATTTTTAGTCCGACTTCCGGTTTCAAAATGGCGGCCGTTTTAAAGTTTGCTCGTTTTCTCGCTCATCTTTTAACCGATCGAAATGAAACTTGGCCAACTGAAAGCTCATGTTATGAAGTTGTGCTCTTGACTTTTAGTTCCCTCTACTCGGTCAAAAGTGCGGAACGGGAGGCGACTTCAACGTTTCGGGAAACGTAAATTTTAATTATTATTCTTCTTTCTTTCTTTCTTTCTTTTTTCTTTCCGTTCAATCTTGTCCGCACATTTTCTCTGAGACGCAATGTCCAATCAAGATGAAACTTTGGGAACATGTTAAGGGTGACCTGAAGTTGTGCAATCCACTTTTGAAATTTTTAAAATGGCCGCCATTTTCAAAATGGCCGCCATATAAAAAAATGGCGACCGTTGTCAGATCTCAGTAATTGCCAGAGCAATTTCAATGAAAATTGGTATACTGATACAGCTAACTATCCTGAGCATTTTTCCCAAACAAAAATGGACGCGAACGACATTTCAAAATGGCCGCCATCTGAAAACCACCCCCCTAAAAATACAAAAATTTAAACGTCATATGATTTTGACGAAATTTAGTACACAGCTAGATTATGATACCCTGAGTGTGCCACTATTTTTAAAATTTTTGTCCGACTTCCGGTTTCAATATGGCGGCCGTTTTAAAGTTTTACAAAATGGCGGCCGTTGTCAGATCTCAGTAATGGCCAGAGCAATTTCAATGAAAATTGGTATACTGATACAGCTAACTATCCTGAGCATTTTTGCAACAACAAAAAAATTTGTCCGACTTCCGGTTTAAAAATGGCGGCCGTTTTAAAGTTTTAAAAAATGGCGGCCGTTGTCAGATCTCAGTAATGGCCAGAGCAATTTCAATGAAAATTGGTATACTGATACAGCTAACTATCCTGAGCATTTTTGCCAAAAAATTGGATGCAAATGACACCATTTTGTGATGGCAGCCGTTTCACCACACTCCCCTTAAACGTCAACTTAGTCCTATTGCAACGAAATTTGATATGTAGGTAGATTTTAATCCACAAACTAAGACGTTGTCAGATCTCAGTAATGGCCAGAGCAATTTCAATGAAAATTGGTATACTGATACAGCTAACTATCCTGAGCATTTTTGCCAAAAAAATTGGATGCAAATGACACCATTTTGTGATGGCAGCCGTTTCACCACACTCCCCCCAAACGTCAACTTAGTCCGATTGCAACGAAATTTGATATGTAGGTAGATTTTAATCCACAAACTAAGAATATCATGTCTATTTGGGGGTTTTCAACATGCACAAGAATATAGTGGCAATGGGGGTTCGTTTGGGAGACATTCTGTGTTGGCATCCCAACACAATCAGCACTAGTTATTATTATGTCTCCCAAACGAAGTTTTGGGAGACATATTGTTTTTGTCCGGTTTCTTTATATTATTCTTCTTCTTTCTTTCTTTCTTTCTTTCTTTCTTTTTTCTTTCCGTTCAATCTTGTCCGCACATTTTCTCAGAGATTCAATGTCCAATCAAGATGAAACTTTGGGAACATGTTAAGGGTGACCTGAAGTTGTGCAATCCACTTTTGAAATTTTCAAAATGGCCGCCGTTGAAAAAAAATGACGGTTGCTGTCATATCTCAGTAATTGCCAAAGCAATTTCAATGAAAATTGGTATACTGATACAGCTAACTATCCCGAGCATTTCTGCAAAAAAAAATTTGACGCGGCCGACATTTCAAAATGGCCGCCATCCGAACACCACCCCCCTAAAAATGTAAAAATTTAAACGTCATCCGATTTAAACGAAATTTGGTATACAGGTAGCTTATGATACCCTCAGTGTGCCACTATTTAAAAATTTTTTGTCCGACTTCCGGTTTCAAAATGGCGGCCATTTTACTGCAGGAAAAAGTCAACTTTGTCCGATTTCAACAAAATTTGATTTCTAGGCATATTTTAATGTACTGATTTGAATAAAATACTATCCATGGGGATTATAGTGGCAATGGGGGTTGGTTTGGGAGACATTCTGTGTTGGCATCCCGACACAATCAGCACTAGTTATTATTATGTCTCCCAAACGAAGTTTTGGGAGACATATTGTTTTTGTCCGGTTTCTTATTATTATTCTTCTTCTTTCTTTCTTTCTTTCTTTCTTTCTTTCTTTTTTCTTTCCGTTCAATCTTGTCCGCACATTTTCTCAGAGATGCAATGTCCAATCAAGATGAAACTTTGGGAACATGTTAAGGGTGACCTGAAGTTGTGCAATCCACTTTTGAAATTTTCAAAATGGCCGCCGTTGAAAAAAATGACGGCCGTTGTCAGATCTCAGTAATTGCCAAAGCAATTTAAATGAAAATTGGTATACTGGTACAGCTAACTATCCCGAGCATTTTTGCAAAAAAAAATTTGACGCGGCCGACATTTCAAAATGGCCGCCATCCGAACACCACCCCCCTAAAAATGTAAAAATTTAAACGTCATCCGATTTAGACGAAATTTGGTATACAGGTAACTTATGATACCCTGAGTGTGCCAGTATTTAAAATTTTTTTGTCCGACTTCCGGTTTCAAAATGGCGGCCATTTTACTGCAGGAAAAAGTCAACTTTGTCCGATTTCAACAAAATTTGATTTCTAGGCATATTTTAATGTACTGATTTGAATGAAATACTATCCATGGGGATTATAGTGGCAATGGGGGTTCGTTTGGGAGACATTCTGTGTTGGCATCCCAACACAATCAGCACTAGTTATTATGTCTCCCAAACGAAGTTTTGGGAGACATATTGTTTTTGTCCGGTTTCTTATTATTATTCTTCTTCTTTCTTTTTTCTTTCCGTTCAATCTTGTCCGCACATTTTCTCAAAGACGCAATGTCCAATCAAGATGAAACTTTGGGAACATGCTTAGGGTCACCTGAAGTTGTGCAATCCACTTTTGAAATTTTCAAAATGGCCGCCATTTTCAAAATGGCCGCCGTTGAAAAAAAATGACGGCCGTTGTCAGATCTAAGTAATTGCCAAAGCAATTTCAATGAAAATTGGTATACTGATACAGCTAACTATCCTAAGCATTTTGGCAAAAAAAAATTTGACGCGACCGGCATTTCAAAATGGCCGCCATCCGAACACCACCCCCCTAAAAATGCAAAAATTTAAACGTCATCCGATTTAGACGAAATTTGGTATACAGGTAGCTTATGATACCCTGAGTGTGCCACTATTTAAAAATTTTTTGTCCGACTTCCGGTTTCAAAATGGCGGCCATTTTACTGCAGGAAAAAGTCAACTTTGTCCGATTTCAACAAAATTTGATTTCTAGGTCCAATCAAGATGAAACTTTGGGAACATGTTAAGGGTGACCTGAAGTTGTGCAATCCACTTTTGAAATTTTCAAAATGGCCGCCATTTTCAAAATGGCCGCCGTTGAAAAAAAATGACGGCCGTTGTCAGATCTCAGTAATTGCCAAAGCAATTTCAATGAAAATTGGTATACTGATACAGCTCACTATCCCGAGCATTTTTGCAAAAAAAAATTTGACGCGGCCGACATTTCAAAATGGCCGCCATCCGAACACCACCCCCCTAAAAATGTAAAAATTTAAACGTCATCCGATTTAGACGAAATTTGGTATACAGGTAGCTTATGATACCCTGAGTGTGTCACTATTTAAAAAATTTTTGTCCGACTTCCGGTTTTAAAATGGCGGCCATTTTACTGCAGGAAAAAGTCAACTTTGTCCGATTTCAACAAAATTTGATTTCTAGGCATATTTTAATGTACTGATTTGAATGAAATACTATCCATGGGGATTATAGTGGCAATGGGGGTTCGTTTGGGAGACATTCTGTGTTGGCATCCCAACACAATCAGCACTAGTTATTATTTCGGTTTCCACTTTTTCTAGACCGTGAACTTGTCCGCAACATTTCTCAGAGACGACTTAATAGAATCAAACGAAACTTGGCACAGTTGTAGATCGGCATATGGAGGGATGCAGTCAATAGACGGAATTTTGATAATGGCCGCCATTTCAAAATGGCCGCCACTTGACGACACCCACCCAAAAATAGCAAAAATTTTCCCGTGGTCCGATTTCAACCAAATTTGGTATGTAGGTAGATGTTAGTATTTCGAGTGAAACGCTACCTTAAAATTTTTTCTCCGACGTCGGGTTTCAAAATGGCCGCCAAAAACGTGTATAATTTTTAACGTTATGCGATCTCGATGACATTTAACGTGCTCCGATTGCAATGAAATTTGGTGTGGAGGTAGATTTAAGTGTCCCGAGTGGAACTCCACATTCGAAATTTTTTCTTGACCGTGGTTTCCAAAATGGCGACCAAAAACGGGTGAAATTTAAACGTTGTCCGATTTTAATGAAATTTAAAATGTAGGTTCATTTCAATGTCCTGAGTGGAACGCAATACTATCCATGGGGATTTATGGCGACTTCTGTGTTGGCATCCCAACACATTATTTTTAATTATTATTATTATGGCTCCCAAACGAAAGTTTGGGAGACATATTGTTTTTGCTCCGTTTCTTATTATTATGGCTCCCAAACGAAAGTTTGGGAGACATATTGTTTTTGCTCTGTTTCTTATTATTATTATTATGTCGCCCCAGACTTTGTCGGGCGACATATTGTTATTCTACTGTTTCTTTTTCACTATTATTATTAAGTCGCCGACCACGAAGTGTCGGGCGACTTATTGTTTTTACTCCGTTTCTTATTATTAAGTCGCCGACCACGAAGTGTCGGGCGACTTATTGTTTTTACTCCGTTTCTTATTATTAAGTCGCCGACCACGAAGTGTCGGGCGACTTATTGTTTTTACTCCGTTTCTTATTAAGTCGCCGACCACGAAGTGTCGGGCGACTTATTGTTTTTACTCCGTTTCTTATTAAGTCGCCGACCACGAAGTGTCGGGCGACTTATTGTTTTTACTCCGTTTCTTATTATTATTATTTTCATATTTCTTATGTTTTCCTTTTTCCCCTCGCAATGTTGTCCGCTCGTTTTCTCGCTCATCTTTTAACCGATCGAAATGAAACTTTGGGAACATAATAAGGGTGACCTGAAGTTGTGCAATCCACTTTTGAAATTTTCAAAATGGCCGCCGTTGAAAAAAAATGACGGCCGTTGTCAGATCTCAGTAATTGCCAAAGCAATTTCAATGAAAATTGGTATACTGATACAGCTCCCTATCCCGAGCATTTTTGCCAAAAAAAATTTGACACGGCCGACATTTCAAAATGGCCGCCATCCGAACACCACCCCCCTAAAACTGTAAAAATTTAAACGTCATCCGATTTAAACGAAATTTGGTATACAGGTAGCTTATGATACCCTGAGTGTGCCACTATTTTCAAAATTTTTGTCCGACTTCCGGTTTCAAAATGGCGGCCGTTTTAAAGTTTTACAAAATGGCGGCCGTTGTCAGATCTCAGTTATGGCCAGAGCAATTTCAATGAAAATTGGTATACTGATACAGCTAACTATCCTGAGCATTTTTGCAAAAAAAATTTTTTGTCCGACTTCCGGTTTCAAAATGGCGGCCGTTTTAAAGTTTGCTCGTTTTCTCGCTCATCTTTTAACCGATCGAAATGAAACTTGGCCAACTGAAAGCTCATGTTATGAAGTTGTGCTCTTGACTTTTAGTTCCCTCTACTCGGTCAAAAGTGCGGAACGGGAGGCGACTTCAACGTTTCGGGAAACGTAAATTTTAATTATTATTATTTTCATATTTCTTATGTTTTCCTTTTTCCCCTCGCAATGTTGTCCGCTCGTTTTCTCGCTCATCTTTTAACCGATCGAAATGAAACTTTGGGAACATAATAAGGGTGACCTGAAGTTGTGCAATCCACTTTTGAAATTTTCAAAATGGCCGCCATTTTCAAAATGGCCGCCGTTGAAAAAAAATGACGGCCGTTGTCAGATCTCAGTAATTGCCAAAGCAATTTCAATGAAAATTGGTATACTGATACAGCTCCCTATCCCGAGCATTTTTGCCAAAAAAAATTTGACGCGGCCGACATTTCAAAATGGCCGCCATCCGAACACCACCCCCCTAAAACTGTAAAAATTTAAACGTCATCCGATTTAAACGAAATTTGGTATACAGGTAGCTTATGATACCCTGAGTGTGCCACTATTTTCAAAATTTTTGTCCAACTTCCGGTTTCAAAATGGCGGCCGTTTTAAAGTTTTACAAAATGGCGGCCGTTGTCAGATCTCAGTTATGGCCAGAGCAATTTCAATGACAATTGGTATACTGATACAGCTAACTATCCTGAGCATTTTTGCAAAAAAAATTTTTTGTCCGACTTCCGGTTTCAAAATGGCGGCCGTTTTAAAGTTTGCTCGTTTTCTCGCTCATCTTTTAACCGATCGAAATGAAACTTGGCCAACTGAAAGCTCATGTTATGAAGTTGTGCTCTTGACTTTTAGTTCCCTGTACTCGGTCAAAAGTGCGGAACGGGAGGCGACTTCAACGTTTCGGGAAACGTAAATTTTAATTAAGTCGCCGACCACGAAGTGTCGGGCGACTTATTGTTTTTACTCCGTTTCTTATTAAGTCGCCGACCACGAAGTGTCGGGCGACTTATTGTTTTTACTCCGTTTCTTATTATTATTATTTTCATATTTCTTATGTTTTCCTTTTTCCCCTCGCAATGTTGTCCGCTCGTTTTCTCGCTCATCTTTTAACCGATCGAAATGAAACTTTGGGAACATAATAAGGGTGACCTGAAGTTGTGCAATCCACTTTTGAAATTTTCAAAATGGCCGCCATTTTTAAAATGGCCGCCGTTGAAAAAAAATGACGGCCGTTGTCAGATCTCAGTAATTGCCAAAGCAATTTCAATGAAAATTGGTATACTGATACAGCTCCCTATCCCGAGCATTTTTGCAAAAAAAAATTAGACGCGGCCGACATTTCAAAATGGCCGCCATCCGAACACCACCCCCCTAAAACTGTAAAAATTTAAACGTCATCCGATTTAAACGAAATTTGGTATACAGGTAGCTTATGATACCCTGAGTGTGCCACTATTTTCAAAATTTTTGTCCGACTTCCGGTTTCAAAATGGCGGCCGTTTTAAAGTTTTACAAAATGGCGGCCGTTGTCAGATCTCAGTTATGGCCAGAGCAATTTCGATGAAAATTGGTATACTGATACAGCTAACTATCCTGAGCATTTTTGCAAAAAAAATTTTTTGTCCGACTTCCGGTTTCAAAATGGCGGCCGTTTTAAAGTTTGCTCGTTTTCTCGCTCATCTTTTAACCGATCGAAATGAAACTTGGCCAACTGAAAGCTCATGTTATGAAGTTGTGCTCTTGACTTTTAGTTCCCTCTACTCGGTCAAAAGTGCGGAAGGGGAGGCGACTTCAACGTTTCGGGAAACGTAAATTTTAATTATTAAGTCGCCGACCACGAAGTGTCGGGCGACTTATTGTTTTTACTCCGTTTCTTATTATTAAGTCGCCGACCACGAAGTGTCGGGCGACTTATTGTTTTTACTCCGTTTCTTATTAAGTCGCCGACCACGAAGTGTCGGGCGACTTATTGTTTTTACTCCGTTTCTTATTAAGTCGCCGACCACGAAGTGTCGGGCGACTTATTGTTTTTACTCCGTTTCTTATTATTATTATTATGTCTCCCAAACGAAGTTTTGGGAGACATATTGTTTTTGTCCGGTTTCTTATTATTATTCTTCTTCTTTCTTTTTTCTTTCCGTTCAATCTTGTCCGCACATTTTCTCAGAGATGCAATGTCCAATCAAGATGAAACTTTGGGAACATGTTAAGGGTGACCTGAAGTTGTGCAATCCACTTTTGAAATTTTCAAAATGGCCGCCATTTTCAAAATGGCCGCCATTGAAAAAAAATGACGGCCGTTGTCAGATCTCAGTAATTGCCAAAGCAATTTCAATGAAAATTAGTATACTGATACAGCTAACTATCCTGAGCATTTTTGCAAAAAAAAATTTGACGCGACCGACATTTCAAAATGGCCGCCATCCGAAAACCACCCCCCTAAAAATGAAAAAATTTAAACGTCATCCGATTTAGACGAAATTTGGTATACTGGTAGCTTATGATACCCTGAGTGTGCCACTATTTAAAATTTTTTTCTCCGACTTCCGGTTTCAAAATGGCGGCCATTTTACTGCAGGAAAAAGTCAACTTTGTCCGATTTCAACAAAATTTGATTTCTAGGTCCAATCAAGATGAAACTTTGGGAACATGTTAAGGGTGACCTGAAGTTGTGCAATCCACTTTTGAAATTTTCAAAATGGCCGCCATTTTCAAAATGGCCGCCGTTGAAAAAAAATGAAGGCCGTTGTCAGATCTCAGTAATTGCCAAAGCAATTTCAATGAAAATTGGTATACTGATACAGCTAACTATCCCGAGCATCTTTGCAAAAAAAAATTTGACGCGACCGACATTTCAAAATGGCCGCCATCCGAACACCACCCCCCTAAAAATGCAAAAATTTAAACGTCATCCGATTTAGACGAAATTTGGTATACAGGTAGCTTATGATACCCTGAGTGTGCCACTATTTACAAATTTTTGTCTGACTTCCGGTTTCAAAATGGCGGCCATTTTACTGCAGGAAAAAGTCAACTTTGTCCGATTTCAACAAAATTTGATTTCTAGGCATATTTTAATGTACTGATTTGAATGAAATACTATCCATAAGGATTATAGTGGCAATGGGGGTTCGTTTGGGAGACATTCTGTGTTGGCATCCCAACACAATCAGCACTAGTTAAGTCGCCGACCACGAAGTGTCGGGCGACTTATTGTTTTTACTCCGTTTCTTATTATTATTATTATTATTTTCATATTTCTTATGTTTTCCCCTCGCAATGTTGTCCGCTCGTTTTCTCGCTCATCTTTTAACCGATCGAAATGAAACTTTGGGAACATGTTAAGGGTGACCTGAAGTTGTGCAATCCACTTTTGAAATTTTCAAAATGGCCGCCATTTTCAAAATGGCCGCCGTTGAAAAAAATGACGGCCGTTGTCAGATCTCAGTAATTGCCAAAGCAATTTCAATGAAAATTGGTATACTGGTACAGCTAACTATCCCGAGCATTTTTGCAAAAAAAAATTTGACGCGGCCGACATTTCAAAATGGCCGCCATCCGAACACCACCCCCCTAAAAATGTAAAAATTTAAACGTCATCCGATTTAGACGAAATTTGGTATACAGGTAGCTTATGATACCCTAAGTGTGCCACTATTTAAAAATGTTTTGTCCGACTTCCGGTTTCAAAATGGCGGCCGTTTTAAAGTTTTACAAAATGGCGGCCGTTGTCAGATCTCAGTTATGGCCAGAGCAATTTCAATGAAAATTGGTATACTGATACAGCTAACTATCCTGAGCATTTTTGCAAAAAAAATTTTTTGTCCGACTTCCGGTTTCAAAATGGCGGCCGTTTTAAAGTTTGCTCGTTTTCTCGCTCATCTTTTAACCGATCGAAATGAAACTTGGCCAACTGAAAGCTCATGTTATGAAGTTGTGCTCTTGACTTTTAGTTCCCTCTACTCGGTCAAAAGTGCGGAACGGGAGGCGACTTCAACGTTTCGGGAAACGTAAATTTTAATTATTATTATTATTATTTTCATATTTCTTATGTTTTCCCCTCGCAATGTTGTACGCTCGTTTTCTCGCTCATCTTTTAACCGATCGAAATGAAACTTTGGGAACATAATAAGGGTGACCTGAAGTTGTGCAATCCACTTTTGAAATTTTCAAAATGGCCGCCATTTTCAAAATGGCCGCCGTTGAAAAAAAATGACGGCCGTTGTCAGATCTCAGTAATTGCCAAAGCAATTTCAATGAAAATTGGTATACTGATACAGCTCCCTATCCCGAGCATTTTTGCAAAAAAAAATTTGACGCGGCCGACATTTCAAAATGGCCGCCATCCGAACACCACCCCCCTAAAACTGTAAAAATTAAAACGTCATCCGATTTAAACGAAATTTAGTATACAGGTAGCTTATGATACCCTGAGTGTGCCACTATTTTCAAAATTTTTGTCCGACTTCCGGTTTCAAAATGGCGGCCGTTTTAAAGTTTTACAAAATGGCGGCCGTTGTCAGATCTCAGTTATGGCCAGAGCAATTTCAATGAAAATTGGTATACTGATACAGCTAACTATCCTGAGCATTTTCGCAAAAAAAATTTTTAGTCCGACTTCCGGTTTCAAAATGGCGGCCGTTTTAAAGTTTGCTCGTTTTCTCGCTCATCTTTTAACCGATCGAAATGAAACTTGGCCAACTGAAAGCTCATGTTATGAAGTTGTGCTCTTGACTTTTAGTTCCCTCTACTCGGTCAAAAGTGCGGAACGGGAGGCGACTTCAACGTTTCGGGAAACGTAAATTTTAATTATTATTATTATTATTATTATTATTTTCATATTTCTTATGTTTTCCCCTCGCAATGTTGTCCGCTCGTTTTCTCGCTCATCTTTTAACCGATCGAAATGAAACTTTAGGAACATGTTAAGGGTGACCTGAAGTTGTGCAATCCACTTTTGAAATTTTCAAAATGGCCGCCATTTTCAAAATGGCCGCCGTTGAAAAAAATGACGGCCGTTGTCAGATCTCAGTAATTGCCAAAGCAATTTCAATGAAAATTGGTATATTGGTACAGCTAACTATCCCGAGCATTTTTGCAAAAAAAAATTTGACGCGGCCGACATTTCAAAATGGCCGCCATCCGAACACCACCCCCCTAAAAATGTAAAAATTTAAACGTCATCCGATTTAGACGAAATTTGGTATACAGGTAGCTTATGATACCCTAAGTGTGCCACTATTAAAAATGTTTTGTCCGACTTCCGGTTTCAAAATGGCGGCCGTTTTAAAGTTTTACAAAATGGCGGCCGTTGTCAGATCTCAGTTATGGCCAGAGCAATTTCAATGAAAATTGGTATACTGATACAGCTAACTATCCTGAGCATTTTTGCAAAAAAAATTTTTTGTCCGACTTCCGGTTTCAAAATGGCGGCCGTTTTAAAGTTTGCTCGTTTTCTCGCTCATCTTTTAACCGATCGAAATGAAACTTGGCCAACTGAAAGCTCATGTTATGAAGTTGTGCTCTTGACTTTTAGTTCCCTCTACTCGGTCAAAAGTGCGGAACGGGAGGCGACTTCAACGTTTCGGGAAACGTAAATTTTAATTATTATTATTTTCATATTTCTTATGTTTTCCTTTTTCCCCTCGCAATGTTGTCCGCTCGTTTTCTCGCTCATCTTTTAACCGATCGAAATGAAACTTTGGGAACATGTTAAGGGTGACCTGAAGTTGTGCAATCCACTTTTGAAATTTTCAAAATGGCCGCCGTTGAAAAAAATGACGGCCGTTGTCAGATCTCAGTAATTGCCAAAGCAATTTCAATGAAAATTGGTATACTGATACAGCTAACTATCCCGAGCATTTTTGCAAAAAAAAATTTGATGCGGCCGACATTTCAAAATGGCCGCCATCCGAACACCACCCCCCTAAAAATGTAAAAATTTAAACGTCATCCCATTTAGACGAAATTTAGTATACAGGTAGCTTATGATACCCTAAGTGTGCCACTATTTAAAAATGTTTTGTCCGACTTCCGGTTTCAAAATGGCGGCCATTTTACTGCACGAAAAAGTCAACTTTGTCCGATTTCAACAAAATTTGATTTCTAGGCATATTTTAATGTACTGATTTGAATGAAATACTATCCATGGGGATTATAGTGGCAATGGGGGTTCGTTTGGGAGACATTCTGTGTTGGCATCCCAACACAATCAGCACTAGTTATTAAGTCGCCGACCACGAAGCGTCGGGCGACTTATTGTTTTTACTCCGTTTCTTATTATTAAGTCGCCGACCACGAAGTGTCGGGCGACTTATTGTTTTTACTCCGTTTCTTATTATTAAGTCGCCGACCACGAAGTGTCGGGCGACTTATTGTTTTTACTCCGTTTCTTATTATTATTATTATTATTTTCATATTTCTTATGTTTTCCTTTTTCCCCTCGCAATGTTGTCCGCTCGTTTTCTCGCTCATCTTTTAACCGATCGAAATGAAACTTGGCCAACTGAAAGCTCATGTTATGAAGTTGTGCTCTTGACTTTTAGTTCCCTCTACTCGGTCAAAAGTGCGGAACGGGAGGCGACTTCAACGTTTCGGGAAACGTAAATTTTAATTATTATTATTTTCATATTTCTTATGTTTTCCCCTCGCAATGTTGTCCGCTCGTTTTCTCGCTCATCTTTTAACCGATCGAAATGAAACTTTGGGAACATGTTAAGGGTGACCTGAAGTTGTGCAATCCACTTTTGAAATTTTCAAAATGGCCGCCGTTGAAAAAAATGACGGCCGTTGTCAGATCTCAGTAATTGCCAAAGCAATTTCAATGAAAATTGGTATACTGGTACAGCTAACTATCCCGAGCATTTTTGCAAAAAAAAATTTGACGCGGCCGACATTTCAAAATGGCCGCCATCCGAACACCACCCCCCTAAAAATGTAAAAATTTAAACGTCATCCGATTTAGACGAAATTTGGTATACAGGTAGCTTATGATACCCTAAGTGTGCCACTATTTAAAAATGTTTTGTCCGACTTCCGGTTTCAAAATGGCGGCCGTTTTAAAGTTTTACAAAATGGCGGCCGTTGTCAGATCTCAGTTATGGCCAGAGCAATTTCAATGAAAATTGGTATACTGATACAGCTAACTATCCTGAGCATTTTTGCAAAAAAAATTTTTTGTCCGACTTCCGGTTTCAAAATGGCGGCCGTTTTAAAGTTTGCTCGTTTTCTCGCTCATCTTTTAACCGATCGAAATGAAACTTGGCCAACTGAAAGCTCATGTTATGAAGTTGTGCTCTTGACTTTTAGTTCCCTCTACTCGGTCAAAAGTGCGGAACGGGAGGCGACTTCAACGTTTCGGGAAACATAAATTTTAATTAAGTCGCCGACCACGAAGTGTCGGGCGACTTATTGTTTTTACTCCGTTTCTTATTAAGTCGCCGACCACGAAGTGTCGGGCGACTTATTGTTTTTACTCCGTTTCTTATTATTATTATTTTCATATTTCTTATGTTTTCCTTTTTCCCCTCGCAATGTTGTCCGCTCGTTTTCTCGCTCATCTTTTAACCGATCGAAATGAAACTTTGGGAACATAATAAGGGTGACCTGAAGTTGTGCAATCCACTTTTGAAATTTTCAAAATGGCCGCCATTTTCAAAATGGCCGCCGTTGAAAAAAATGACGGCCGTTGTCAGATCTCAGTAATTGCCAAAGCAATTTCAATGAAAATTGGTATACTAATACAGCTCCCTATCCCGAGCATTTTTGCAAAAAAAAATTTGACGCGGCCGACATTTCAAAATGGCCGCCATCCGAACACCACCCCCCTAAAACTGTAAAAATTTAAACGTCATCCGATTTAGACGAAATTTAATATACAGGTAGCTTATAATACCCTGAGTGTGCCACTATTTTCAAAATTTTTGTCCGACTTCCGGTTTCAAAATGGCGGCCGTTTTAAAGTTTTACAAAATGGCGGCCGTTGTCAGATCTCAGTTATGGCCACAGCAATTTCAATGAAAATTGGTATACTGATACAGCTAACTATCCTGAGTATTTTTGCAAAAAAAATTTTTTGTCCGACTTCCGGTTTCAAAATGGCGGCCGTTTTAAAGTTTGCTCGTTTTCTCGCTCATCTTTTAACCGATCGAAATGAAACTTGGCCAACTGAAAGCTCATGTTATGAAGTTGTGCTCTTGACTTTTAGTTTCCTCTACTCGGTCAAAAGTGCGGAACGGGAGGCGACTTCAACGTTTCGGGAAACGTAAATTTTAATTATTAAGTCGCCGACCACGAAGTGTCGGGCGACTTATTGTTTTTACTCCGTTTCTTATTATTAAGTCGCCGACCACGAAGTGTCGGGCGACTTATTGTTTTTACTCCGTTTCTTATTATTATTATTATTATTATTTTCATATTTCTTATGTTTTCCCCTCGCAATGTTGTCCGCTCGTTTTCTCGCTCATCTTTTAACCGATCGAAATGAAACTTTGGGAACATGTTAAGGGTGACCTGAAGTTGTGCAATCCACTTTTGAAATTTTCAAAATGGCCGCCATTTTCAAAATGGCCGCCGTTGAAAAACATGACGGCCGTTGTCAGATCTCAGTAATTGCCAAAGCAATTTCAATGAAAATTGGTATACTGGTACAGCTAACTATCCCGAGCATTTTTGCAAAAAAAAATTTGACGCGGCCGACATTTCAAAATGGCCGCCATCCGAACACCACCCCCCTAAAAATGTAAAAATTTAAACGTCATCCGATTTAGACGAAATTTGGTATACAGGTAGCTTATGATACCCTAAGTGTGCCACTATTTAAAAATGTTTTGTCCGACTTCCGGTTTCAAAATGGCGGCCGTTTTAAAGTTTTACAAAATGGCGGCCGTTGTCAGATCTCAGTTATGGCCAGAGCAATTTCAATGAAAATTGGTATACTGATACAGCTAACTATCCTGAGCATTTTTGCAAAAAAAATTTTTTGTCCGACTTCCGGTTTCAAAATGGCGGCCGTTTTAAAGTTTGCTCGTTTTCTCGCTCATCTTTTAACCGATCGAAATGAAACTTGGCCAACTGAAAGCTCATGTTATGAAGTTGTGCTCTTGACTTTTAGTTCCCTCTACTCGGTCAAAAGTGCGGAACGGGAGGCGACTTCAACGTTTCGGGAAACGTAAATTTTAATTATTATTATTTTCATATTTCTTATGTTTTCCCCTCGCAATGTTGTCCGCTCGTTTTCTCGCTCATCTTTTAACCGATCGAAATGAAACTTTGGGAACATGTTAAGGGTGACCTGAAGTTGTGCAATCCACTTTTGAAATTTTCAAAATGGCCGCCATTTTCAAAATGGCCGCCGTTGAAAAAAATGACGGCCGTTGTCAGATCTCAGTAATTGCCAAAGCAATTTCAATGAAAATTGGTATACTGGTACAGCTAACTATCCCGAGCATTTTTGCAAAAAAAAATTTGACGCGGCCGACATTTCAAAATGGCCGCCATCCGAACACCACCCCCCTAAAACTGTAAAAATTTAAACGTCATCCGATTTAGACGAAATTTAATATACAGGTAGCTTATGATACCCTGAGTGTGCCACTATTTTCAAAATTTTTGTCCGACTTCCGGTTTCAAAATGGCGGCCGTTTTAAAGTTTTACAAAATGGCGGCCGTTGTCAGATCTCAGTTATGGCCACAGCAATTTCAATGAAAATTGGTATACTGATACAGCTAACTATCCTGAGTATTTTTGCAAAAAAAATTTTTTGTCCGACTTCCGGTTTCAAAATGGCGGCCGTTTTAAAGTTTGCTCGTTTTCTCGCTCATCTTTTAACCGATCGAAATGAAACTTGGCCAACTGAAAGCTCATGTTATGAAGTTGTGCTCTTGACTTTTAGTTTCCTCTACTCGGTCAAAAGTGCGGAACGGGAGGCGACTTCAACGTTTCGGGAAACGTAAATTTTAATTATTAAGTCGCCGACCACGAAGTGTCGGGCGACTTATTGTTTTTACTCCGTTTCTTATTATTAAGTCGCCGACCACGAAGTGTCGGGCGACTTATTGTTTTTACTCCGTTTCTTATTATTATTATTATTATTATTTTCATATTTCTTATGTTTTCCCCTCGCAATGTTGTCCGCTCGTTTTCTCGCTCATCTTTTAACCGATCGAAATGAAACTTTGGGAACATGTTAAGGGTGACCTGAAGTTGTGCAATCCACTTTTGAAATTTTCAAAATGGCCGCCATTTTCAAAATGGCCGCCGTTGAAAAACATGACGGCCGTTGTCAGATCTCAGTAATTGCCAAAGCAATTTCAATGAAAATTGGTATACTGGTACAGCTAACTATCCCGAGCATTTTTGCAAAAAAAAATTTGACGCGGCCGACATTTCAAAATGGCCGCCATCCGAACACCACCCCCCTAAAAATGTAAAAATTTAAACGTCATCCGATTTAGACGAAATTTGGTATACAGGTAGCTTATGATACCCTAAGTGTGCCACTATTTAAAAATGTTTTGTCCGACTTCCGGTTTCAAAATGGCGGCCGTTTTAAAGTTTTACAAAATGGCGGCCGTTGTCAGATCTCAGTTATGGCCAGAGCAATTTCAATGAAAATTGGTATACTGATACAGCTAACTATCCTGAGCATTTTTGCAAAAAAAATTTTTTGTCCGACTTCCGGTTTCAAAATGGCGGCCGTTTTAAAGTTTGCTCGTTTTCTCGCTCATCTTTTAACCGATCGAAATGAAACTTGGCCAACTGAAAGCTCATGTTATGAAGTTGTGCTCTTGACTTTTAGTTCCCTCTACTCGGTCAAAAGTGCGGAACGGGAGGCGACTTCAACGTTTCGGGAAACGTAAATTTTAATTATTATTATTTTCATATTTCTTATGTTTTCCCCTCGCAATGTTGTCCGCTCGTTTTCTCGCTCATCTTTTAACCGATCGAAATGAAACTTTGGGAACATGTTAAGGGTGACCTGAAGTTGTGCAATCCACTTTTGAAATTTTCAAAATGGCCGCCATTTTCAAAATGGCCGCCGTTGAAAAAAATGATGGCCGTTGTCAGATCTCAGTAATTGCCAAAGCAATTTCAATGAAAATTGGTATACTGGTACAGCTAACTATCCCGAGCATTTTTGCAAAAAAAAATTTGACGCGGCCGACATTTCAAAATGGCCGCTATCCGAACACCACCCCCCTAAAAATGTAAAAATTTAAACGTCATCCGATTTAGACGAAATTTAATATACAGGTAGCTTATGATACCCTGAGTGTGCCACTATTTTCAAAATTTTTGTCCGACTTCCGGTTTCAAAATGGCGGCCGTTTTAAAGTTTTACAAAATGGCGGCCGTTGTCAGATCTCAGTTATGGCCACAGCAATTTCAATGAAAATTGGTATACTGATACAGCTAACTATCCTGAGTATTTTTGCAAAAAAAATTTTTTGTCCGACTTCCCGTTTCAAAATGGCGGCCGTTTTAAAGTTTGCTCGTTTTCTCGCTCATCTTTTAACCGATCGAAATGAAACTTGGCCAACTGAAAGCTCATGTTATGAAGTTGTGCTCTTGACTTTTAGTTTCCTCTACTCGGTCAAAAGTGCGGAACGGGAGGCGACTTCAACGTTTCGGGAAACGTAAATTTTAATTATTAAGTCGCCGACCACGAAGTGTCGGGCGACTTATTGTTTTTACTCCGTTTCTTATTATTAAGTCGCCGACCACGAAGTGTCGGGCGACTTATTGTTTTTACTCCGTTTCTTATTATTATTATTATTATTATTTTCATATTTCTTATGTTTTCCCCTCGCAATGTTGTCCGCTCGTTTTCTCGCTCATCTTTTAACCGATCGAAATGAAACTTTGGGAACATGTTAAGGGTGACCTGAAGTTGTGCAATCCACTTTTGAAATTTTCAAAATGGCCGCCATTTTCAAAATGGCCGCCGTTGAAAAAAATGACGGCCGTTGTCAGATCTCAGTAATTGCCAAAGCAATTTCAATGAAAATTGGTATACTGGTACAGCTAACTATCCCGAGCATTTTTGCAAAAAAAAATTTGACGCGGCCGACATTTCAAAATGGCCGCCATCCGAACACCACCCCCCTAAAAATGTAAAAATTTAAACGTCATCCGATTTAGACGAAATTTGGTATACAGGTAGCTTATGATACCCTAAGTGTGCCACTATTTAAAAATGTTTTGTCCGACTTCCGGTTTCAAAATGGCGGCCGTTTTAAAGTTTTACAAAATGGCGGCCGTTGTCAGATCTCAGTTATGGCCAGAGCAATTTCAATGAAAATTGGTATACTGATACAGCTAACTATCCTGAGCATTTTTGCAAAAAAAATTTTTTGTCCGACTTCCGGTTTCAAAATGGCGGCCGTTTTAAAGTTTGCTCGTTTTCTCGCTCATCTTTTAACCGATCGAAATGAAACTTGGCCAACTGAAAGCTCATGTTATGAAGTTGTGCTCTTGACTTTTAGTTCCCTCTACTCGGTCAAAAGTGCGGAACGGGAGGCGACTTCAACGTTTCGGGAAACGTAAATTTTAATTATTATTATTTTCATATTTCTTATGTTTTCCCCTCGCAATGTTGTCCGCTCGTTTTCTCGCTCATCTTTTAACCGATCGAAATGAAACTTTGGGAACATGTTAAGGGTGACCTGAAGTTGTGCAATCCACTTTTGAAATTTTCAAAATGGCCGCCATTTTCAAAATGGCCGCCGTTGAAAAAAATGATGGCCGTTGTCAGATCTCAGTAATTGCCAAAGCAATTTCAATGAAAATTGGTATACTGGTACAGCTAACTATCCCGAGCATTTTTGCAAAAAAAAATTTGACGCGGCCGACATTTCAAAATGGCCGCTATCCGAACACCACCCCCCTAAAAATGTAAAAATTTAAACGTCATCCGATTTAGACGAAATTTGGTATACAGGTAGCTTATGATACCCTAAGTGTGCCACTATTTAAAAATGTTTTGTCCGACTTCCGGTTTCAAAATGGCGGCCGTTTTAAAGTTTTACAAAATGGCGGCCGTTGTCAGATCTCAGTTATGGCCAGAGCAATTTCAATGAAAATTGGTATACTGATACAGCTAACTATCCTGAGCATTTTTGCAAAAAAAATTTTTTCTCCGACTTCCGGTTTCAAAATGGCGGCCGTTTTAAAGTTTGCTCGTTTTCTCGCTCATCTTTTAACTGATCGAAATGAAACTTGGCCAACTGAAAGCTCATGTTATGAAGTTGTGCTCTTGACTTTTAGTTCCCTCTATTCGGTCAAAAGTGCGGAACGGGAGGCGACTTCAACGTTTCGGGAAACGTAAATTTTAATTATTAAGTCGCCGACCACGAAGTGTCGGGCGACTTATTGTTTTTACTCCGTTTCTTATTATTATTATTATTATTAAGTCGCCGACCACGAAGTGTCGGGCGACTTATTGTTTTTACTCCGTTTCTTATTATTATTATTAAGTCGCCGACCACGAAGTGTCGGGCGACTTATTGTTTTTACTCCGTTTCTTATTATTATTATTATTATTTTCATATTTCTTATGTTTTCCCCTCGCAATGTTGTCCGCTCGTTTTCTCGCTCATCTTTTAACCGATCGAAATGAAACTTTAGGAACATGTTAAGGGTGACCTGAAGTTGTGCAATCCACTTTTGAAATTTTCAAAATGGCCGCCATTTTCAAAATGGCCGCCGTTGAAAAAAATGACGGCCGTTGTCAGATCTCAGTAATTGCCAAAGCAATTTCAATGAAAATTGGTATACTGGTACAGCTAACTATCCCGAGCATTTTTGCAAAAAAAAATTTGACGCGGCCGACATTTCAAAATGGCCGCCATCCGAACACCACCCCCCTAAAAATGTAAAAATTTAAACGTCATCCGATTTAGACGAAATTTGGTATACAGGTAGCTTATGATACCCTAAGTGTGCCACTATTAAAAATAGTTTTGTCCGACTTCCGGTTTCAAAATGGCGGCCGTTTTAAAGTTTTACAAAATGGCGGCCGTTGTCAGATCTCAGTTATGGCCAGAGCAATTTCAATGAAAATTGGTATACTGATACAGCTAACTATCCTGAGCATTTTTGCAAAAAAAATTTTTTGTCCGACTTCCGGTTTCAAAATGGCGGCCGTTTTAAAGTTTGCTCGTTTTCTCGCTCATCTTTTAACCGATCGAAATGAAACTTGGCCAACTGAAAGCTCATGTTATGAAGTTGTGCTCTTGACTTTTAGTTCCCTCTACTCGGTCAAAAGTGCGGAACGGGAGGCGACTTCAACGTTTCGGGAAACGTAAATTTTAATTATTAAGTCGCCGACCACGAAGTGTCGGGCGACTTATTGTTTTTACTCCGTTTCTTATTATTATTATTATTATTTTCATATTTCTTATGTTTTCCCCTCGCAATGTTGTCCGCACATTTTCTCAGAGATGCAATGTCCAATCAAGATGAAACTTTGGGAACATGTTAAGGGTGACCTGAAGTTGTGCAATCCACTTTTGAAATTTTCAAAATGGCCGCCATTTTCAAAATGGCCGCCGTTGAAAAAAATGACGGCCGTTGTCAGATCTCAGTAATTGCCAAAGCAATTTCAATGAAAATTGGTATACTGATACAGCTAACTATCCCGAGCATTTTTGCAAAAAAAAATTTGACGCGGCCGACATTTCAAAATGGCCGCCATCCGAACACCACCCCCCCCCCTAAAAATGTAAAAATTTAAACGTCATCCGATTTAGACGAAATTTGGTATTCAGGTAGCTTATGATACCCTGAGTGTGCCACTATTTAAAAATTTTTTGTCCGACTTCCGGTTTTAAAATGGCGGCCATTTTACTGCAGGAAAAAGTCAACTTTGTCCGATTTCAACAAAATTTGATTTCTAGGCATATTTTAAAGTACTGATTTGAATGAAATACTATCCATGGGGATTATAGTGGCAATGGGGGTTCGTTTGGGAGACATTTAGTTGTGCTCTTGACTTTTAGTTCCCTCTACTCGGTCAAAAGTGCGGAACGGGAGGCGACTTCAACGTTTCGGGAAACGTAAATTTTAATTATTATTATTTTCATATTTCTTATGTTTTCCCCTCACAATGTTGTCCGCTCGTTTTCTCGCTCATCTTTTAACCGATCGAAATGAAACTTTGGGAACATGTTAAGGGTGACCTGAAGTTGTGCAATCCACTTTTGAAATTTTCAAAATGGCCGCCATTTTCAAAATGGCCGCCATTTTCAAAATGGCCGCCGTTGAAAAAAATGACGGCCGTTGTCAGATCTCAGTAATTGCCAAAGCAATTTCAATGAAAATTGGTATACTGGTACAGCTAACTATCCCGAGCATTTTTGCAAAAAAAAATTTGACGCGGCCGACATTTCAAAATGGCCGCCATCCGAACACCACCCCCCTAAAAATGTAAAAATTTAAACGTCATCCGATTTAGACGAAGTTTGGTATACAGGTAGCTTATGATACCCTAAGTGTGCCACTATTTAAAAATGTTTTGTCCGACTTCCGGTTTCAAAATGGCGGCCGTTTTAAAGTTTTACAAAATGGCGGCCGTTGTCAGATCTCAGTTATGGCCATAGCAATTTCAATGAAAATTGGTATACTGATAAAGCTAACTATCCTGAGCATTTTTGCCAAAATTTTTTTTTGTCCGACTTCCGGTTTCAAAATGGCGGCCGTTTTAAAGTTTGCTCGTTTTCTCGCTCATCTTTTAACCGATCGAAATGAAACTTGGCCAACTGAAAGCTCATGTTATGAAGTTGTGCTCTTGACTTTTAGTTCCCTCTACTCGTTCAAAAGTGTGGAACGGGAGGCGACTTCAACGTTTCGGGAAACGTAAATTTTAAATATTATTATTATTTTCATATTTCTTATGTTTTCCCCTCGCAATGTTGTCCGCTCGTTTTCTCGCTCATCTTTTAACCGATCGAAATGAAACTTTGGGAACATGTTAAGGGTGACCTGAAGTTGTGCAATCCACTTTTGAAATTTTCAAAATGGCCGCCATTTTCAAAATGGCCGCCGTTGAAAAAAATGACGGCCGTTGTCAGATCTCAGTAATTGCCAAAGCAATTTCAATGAAAATTGGTATACTGGTACAGCTAACTATCCCGAGCATTTTTGCAAAAAAAAATTTGACGCGGCCGACATTTCAAAATGGCCGCCATCCGAACACCACCCCCCTAAAAATGTAAAAATTTAAACGTCATCCGATTTAGACGAAATTTGGTATACAGGTAGCTTATGATACCCTAAGTGTGCCACTATTTAAAAATGTTTTGTCCGACTTCCGGTTTCAAAATGGCGGCCGTTTTAAAGTTTTACAAAATGGCGGCCGTTGTCAGATCTCAGTTATGGCCATAGCAATTTCAATGAAAATTGGTATACTGATACAGCTAACTATCCTGAGCATTTTTGCAAAAAAAATTTTTTGTCCGACTTCCGGTTTCAAAATGGCGGCCGTTTTAAAGTTTGCTCGTTTTCTCGCTCATCTTTTAACCGATCGAAATGAAACTTGGCCAACTGAAAGCTCATGTTATGAAGTTGTGCTCTTGACTTTTAGTTCCCTCTACTCGGTCAAAAGTGCGGAACGGGAGGCGACTTCAACGTTTCGGGAAACGTAAATTTTAATTATTATTATTATTTTCATATTTCTTATGTTTTCCTTTTTCCCCTCGCAATGTTGTCCGCTCGTTTTCTCGCTCATCTTTTAACCGATCGAAATGAAACTTGGCCAACTGAAAGCTCATGTTATGAAGTTGTGCTCTTGACTTTTCGTTTTCACCGATACCCCCCGCACGCGACACAGTTGCCATTCAAAGTTGAAGGGTCATAATTTAGGACATCGCTTATATCGGGAAAACCGCTCGATGAAAAGTTTTGAAATTTGGTACGGTTGTAGAGTAAGTTTTAACATTTTTAAAGCTTATAACTGCAAAGTTCCCTCTACTCGGTCAAAAGTGCGGAACGGGAGGCGACTTCAACGTTTCGTGAAACGTAAATTTTAATTAATTATTATTATTAGTATTTCGGTTTCCATTTTTTCTAGATCGTGAACTTGTCCGACACATTTCTCAAAGACGACTAGATAGAATCAAATGAAACTTGGCACAGTTGTAGATCGACATATGGAGGGGTGCAGTCAATAGTCAGAATTTTGATAATTGCCGCCATTTAAAAATGGCGCCACTTGACGACACCGACCCAAAAATAGCAAAAATTTTCCCGTGGTCCGATTTCAACGAAATTTGGTATGGAGGTAGAGGTTATTAATGGGAGTGAAACGCTACCTTTAAATTTTTTTTCCGATGTCGGGTTTTAAAATGGCCGCTAAAACGTGTATAATCTTCAACGCTATGCGATCTCGATGATATTTAACGTGCTGCGATTTCAACAAAATTTGTTGTGGAGTTGGATTTAAGTGTATCAAGTGGAAATCCAAATTCAGAATTTTTTTGTCCGATTTGAATGAAATTTGATATGTAGGTACATCTTAATGTCCTGAGTGGAACGCAATACTATCCTTGGAGATTTTGGGCGACTTCTGTGTTGGCATCCCAACAAATATTTTTAATTAATATTATTATTATTAAAGGCCGTACTTTTAAGTTAACTTCTAATAAATAGCCAATCAGTTGATGCCGTAGTCAAAAGTAGTGCTTAAAAAACCAAAGTAGTTCTACTTTCACTTTGCATAAAAATTCTGAATGAACCTGTTTAAAATTAATTTTATATGATGCACACATATTTTAGAAGTGCAATGAATCCAAATTTAAGATTTTGTACGAAATTTAAGACTGACACCTGTTTCCATCCATCTGACAACTGAAACTAGCTCTATTTGTGACGTTATTTTGTAAACGTTTACTAAGCATTCTTATTAGACTTTAATATTGTTGTTCCAGTCAGATATTTTTTAGCGAAGACATGGTATTTTGAGACAATAAGGGTGTCACTAATAGTTAACTTAAGGTAAATTCAGTATTCTATAAAATGTTATAATGGTCACCAATGTAAATCTATTTAGTAGAGGTTACCCTGAAGGGGGAGTGATGTGCCAAAATTGAAATTGTTTATTTTAGTTATTTTGGGTATTATAATGCTCCAAATACCTTTAAGTTCAAGACTTTTGCAATTTTAACTCAAACTTCTCATCTGGTATCAAATTTCTCTCACAATTGGGTATTTATGTAATATTTACCTAATTTCTTCTATTGTAATAGGTTTTGTTAACTTTCTTTCCTAATTTCTGTAATAATTGGCACATACGTCATGAAAGAAAGCAGTTCTAGATAATTCTGAATTAATGGTTAATAAGTAATGTTTATTTGTTGCATTAAATGTGTTTTTTAAGGAAAATATTGATCGACTCATGTGTACGCAATGAGCTCAAATATTCACATATCCATCTCATATAAGAATTTTCGTCACCCTGGACATTTTTTTGGCTCAAACTGCAATTTTTGTAGTGTCTTAAGCTGAAAATAAACTTTTTAAAACATAGTTTTTGTTTAGGCAGGCATTATTTTGATTTTAGAGAGCATTTTGTATGCTTAAAACTGAGCGTTTCTATAATGTAAAATTTTAGTTCAATAACAGACCATTTTTTTAATTGGACATGCTTTTATAGAATTTTTTTCCTGAACATGAATAAGTTTTGGAAGTATAACATTTCTGGAACATAAAATCTTGACAATAAACATACAAACACATTTCTTAAATGAACTCCTATTACTAGCATTCATAAGACATACTTGGTGTTGTTTACCATTATGCATTGCAAATGTTAATATCTTTTTAAATATTGTAAAACCATACTTTTTTGGAGTGATTTCAGTGAATGATTACTATTTTCTACACTTAGAAAGCAGAATAATATATTTGACTGCAAGATTTATATATTTGTAGACATTGCCTATTTAAGAGCAGAAAGGGGGGGGGTCACCGTTTTGTTGTTTCAATATTGACAATTTTTGAGCCATTTTACCATGTAAGCTGCTTTAATGACAAAAAAGTGCTATAGTTTGCAATCTAGTCTGCAGATATTGTCTTTAACAAATAAGATGGGTCAAAATTTAATTTCTATACCATATATCTACTTTGGTCTGCCAGCCGGAAATTTTCCTTAAAATTGCATTAGACCCACATTAGAAATCTGTTCAGAAATAAAAGATATATAGTAAAAAGGCCACTTTTATTAACACTTTTCAGTTACATATTTATTGAGGCATGAAATAAGACACAGAGATCTGATTGATAAACATTTTTCACTCTTTAAGTCACCTCTACTAAATAGTAAATCAGTTGATGCCGTAGTCAAAAGAAGTGCTTAAAAAACCAAAGTAGTTCTACTTTCACTTTGCATAAAAATTGTAATTCTGAATGAACATGTTTAAAATTATATTTATATGATGCACACATATTTAAGGAGTGCAAAGAATCCAAATTCAATAATTTCAAGCAAGTATTAGATTTTGTACGAAACTTAAGACTGACACCTGTTTCTATCCATCTGAAACTAGCTCTTTTTGTGACGTCATTTTGTAAACTTTACAAAGTATTCTTATTAGATTTTAATATTGTTGTGCCGGTCAGATATTTTTTTGCGAAGACATGGTATTTTGAGAAAAAAAGGGTGTCACTAATAGTGAACTTAAGGTAAATTAAGTATTCTATAAAATGTTATAATGGTCATCTATTTCAATCTTTTTAGTAGAGGTTAACCTTTTAAAGGGCAAGGTTTGGCTATAATGACAATGTTTAAAGCGGATCTGAAACCTCGGTGGACAATTGGTTGAGGTAGATTGTTTACTTTTGATCACGTGGTCTGTTAACATTTAGGTTGAGTGTTATATTCTTACTGTGTGGGCAGGGTGCACTCGACTCCAGTTTTAATTGACAAGGACTGCTAATTTTCTACCACAGGTCCGGGGTTTTCTACGTGTACTTGGTATTCCTCCCTCACTAAATATGGACGCCATGAAATAGCTTAAAAATTGCTTAAAGTGGCATGCATTAAACACCACTCAAACAAACAAACAGAAAGCCGATCTTGATGGAGAATTAAAGAATTAAAGACATTTCGTACACAAAATTACAATTTTTTACCCTAAAATGTATCTGCTAATTACGAACATTTTTACAATAAATTGCAGTATTTGCAGACTTTTCTTTCCAGCTTACTAGTATTTGGGGTCATGGTAGCTGATTAGTTAGTCATCTCCTATTGATCACTGAGGTAGATATCGCGAATGCCTGTGAGTAGGGTGTGTTCGACTCCAACTAATTTACCGGGATTGCCGATTTTCACCTTATACTCCGTCTTTCTTACCCCCAATAAATCTGGACACCATAAAATAGCTGAAATGTTGCTGAAAATCCCGAATAGTTTACAATAGTTTCAACTACATATTTAGTAAACAATGTTTGTTCAACAATTGGTTCCACCTAACATTTTTATAATTAATAAATATAATTTATATAATTAATGTAATAAAAAAAATAAAAACATGCACTTAAACATGTGTAATAAGAGAAAACATAAATGTACAAATTCAAAAATCGTTTCGAAAATAAAACAATAAAATTACTAAGTGAAAATCAGACAAATATTGAATTCAATATATTTAATGAAATCAGAAAATCAACGAAGAAGTGCATTTGATATACTGAATTTGATGTTAAATTGTGGTTGCCGAGAAAATTGTATACGTAAAGTACATTGCTAGCCCAATATGAAGTGTACGCAAAATATTATGATCGACTTCCCAAATCGTAGAAGGTTGTTTTACGGAAGGGGATCTGCGGACCGCTCAAATCTCCTAGAAGGTCTAACATAATGCTGTTTGATGACTCACGCTTGTCTTAGTCCACGATCTTATTTTAGAAAAGGGGCGTCGGTGGCCGAGTGGTTAAGGTAGTTAGTCTACTATTGATCACGAGGTCTGTTTACACCGAGATTGCTGGTTCGAGTTTCACTGTGGCTAGGGTGTGCTTGACTCGAAACTTAATTGAAAAGGATTGCCGCAGCTCGGGGTTTTTCTCCGGGTACTCCGGCTTCCTCCCCTAATAAAAACTGGACGCCATGAAATAGCTGAAAAATTGCTGAAAGTGGCGTTAAACATCAAACAAAAAAAAACATTTTCCACAGTATGGATTTAATTAAGGAATACTTCAAATTTCTGAACAGGTGATACAATATAATATGGTTTGAGTCTGTTTACCCCTAATAAACCGCGAATGGTGTAAATAGACCCAAACCATATTATATCGTATAACCTGTTCCGAAATTTTAAATATTCGGCGTAAGAATAATGCGCGTGACCAACGCAAGTTATAGCGAGCACAGCTCTACGGTAATTACGTGTGATGTGATGAAGAATACAATGGACCAATGGCCTTTCTATGTTATTTTCCATATGGGGTACCCCTTTTCGATTATTATTTCGTTGAAAGACAAAGTTAATTTAATGTTAAATTAAGAGAGATTATTTATGTTAAAGAATAGGGGGTTTATTTGGTGTTATTAAAAATATAGGTTCGCATTGCTTTTCTGGCTGAAAAATGAAGGTCAAAAAGGGGGAGTCTCATTTTTTTCAAATTTCCTCGAGGTGCCCCTACGTATTCGAAATTTGATTTCTTCCTCCTAAATGTGTATAAAACTCCTTTTTTGTGTATTTTCATACCAAAGATTGCATTTCTTTCCAAAATATATTTACTTTAACAATCATTATTGACCAATCGCGTTTAACCTGACAGTTTTTTCACGCTTTACTTTGTGCTCATAAAATGTCCGCGCCCATACCGTTATGCAATAGTACATTGATACCTATAGAGATATTAAATGGATGCAGAATTAAGCAAATTGCATACATTTAGTACTGTTGATTCAATTACAAAACTTGTATGTAGTTGGGCATATACATCGATGTTCCTTTATGCTTTAAGTGCCGTTTTTTAAAGGCCACCCCTAGAAAAAAAGGCGCGTTTTTGCAAGTAGTTTTTTTTCTCCTCAGTTTGTGCTGCGCTTCAAAACTGATGTTTTTTTATCTTTCCCGTTGGTGTTTTTCACATAGCATGTGTAGATGCCTATGTTCGACGACTGTTCTATCGTAAATTTTCATTCAGGGTCCACAATTGAACGAACGAAATGCGGTCTAAATGATCATCCGAAAATTAACGGTTTTTGAAACAGACTATAACTTGTTCAAAACGGACCTAAATGTCATAGTACAACATTACGGTTGAATGCTGGACCTTTCTTCGGTGATTTGTAAACAGCGTTTCGAAATCGTTTAACATTTGTGAAATTATCGCCCATTATTATAACACAACCAGAAAGTCAGATTAGGGCCGAAAAAACGTAAAGATTATAGTTCTTTTATAATTGTCAAAAGTTCAACTTGAATCACTGAATTAGACTAAATTTGCTGTTTTATGCGTCCTGTAACATATAAACTCCAAATGTAGTGTACACATTGACCATGAGCCTTTCAGTCATTGTTTTATCATTCCCACCCCTAACGTTGCATTGAAAATAGCATGTTTCATGAAATAGACTATAGCTAGTTAAAACGTGAATATAAACAATGAATTTTGTAATAATCTATGATTTTATGCAGAATTTATGCGCTTAAAGTAAAATTTGCCGAATTCAAATGCCAAAAAAAAACATGTATAGAATACAATGGACCAATGGCCTTTCTATGTTATTTTCCATATGGGGTACCCCTTTTCGATTATTATTTCGTTGAAAGACAAAGTTAATTTAATGTTAAATTAAGAGAGATTATTTATATTAAAGAATAGGGGGTTTATTTGGTGTTATTAAAAATATAGGTTCGCATTGCTTTTCTGGCTGAAAAATGAAGGTCAAAAAGGGGGAGTCTCATTTTTTTCAAATTTCCTCGAGGTGCCCCTACGTATTCGAAATTTGATTTCTTCCTCCTAAATGTGTATAAAACTCCTTTTTTGTGTATTTTCATTCCAAAGATTGCATTTCTTTCCAAAATATATTTACTTTAACAATCATTATTGACCAATCGCGTTTAACCTGACAGTTTTTTCACGCTTTACTTTGTGCTCATAAAATGTCCGCGCCCATACCGTTATGCAATAGTACATTGATACATTAAAATTAAATCTCGTGATCAAAATCTGCTTAATGCTGATATTGACTTTTTCCGTCCGGAAGTTTATATCGTCAAAAAACTGTAACAAAATGAATGAAGCACTAAAATTAATTTTAAGGAAAGACTTTAAAATAAAGTTGATATCGATAAAAAATAAATGTTATATTTAAAAATAACAACAAAAATTTCATAGTATTGTTTTTCAATCTCCAAATCAATCTTTAAAAACTGACAATCATATTACATTTTATGTGACGTCAACATTACAAAATAAGACGTCACGTGACCACTGGAATTTAGTGACACTTCTAGGGTGTTCGGAAGTAACGTCAATTATGAAAAGCACATTATATATTAATAATAAAGTACTATATTGTCTGTGCTCGCATTTTGGCAATGCCTTCTCCCTATTATGGTATGATATGGGTTTATACATTTATATGTTAATTTCCTTTAAATATTCAACAGCTGAGCAACATTGTCCACTTCGTCTAATCTAACTTGGTATTTCAGCACGTGACCCCGGTATTTTTTTTAATGAAGTAAAATTTAAATATAAGAATTCTATGCATTGTTTTGAAGTTTCATTGACGTATGAAAGCGTTAACGGAAGCACATATTCATTTTTTTTCATGAAGCGCTTCATTGAATGTGTTACGGTCAACGCTTTCATGCGTCAAAGAAACTTGAAAAAAATGCATTCAATTCTTGAGATAATGGAAACACGTGACCAATATCTGAAGTTGCTGAAGTACTTTTCTTGTTTTATAATTTCAGATGACTTACTTTGTAACGTTTATTGAACTTTATTATTATTATCCATTATAACGGCAGGCGATCAAAAATCGCACCGACCTAAGATACCAGACCAAGAATTGTTATATCCGGGTACTTCTTTGATAAACTTGGCCTTGGCCTTGACAGCAGCAGAAATAGCATCAAATGTCCACTCCTCCAACGCATTACGTCCACAATAGTCAGACAGCATCTACGTGAAATGCCTGGCTAAGAAGTCCTGACTTTTGTGCAACATGTAAGGGTCAGAAATTGTAAGTCGCTCTCAATGCGGTATTTTTTCTTTTAAAGAACTTTTTAAAAAAATGTTCCGTTTATCGATATATAGATAAAACTGTAATAGTGTTCGTTTCAAAGACATAAACCGACCAATCAATGTTGTTATTTTCAATTATTATTTTTATTAAAAATAATAAAAATAAAGCACACATCGTCTTTGTGGTCAGAAATCAAACGGTAATAGTATTGTCACAACAAGATAATAATGCAGTGTATTTATGTTTGAAATGCCTGATTCCAGCAGGATGTAAGAAGTAAAACAACTGATCCTTTGATTTTTTTATCTGCAATCGCTAATAATTTTATACTTCTTTTTTTTTAATTTTGATAATATTTTCGCAAATATTTTTGGTAATGTCCAGTCTAACATTGACACGTTGTATATCGGACTATCATGATCTGTAAAAGGTAAAGGGTTTTATGCCCAGTTGACATGATTTTATAGTCAATGTTTCTTAAAATTAACGAAAGTTCTAAAAAATACCAAACTAATAAAAAACAATCCTGTTCCGGAAAACATTTTCAACTAGAGACGACCTCTTCATCTTTTTCTAAGAAACTTGCATCATATTACTATATATACTACCAAAAGGTATTTTAGGCGGCATATGGATAGTTAGCTATGTGAAAAAACTAACTTGCGCGAAAAATTACGCGATTTGCTACGACGGATATTATCTAGTACTCTAATTGTATCCAATTCTTTAATTAATCATCTTCGTTATTAAACTCTTTATATCAGTCTTCTTTATCCGACATCTCCTAGTGTTTTTGCAGCTATATTCTTCAATTACATACTTCAGAAACACATTGTCAGGCTATTTAAGTCAATGCATCAATACATGCGCAATTCATACAGACATGGTGCGCTTCCTAGATGTCATCAGATCTCGAGCCTATAACTAAGCTTCTGTGGTGGTCAAAGAGACATCTGCATCGTGCCTTTTGTTTTCACTTGATTCATTCACTGATGGTGTTTACAAGCCTTTTGTCATTGTTGGATGAGAATACTTGTTGTTGCACTTGTGTAAATTGGATGTAGTGCGCGGATGATTTTCGTCAAATTTGCGCGTCTTTACTTACTCCCAAACACCAATCATAATAATGGTTTCAAACGAGATGCTATTCACAAATTTTGCCATTGTAAACACATCTTGAAATGACACCCGATGCAGATCGGATGGTCTAACACAATCTTAGTGATCCTCGTGTGCGATTCCACCGAATACGATTGTTATTTCGTAGTTGGTCTTGGCAGTCAATTTCAGCGCTTTTTTGAGACCAGTCGAATGTCGCAACGCATTCTGGTGTTCTCTATAGTTTACCAAACGGCACGTTGTTCGTGAGTGAACAAGTCTCTTTCGATGTCTGTCTATGCAGGCGATAGGTGAAGTTATCTGAGATAATCAAGATCCACATATTGTATTTACCATTTATTATTATGACTAACACATTTGTTACGCTGTTAAAATCTCAAAGTGAATTCCCATTGGTCTCAGTTCGCACGGTCCGGAACAGGTAGTTTTTCATAAACGTCTATTAGACACACTTATCCAGAACTATTAACTTGATATATCTACGGCCTAACTCGTAGTTAGAAAGAAGTCCGACCATATTTTAGCTAGCGAATATCGATTTCATATTTCTCACCAATTAATTCTCAAGATATTTGGCATATTCGTAAAACTTCAGCAGACAACAAAAGCATGTTCATGCAAATGAACTATCCACGAATTTCGTTAGGTCAGAAGTTTTTTCCTCATTCTTTCTCCTGAAGGTTTTCATGACGTAAATGCACTAATAATCCGTATTGGAGTAGATGTGATTGCAATCGCAGGGTTTGTAGCAGTTGCGACAAGCCAGTTATCAAAGAATACGAGGATTAATTTAGGTGGTTTGAATTTTAAAAGCAGCGATTTTGTGCTGCACAATCGTACTTATTGGTACAGTGGCGGTGGTCTTTCAACATATCACCCCAAGTGCTTCTTAATATCCAATACAAGAGCCACCAGTTGATCTATCTTGTTACAATCAGTAATTACGACCGATTTCATTAAATGATTGTTGTTTATCTCCATCCGTTCTTATAGGTTTGTGCTACCTTGGTTTGTATGTTATTAATAACCGAGTGAGACACAGTATCACCGCAATACTTAATTTTTGCAAAATCCTGATGAAGTGTTTTCTAGATTTATGTATTGGCCTTCGCTCTAGTCCCGTGCCAAAATATTGTGCACTCGTTGTTTCGCCGTCTATCCTTTTAGCAACATTTTTAGCGTTTTTAGTTTTTTCTTCCATCATCATCCTTTTTGGCACACTTAATCTAATGGCAGAGGATTAATCTCTGAAACATTCATAATCTTTGTAAACGACAAACACTTTATTTTATAGATTTCACGTATTGTTAAAACTTAGTTTAAGTTGTTTTGAAAGGGGTACAAGCATCTATAGCATAGGTAAATTTGTCCATTGTGATCCTATATTTGAATCGAGGTTAATCTACATTCAGGATCGTTTTCATACCTATGATTTCGACCTTCAGGTTTTGTTCACGCAGCTCGGCTTTATCTGAGATGTGTGTCGAAAAAGAAGCGCAACTTAAATACACCTAGCCATAACCCTATTATTTGCCGGGGATTCATTCAAGTTTTTATATATTTTAATATATTTTAAAGAAATTACAACTTATTGAACATTAATGACAAATGAAATATACAAACAACATTACTTTACTTATTGTTTGATAAAAAATGTTCAATGCATATCAAAACACATTGCAAATATAACTTTCATTAGTCAAAAAAGTTTGATTGCATTCTTCAATTTCATGAACTTTAAGTAAACATATCGTCACAGGTCAACGTTCAGGGAAAGAAAAGTCACTTTGAAATGTGTTAAACGCAAAAATACTCAGTAAGTCGTGTAACCACCGCGCTTCCGGTACAGTTTATTAACTCTCCTCATGCTGTTGACTAAACGACGAAGTGTCACATGTGGTAAATTCTGCCATTCATTCACATAGTTCTTGGACATTTTGACAAGCAGATGCTCTATTATTAATTTTACGGCCAATGATATCCCACAAATGTTCAGTTGGATTCATATTGGGTGATATGGATGGCCATGGAAGATGCTCAATAGCTTCCCTTTCGATAACATCACGTACAATTGCAGCACGGTGAGGTCTTGCGTTGTCATCCATGGGTCTGTTACCAAAGTTCATGATTGTCAAAATGCGGCCCAATAATAGCGTTAATTACGTAATTTCGATACAGCTGCCCTGTCATTGTCCCATCAACCACATACAGATTCAGTTTACAGGCATATGAAAAGCCTCCCCACACTGTAACACCACCACCGCCAAACGCTGCAGTGCCTAGGATGTTGTTCTGGTTGTAAACAGTGCATCGTTGTCTCCAAACGCGCATGCGCCTATCAATATGACAAAGAAGGAATCTGCTTTCGTCGGTTCAGTGTACTCGTCGCCAGCTTCGTAAATTCCAATGGTGGTGATATCTTGCCTACTCTAAACGTGCCAGGCAGTGGGCGTTTCAAGGGACGACGAGCTCTCAACGAGCATTCAACCTTGAATTGTTTGGGCCCATTTAACTGTGCGAACGGTGACTCTGGTTGCAATATTCCAATCGTCACGAATATATCTTGCAGTGGCAAACGGTTGGCGTTTGGCTACACGAACGCGTGCTCTATCCTCCCTTTCAGATGTTTTTCGTGGTCGACCTGACCTAGGACGTTCCAGGATAGTTCCATCATCCCGATGACGTTTCAGTAGCCAGGATACAATATTAAAGTGAATGCCAAAGTGTTGTGCTCGACTACCGTATGACAAACTGTTTTGCTATTTAAAGATTTACCTGAGGAGTTAATTTAAGTAACTTTCCGTTGCTCGAATGCTAGCTTTAGTACATAAATATATAAAATATGAATTTTCTCTAAAATTTGAATGATTGAGAGAAAGAAACACAACTGAATTAATTTCCTGATAGTGGCTGTAGATAACGCATTACTTATATAAGTCAGCATGTGTTAAGTTGGACAATATAGGCGTAATAAGTAACACAGATGCACATTCGAACAATGCTAATCTTAAGGGCATTTTTGTAAAGACACAAAAGTTGAATTGAATTAAGTCTTGCAGTTGTGAGACAACGGCCATGCTCTAGTTTACACACGCCAAAAAGGAACAGTTCGTGTTATTGTTGACTTTTTAGACAATCAGAACGTGACAGACTGTCGTCATCTATCGACGCAAAGTTTACTCGAATTATATAACACTCTTGAACATGCATGAAGGAGAATTATGCAAGACCACATTAAGTGTACGATGTGAAGGAATAGTGATGTATTGCAGCAGTATGGTAGACAGAGAAGTTGTTGCTAAAAATTAATAAAGAAATCCCAAATACGACGTTTTGGCGAAAGGAAGTCTATAACAAAAATATTGTTTACAAAAAACAAAACGAAACGGTAGTCAATAAGGAAGTCAAGGAAAAGAATAATATCAAAGAAGACGTAAAAAGCAAACCAATGAATAAGACAGGAACTCAAATCTAAAGGTCAGTCCATACAATAGACAGACCAAAAAAGACATCGCTAACGCAATAAAAACACATAGTGAAAAAAACGGAAATCTTCTAAGCAAAGATACCTTTCTAATTGTAAAATTGTTAACTAAAATAGTGTAAACTACGTTTTAAATTCTTTCTTTTTATAAACATTTCCTCGAGAAAAATCATAATAATTTTTTTTCAATTTCAAATCCATGAGAATCGCAATCGTTGAATAATTTTTGCTTTGTGTTTGATTTTGCTTCGAACTGTTTTTTGTTAAAATCCGGATCCATGACCTTCCGCTTACATTTCTCGATAAAACCGTTAGCAACGGAGCACGCACTTCCTTCACGATCACAACAGTAAACAAACAACGCGGAATATCTTAAATCAAAAAAACCTTGTGCACGATTGAAATCAGAACTCCTGCACTTTTAAATTATAAAATATTAATATAGAATTATTTTAAAGTTTCACTGACGTATGAAACCGAGGACCACAACAAATTTTTATTATAAAGCTCTACCGCTTAAATAATCAGGCAAAACATTCGTCTTTCTCGATCGTCAAATATACTTACTGTTCTAATCGAAATCTTCTAACAATGTCATCAGATTTCAAGGCTTACGTTTCCAGCAACAAATTTGTTTGATCTCTACTATTAGTTTATTGTCGAAAATGTATACTCATATATATTTCAATACAATTGAATCATAGTTATTATTTGGAAAGTAATTTGTTGATTATGTCGTTATTGTACTTACATGCATTTTGGAATTATTTTTGCATAATTGTATGTAAACACTTCACATTTTGACATAAAGTATAAATCATTAAATAATTTATTCATGACATTGCAGACAGGTTCTTGTTGCCAAAGACTAATGAGAGATGCATTTTTGATTACCAGTTCTTGGTAGAGTTTTTCATTACAAGTACACCACTAAGGCTATAATTAAAAACATTAAAAATTTGGTAATCAATTTGTTGCCCAAAATTTTGTCGACAACTGAAAAATGATTATCAATTATTAAAACATACCCCGTCTATGTTGGGGTATGGTATCGGCCATTTGAATTTCCACGTTCTTTACTCTAGCGTCAAGTGCTAAAATATAAAAAAGACTCTTTGATTATTAAAATATAAAAACAGTTTATTTTGGATGAAAAAGTTTTTAACTTCATTTATTTAGTAAAGAAAGTGTCAAAAATCATGTAGATGTCACAAACAAAATACAGACAATATTTTTATTGTACAATATCATTAAAACAAAATTATTATACAACTAATATCAAAGGTAAAAAATGAAAAGGAAACGTTCTCTGTTATTTTGGTAGTATGGCAACTTTAATATTTTTTGAAGACCGATAATATATCTTCTTACCTGTGTCTTTATTTATTTGTCTGCACTCCTGTCTCTCTTTACGCTTAATAAGTCCTAAAATTTATTTCAACGGCTTAAACTTAGCATAAAAAAATATAAATAAATAATTGTAAATTGCGAAGAATAATTATGCAGATTTTAAATAATGTCTGCTTTTTAAGCCAATACACAGAGCTACTAATATGTGTTTGCTGTTCATAGTTAAAGACCCACAAAACGATTATCTAGCTTCAAAATACTGCACCTTACAGTAATTTATAAATTTTCATACAAAAGTATTTCTCGGCGGTATTTTGTTCAACACGATTGAACAAAAATGTAAAATATTACAAACACAAATGCTACGATTCCTAATTATTCTTCACATGCAGAAGCAAAAACAAACACACTTTTGAAATTAAAACACCCAATCTAATACATTTATAACTATTGAGCAATCACTGAAATAATTTGGCGTTTGTCAATCTGACAGACAATCAACTGCTGCACTGTACAAGAACAGTCAATAGCTTGCCTTTGCAATGATAACATGATCGGTTAAGCTATTAACACAAGGTTTCTTTAAAAAATCAAACAGCATCAGGATAATTACCTATTTTCAGTCGTTGAATATCGTGCTCAGCAACCGTTGTTTGTTCGATGTCAACAGCAAGATCTTTATTTATGTCGTCTTCGCTTAATATCGCAACAAAACTATTATATGCTGATAAAGGCTTACGAATCAGCTTCGACAAAAGACAACGGCTACTGTCTGGTATAATTTTTCCTTTTGTTATTTCTTGCTGCTCATTTAAACTTATGGCCTCGGCAGAAACCAATGAGTCGCAAATTGTTTCAATATCAGCAATCTGATCAACAATTTTCTTGTAGTTTTTATACAGTTTGACTGTAAAATCTGTTATGTCTGAAATAATATCACTCATCTCAGTTGTTATAGTATAAAGTAATTTTCATTTTTTCCGCAATTCAATTCGAATACATTTTCTCCTAATACAACATACAACACGGTTTCACTAACTGCAAAAAAACTATTGGTCATGTCTTAAATATAGAAAAAAAAATTAACATAATTACAAAGGTGTTCTTATATTCAAAGCACAATGTTACATTTGAATACTTTATACACAAATTGCTAGGTCATGTAAAAAACAACATCAATTATATGTTTTCTAAATCATTTAAATGAAACTGCTTACAAGATTAAGACAAATTTAAAAATAATTTTTATTTGTAATGTTAACACCTGACTAAAACTTTAATGGTAATCTAATATGCGCTAGGAACGAAATGGAAATGTTTCGATTTAACTAGTTTAATAATGGCACTGTTTGACACTAGGTTTTCTTCATTTGTTCAGAAACTGCGAGATTTCAATTGTGACTAGAAACGATTCTGCAACTTGAAATATATAGTAATACACTATTCAATACGTTTAATTCAATAATATAAAATAATTGTTTTATCATTGTCACCTCTTAAATTCGTTTTAATTATTCAACAGGCATTTACTAAATATAATTCGCTATTTATATATACCTACCTAGAGTTTCAGAAAACAGAGAGAATCTTTTGTCACACACATCTACTATTTCTGTTGTAAAATCCAACTCATTCACCAGCTTACTATAGTTTGGATCAATTTGAAGTGCTTCTTTTAAATCTCGACAAGTTTCATATGGTCTGTCAATCAAAATATCCATTATAATTCTGTTACGACCAGAAGTTGTTGGTTCCCGGTTCACTTCTTC
Source organism: Limnoperna fortunei (assembly GCA_944474755.1). NCBI lineage: Eukaryota > Metazoa > Mollusca > Bivalvia > Mytilida > Modiolidae > Limnoperna > Limnoperna fortunei. The sequence goes on from OX104118.1 coordinate 88,914,942, forward strand.
CCTGTCCTCTGTCGTCATAACACATACTGATATCAAATAATCCATGACACCCTTATCTAATTCTGTTTCTTGCACGATTCGATCATAGTACATATTCAGTCGACAGTATCCTACAAGAAAATTAACGTGTAGACTTACTTATTTGAATTGACTAATCGGGATAAATGGGAAGGAGGCATATGATTGAATATTGAATTGATTATTTCGAACGAACAATATTGTGCTATACCACAGAAGAGAATCTTATATGGCGTGCTGTATATCCATTCAGAGAACATTGGGTTTTTAATAAGCATATAGCCCTCATTGACGTCAAAGTAAGAATTCTGACGTCATAAAGTGTTCAACTGAAAACGTTTAAACAAGAACAAGACAATTTTGTTGAGATTTTATTAATTTTTATGCTGAAAAGAAACGTAAATTCAAGAAAATGACGCGTATGTATTTTGATGTCAATTTTTTTGTGCCTGTGCTTGTCATGCTGTTTTTCAATATATCTAATGTAGTCACTTTGAAATTTTTAAATATTTATTAGACATATAAGAATCTAAAGAGATTGTTGCTTTTGGGCACTATGTATATAATCTTGACAAGTATAAGTTCTGGACATATTCTTATTCACAAAGGGACCGCTTGCAATAAACTATTCGTAAACATATCTTAACATACAATAAATTAATTTGAGTTCCGCGATGAAGGCTTATATAATAAGTTTCTAGTAAAGTAGACTAGTATGTGGCATTACAATATTTTGTGCACACCTAAAACAAACATTTGTCACCTTGTGAAAAATAATTGTTGATTTCAAAAAATGAAATTTGGGATGTACATAAGGACCATAAACTTGACCAAACGCGGTAAGCAGTTTTCATATGCACAGACACAGTAACGTTTAGTATAGCCTTGTTCACTTGTCCTTAAAATGACATTAAATAATATTTTGACACAATATTGCCAAGACAAAGACAAGAGATTAATGACTGGTGGACATTATTTTTAGGTACGTGGATACGTGTAACTTGTTTAAATATTTTATAAAACAATGCCGTAATCCGGTAAAAACCTTCTTTTTAATGTTTATACATGAAAGAGGTTCACATTTAAATCCATGTATAGTTTCGATAATATTTTGTTTGTAACTACTTGGTAAATGATATGCTGATGGACTGTTAGTCCTCGAGGGTATGACGGGCCTGGTAGTGACAAAAATATCAATAATAATATAAGCTATCATGTACGAGATAGACACGTTTTCGAGGTTTTGCATTGAAATGATCACTGTAATCTTATACCGTCAGAAAAGTATAATTATTCACCATTGAATGATTCTAAACATACGAGCAACTTTACCTACTGTCGTCTGTAACATTGATTACAATTACAAACAATTGACGTGAATACATTTTACTTTTAATTAACTGGTAATTACGAGTTAACGTCTCGAGATTTTAAGTCAAGTCGAAATGAATATATCCATATTTTGAAGTTAATTGGTCGACATTTTCAGTCCATATTCAATATTTAAAAAATTTGGGAGTTAAAAGATAAAATTCCAAACTCAAGTAATTTCCACCTGTAGTAAGGCTTGGTTTATTGTCAAATATTTATTTGCAGCCTAATTTCGTAAAGTTTTAATATAAGAAGGTGCACTGCTTGAATAAGGGACTTCATTTTGAGCTGACATCTACTTTGAAAACTGCTTTTGTAAATGCCTTTGCCAAAATTATAAGTGACCAATCAATCGAAGGAATGTAGTTTAAGAATGATCCATAAAACTAGATTATCTCCCTTTGAGCCAGAAACGCTCACGCAGATTACCTTTGATTATTTGTTAGTTTTTTAACCAAAACCTGATAAAATAACTCATATATTTATTTATTATATTAGCTAATGCTAGACGTCAATTACTTGAATTCATTTAAAATGCCATTCTGTATAAAAATGCAATTCTTAAAACATTATTATGGTTTTTTAATTATGTCTCATCAAAGATATCAAGATTACAAAATGTACTACACCAAACGCATCATGAATCCTGAACCTATAATTGGCGCTCAAAGCTAAAAACATTTAAAAACAAATAATTTAATTTGCTTTTGTAAGCTGTAATCTGATTGGTCAATTCAAATCCGGCAACCCATATTATAAGAAATAACTTGCGTGACCTATGACCTATTCTAACGCCGTTAAAATTCAAATAGTTCCACGACGTCATCGACGCTTTTACCGCAAAAATTGATAAGATTTATAGTTAAAATTAAATTATGAGGAATATTTCAAATTTCTAAACAGATTATACGATATAATATGGTTATGGTCTGTTTACACCATTCATAAACAGACCCGCGGTTTATTAGGTGTAAACAGACCCAAAACATATTATATCGTATAATCTGTATAATCTGTTCAGAAATTTGAAGTATTCCTTAAATAATTAAAATGTTATAGAAATGTTATCATAAAATTAAAAAAATGTGTACCAAATCCAGCTAACACCTTCTACACCTTGCGAATAGATAAGCATTAAGATGTAAATAATGTTCGAAATTTTAGGGAGTTAAATTTATACACTTTCGATATCGCAGAAAGAATCAATGATAACATTATTATTTTAAACATAACATTAACATACCACGGTAATATTGACTTACGAAGGCGATGTTTTAAACTAGCCTTACCATAAATATAACTAAGACGATTCAATTTAAGATGTAAATGAAATATTAGTACACGCTTAACAGTTGTAAAAACGATCCACTTTATGAAATCAAATAAATGTGTTACCGCAATACACGCTAGTTGGACCATAAATACCGTGTCAGACAAATTACATTTACAAAAAATTAAGTAGATAGTTGATCGCGCTTCTTTTTGTAGATAATGCTATGTAGAATGCCAACGTAGACAAAAATATATTGTCTTCCTCTCTGTTGTGTTACAAAATGTTTTCTGACTTTAAGGAATATAACTCAAAGCAGTAAATGCAAGATGATAAATGTATCCTCCTTCAATAACAGAAATAAACAATGCTACAAAAGACATAATGTTGGAAAATTATTTGAAATACAGAGGAAGAGACTTGTCATTTTTTACATAACTATAACAATCTAATGATTAAAAAGGTAATAATACATCTGCATTTAGATGAAACGTAAGCACTTTAGACGTCGGGTGACCTAAATGTTGGCCACATATCAAAGGCACTTTCAAAAGCGATACCTTTGTTTTCTGTTGACTGCACAGTTTTATCGAGGTCTTTAGGATTTGGTACGCCTGATGACACAGTAACACTTTCTGTATCTGTTGACGAAAATTGATGCGGGTCCATGTTTTGCGATCTGTTACTACCGAAGTGCCAAGCCGGATCTGGAGTGTGGCTTGACTGCATTTTTACAGCTTGATCTTTGAATGATGTACTGGTATTTGCTGAGAGCATAGTAGAATTCGAAGCCTTAGAACTAATGTTCCTAGCTAAGCTTAAATCTCTATTCTTAACAAACAAACCATGCAGCGGCTTACACTGGAAATATCTGAAATAAATATAAGGATCCACAAGTTATTGTTCAGTATCACACAAAATCTGGTTTTGAATTTAACTGAGAAAACGTTTTAAACTTTAATAATAAAAGGATTAACTTATAACGTTATATTCTAATATTTATGCATCGTTCAATATTTCTTTCTTTGAAAATATTCTTTGTTTGTTTGAAATTTGTTTAATGCCACATCAACAATTGTTTTTAGAGATATATCCTGGTGTTGGGGAGAAAGCCGGAATACACCCTGCTCGCATTGAAATTCGAACCCGCAACCTCCGTGTTGACAGGTACTACTATCCATCTAAACCACCAATCAGCAACAGATACCCCAGAAAATATTTTTCCGCAACAAGCACATTAAAGAAAATACACATATAAAACACACCGTTACAAGCTTCAGATGCGTTCACTATCTTATATAATTTCAAAGCGTTTGCATAATACTAACGCTCATTATTAAACCATATATATAGCGCATATTACCCGTACTCATAAAGGTTAGCAATATCTAGCAGTAAAATGCACTCGTCTGTGACTGTATATTATTAAACATTCTGTCAAAGCATTTCGACCTAGTTTGTGAGGCGACTACAATATGACTTATTGTTTACGGATAGCTTGTAAGCATTCTCTAATATATAACCAAAACCGCGTTTGCCCAATAAAAATTGATGCTGAAAATTCCTCCATAGTCTTTGTTTTACCTGGATTTTAGGCAGCTTACAAAATCTTTTAACATAACTTTTATATAGATGATCTTTTCGTTGGAATATTGTATTCATTCATTAAAGTAGAACAAGAATTTTTCTTTTTCTCTTACTTTAACGCCGACAGGATAACGAACAACTTGAAGGGTGTCTCATTAAAGGGAAACATTATTAGTTTTGAGTTACTCTTTATGGTTTTGCCTTTGGTTTATGTTTCATATTGTGTGTTTTTGTGTGAAACCTGATTTAAAATTGCGTCCTTATTTTTTAGTTCTTGTCGGTCCTTTATCTTCATGATATATTTCCTACAAGAGGTTAATTTGTGAACATGATTCATATTTGCTGAAACCAATTTGTTTTAATGTCAGCCAATGGCCAATCTGAAATAAGCAATTTGTTGAAAATGATTACTGACAATAGCTTTTGAACTACATGTATCATATATACATTATTACAGAAAACTAGGAATATACTATGAGGGTTCCCAGTGCTCGATCCAAGGCAGTAGCGTCCTGAGTGGTTATAGAGTATGCTTTCTCGTTGGGATGTGTTTGTTTACAGACTAAATAAAGGAAATATGACGGCGGACCACACGGGGTACATGGGTGCGATAGCGAAATAAATTGTGCACTTTATTTTAAAAAGTAGGTTCATTGTAGCCATTATAACCTCATAATGTTGTGTTTCTTCCCAATTTTCTCTTAGTGAAAATAGCTGAAATACTGCTGGCTGGACATTAATCAACCATCAAACAATCATGGCAAAGAGACAAGAAACTTAATGCAATGCATTACCTTTTTCCTTTAACGCATCCGTCATGTTTGCCGACTTTATCGTCTAGGTCAATGCCTGCCCAGATGCCCGGCTTAAAATCTGTTTTTCCGATATAAGTTAATGTACCAGTTCTGCCATCTTTTAAGATTATTCGATCCCCAACTTTAGGTGTTGGTATTTCTAATTTATTTTTGGCAGTATTTGGGGACAGTTCTAATTGGTCTGTGTTCTTCTGCTGTACAACATCGTCAGGTTGTTGACTTATCTGTGATTTCCTGACAAACAAACCATGATTTGGTTTACACTTGAAGTACCTGGTACCTTCAACTGACCCGTCAGTTTTACCTCCAGGATTTGAAAGCTCAACACCAATCCAGTCACCAGGCTTAAACTTGGTCTTTCCTATGAACGCTACGACCCCGGATTTTTTACCGCCAATTAAAACACGGTCTCCGATTTTAAATTCGCTCATTACTTATCTGTTAAACAAGAAGTGTTAACCTATTAGTAGCCGCATTATACTAACAAATATGTATACACATACGAAAAATAAAACACAAACCTTACAATTCAATCAATCAATGAAAGACAATACAAGAAATCATAAAAATAACAACCAAACAAGAGAAATTAAAACAATTAACATGAAGGACGGATTCTAAGGCAAAACATTGAAGAGTGTGATGAAACATCCGGTCTTCTTTTTAACTGTACACATCAAATCTAAATAAAAATATTTTGCGTATTATCAGAATATCATTTTGTTTATTAAAATGATATAATAAAATTATTCATTCATTCAAAATTATTATTTATATAATCACTTTAATTTGTATTAAGTGGTCAGATTGTGTGTACCTGTGTCACATAAACTTGATATGTGTTCACACTAGTTTAATAATTACAGCTGATGAATCTCCATACGTCTTTTGATCAATGTTGCTCTGATATAAGATATTATTTCATTTGTCATCCTATATAATATGTTTAAAAGCTAAATTAGACCGCTGTCAGATAAATATCTAATAGTTATCTAAATTATATCGTCACACGCTTGTATATACCTGTACTATGTCTATATTCGGATTCACCTCAGTTAATCGAGATATATTTTTTATATATAGCGGATAAGGCAAAAATGTCTAGAGCACAATAGGCGTCTAACAATGTGATTGAGGGTAAGCATAAATTTAACAATATTAAAATCTATTTCGTACAGTGTAGTAATATGCCTGGCTACTTACTTTAAAGATGTGTAAAGAGCATGTGACTAAACTTTTAACAAAGGGTAAAACAAATTTCAATAAAGATCTTACTTACACTATTTGATATTGAAAACAGTTTTGACAATCAGTCAGCGGTCACGGATAATTGCGTCACCAATTCTATCAGTCAGGTCATGCCAATGCTCCAAATGTAATAGATTTGTCTATCCACCAATAGACGGATATTGAACATCTAAAAATAAAATAAGCCACTGACCAGGTCATATATAAGTATCGCTTAGTTGACCTCTATTTTAATGTTTAGAAAATCGATCGTCTCCGGTATATTTGGAGTACTTTTTACCCGTTTTCGTCCATGTATCTGTTCCTGACATTTCTTACTATATTTTTCTTGGCACACTATACAGAACATAGTCAATTAACAATAATGGTTCACAAGAACAATCACTCAATGACTAACGAGTTATTGACAGCTGTGTACTTAAATAATATAGAACTGTGACTAGATAAATACACACATATTAGTAAATTAAATTTAGTTTCACTCTCAAAGAATTGACTCCATTATATCTGTTGAAGCATTATCGTACGCTTTCCGTTATAATTTAACTGGCGAGTAAACAGAAACTTAACGGTTTCACTGCTAACAACAACTTTTAAATATGTGTGTCAATACAACTCTTTATATTACTAGCAACCAGGGAGTTGCCGTGTAGTGGTGGTTTTATAGACCAAATGAACCTTTTAGCCTTTTAGTACTTTTAATCAAACACCTTAAGTTGCTAAGTTCAATTACTGCAATTAAGAGGGATTTCAACTGCTGCTCTATTGAAATAAAGGTCAAACAAAGGAACAAATTATCTTCCTAACAGCACAGGTAGATTGTCATATTATGCAACTAACGCAATAACTCGTGTATCGGAGAACAGTGTTGCTGCGCATCACAACTCAAAATAATCATTGGATTACAGGTATTACTTATATTATTTACATATAAAAGTAATTAAATTTCTGGCAAATATTCCTCCACATATGAAATAAATTGCGAGTTCATACAAGTAAAATGTCATCTAAGATACCAAAGATATAAGAATATACTATGCCAGGCGTCAAACAATATTACAATCCAAATAAGTAAGATCGTAGAGCTTTTGTCATCAAAATACAATTCCAAAACGATATACGAAATCTGGCTAACGCTATCTAACCTTATACAATGTTTGGTAATAGAAATCTATGTGGCACGATGTAAAACAAACAAATGTGTGCAGTCATAAGGTTTTATTATATCGTATCAGCTGGAACATCTATACACCACCCGCCGGTGCAGCTAGTACATTCCTGCATGATATTGGAATGTTTGATTCCGGGAAAAAAGTCGTGTCTTTTGTCAAAAAGCTGTAGATTTCCATTGTCATTTATGTCTATTGTATATATCAAAGTACAATTAGATTGTAATTGATTACTATTTATAAGGCAATCGTAACACGGTTGACAAATTCTATGATACAGCATCTTAATTTCTATGTTTTCTTTGCTTTTTCTGCGTACCAACGCTAAAACTGGACTTATAAGCTCTGTTGTTTTGTATATGATTATAGTATTCAAATATTCAAACTGATTTTTTAAAAGCCGCACTGGTTTTTCTAGTAGGTATTTGCAATAATTTACAGTATGAATATTCTAGTAATATTTAATACCTTAACATACACAACAAAACACAATAATATATCGGCCAAAACAAAATGCAGACACTATAGTCTTATTTGTACTGAACCTGTTCACAATAACATAATATGCTTATTTATATATAACTTTTTTCAGATATTTTGTATTTGTCCTTTTTGACAGTTTTCTTGGTTTTCTGTATTTTTTTCTTACCTTCATTAAGGTATCCGACCCATAATTAAAGTCACCGTTTAATTTTATTTTTGTGGACCAAGAAATATAGCTTAATTAAATTAATATATTGCTATTTAATGATTCAAATTAAATATAATGTTTTACATTAAGTCAATGTTAACATTTTTAGCAAACAAAGTTAGTTACTCAAATAGTATTTCCGATGTTTGCCGAACAATAACGACGTCTGCTCCATTGAAAAACAATGGACATCCGGGACACCAAATATGATCAAGTGGTCAATTATGGTCTGGATACCTTATGATCGCCAAGTCAACAAGTTCTATTCAAATTAGCACTGTACCCAAAATTCAATATAAATCATAAGAATAAAAACAAAACAACAAAAATACTAAATGCAAGTAATATGTAAGGTAATCCTACCGTGTGACGCAATAGTACTTGTTGAAATAACACTTGACCAATTCGCTTGATATTACATATCCAAAACTGGCAAATCTTTATCAAATTAAGGATGAATTACATGTGGATCCAATATGTGTCCATATGTTATACAAACGTTGTGCCGTATAATTTATACAACTTATACATGAGTATAAACAATACCCTGATCGTTACGGTTCAGCGTTCTATCCAATCATTTAAGATATCCTACTTAAAGTTAATAGTGGTTGTATGATTGACGGGTTTAAAGTATGCACCGATGTATTATATGTCGTCTAAAGCTTTGATAGAAATATATCACTGCAAATGTTGCTATTAGTAATATTACGTATATCAGATTTAAAACAAATTTTTAAATCATTGTCACAGCCTACATAAACAAAACCACTTCAAACATTTAATATTAAAATGTGTTGTAATTATAATCAAACCGACTAGCATCCAAATATGACTTAATTGCGAATTCACCATTTACCACAGTTTAGTACTCAACAGCAGTGATCAGTCTAGAAAATACGAATACGAATCGCATGCTCTAGAATAATATATAAGCTGTGAAATGTATACACCATACGTTGCTGGAATGTTGCTGTCGATAAAAGGGAAGTTGACAATTAAAAAGTTGAAGTCATCACGTTTGTCGTTTTACGTTTAACGCTAAAAATAATATAAAAGAAACAATATAAGAAATAAATAAATAAATGCGTTTTAACAATTTTTTCATTACATATAATTTTACAATTGTGTGGTTTTTAAATTTTTGCGGCATTCCAACCGGAACACTCAGACTCGCATGTGTCTTACATTTTTTATTCTAAAGTTGGAGGCCTTGATGTTCGATGTTACCTTGTCAGATCTTTTGACCGAGATTGAAGAAGTACATATGCTCCGATCTGTGTTCAAAATTTATTGTATTTGCAGTTAAACACCACGAGAAAAAAAATTGTACATAATTTTATATTAAAACGGCATCATCTATGCATGTACATTACTGAATACATAAGGGGTACAATTGGAAAGCCCCCTTTTGCTTAACATAGGTTCCTGTTTGCCTTTAAGAGATTATCGATGTTATATTTTAATTTTTATTTATAAATAGGATGTACTCAACTCACACATTAACTGACAAGTTCAAATACTAAATATAGGTCAGGGTTTTCACCGATGCACTGGCTTCCGCCTACAAAAGATATATACCCTGACAGGGCTTCATAGTTTGTAAGCATCCTACTAAGTCTCGGATTGGATTATTTTAATCCCTTAATAGCATGCTGTATTGTGTTTTTGTAAGGATTACATTTTTTGCAAATATATTAACATGACTAATTAGCTTTATGTGTGGTAGGAGGTAATTCCTGCATCAAAATTGCATGATAACCATCCAGATAATATTTGTAGATATTTGTGTGCAATAATTTGGCAAAACATCTCTGTGTCAGTGAAAACCAGCCATTGGAATTCATAGTTACCATGAAGTACATCATTTCTCTTTTCCATATGTGGTCCCATACATGGTGAAAAATATCAACTTTTTTATTTTCAAATATTTTATTTCTTTTGCTAAAATGATTTGATTTTGAAGCAATAATTATGCATTTAAAAGTTAGCAAATTAATAGAGAATAATTTTCTGACCTCATTGTCTAAACAGAGAGAACAAGTGGGTAAGTCGAGTGAAAACAGTTTGTACCGTAGCATTGTGAATACTATTGAGTCTGTGAATATAAAGGGGAACACAAGATTGCCTTTGACCTTTGGGGAATCAAATCTCCATAAGATAAGAGCAGGAACCTATAAATCAAGTTAGTTATACTAACACAATTTAAAAGGTGAGTATTGTCTTTATGTACAATGTAGGCATTTTAACCAACATAAGTGTCTAAGAAAATTTTCTCCAGTCTTTAGTAGATTTGTTTATCATAGTATGCCTACATGAAGTTTAAAGTAAAATATCTTATTTCATTGGACGTTTCAGCTAGATACTACCAGTTAAGCAATTAAGAGAGTTATGGAAGTGCAATCGGGAATTGTGAGGATTATAAATAATTTGTCTCTTATCACAGATGATGTGCTAAGAACTTGCAAATAGTACGAGGAATTAATGTTGTTTGATAACTGTACAAGATATTTTAAATGTGCTATCGAAAGAACAGGAGGTGTTTCCAGAAAAGAAAATTGACTCAATATAAGAACATATAAACAATAACTTGCAACCAAGTAATAGTAATCTAAAAAGCTACAGACGTTCGCTTATGATATATACACATCGCCATAAGTTAAGCAACACCTACAATTTTTTAACGATTGCCACTGCAAGATATTTTCAAGACGATTAGAATATTGCGACCAGAGCCGCCGCTCAAACTTTTAACAGGCGCCTAAACAATGCAAGGTTGATAGCTCGTAGTCCCTTAAAAAGTCCACTGTGACACATAGAGACATCTCCAAGCACGCTTAGAGTGGGCACGATATCACCGCCATTGGAATATTCGAAGCTTGACGGACGAAAGCAGATTTCTTCTTCGTCATATTGATGGGCGCATGCGCTTTTGGAGACAACGAGGCACTGCTTACAACCAGAACAACACCGTAGGCACTACAGCGTTTGGCGGTGGTGGTGTTACAGTGTGTGGAGGCTTTTCATACGACTGTAAACTGAATCTGTATATGGTTGATGGGACAATGACAGGGCAGAAATATCGAAATGACGTCATTAAAGCTATTATTGTGCCACATTTTGACAATCATGCACTTTGTAACAGACGTGATGTTATCGAAAAGGAAGCTATTGAGCGTCTTCCATGGTAATCCATGTCACCCGATATGAATTCAGTTGAATATTTTGGGATATCATTGGTCGTTTGCACTGTTTTTATATATTTACTTCGAACATTTTTTCATCAAACAATAAGTAAAGCGACTGTAAACATGTTGTTTGTATGTTTCATTGTCATTAATGTTCAATAAATTGTAATTTCTTTAAAAAATATTAAAATATATAAAATCTTAAATGAATCCCTGGAAAATAATAGGGCGTTGCTTAACTTTTGGTGAGGTGTATATATAAAGGACATGTATCCATGTGAAGCTGTTTTATTTTTCAATACTTCTTTATTACAGGACATGGACATTCCTTTTTGGATACAGACAGGAACATTCAATAACAAATAACGTTCTTTTGTGTTGTTGTAATTTTTTGCGTAATTAATTGTTCTTCATAACTTAATAATTTTTCCTTGTATTTGTCTATTTGTTAAGATAACGAGTATTTCATTTTTACCTGAAAAACATGATTAGCTGTTGTCAAGACAAGTGAATTAGTAAAATTGTAATATATGATTGAAAACCTATAATTATTTACACACGGTATTTCAATCACTATAAATTAAATTAAACTTGTTATCAGCCTTATTACATCTTAATTCAACAAGAATTTAACAAGACCAGAATAACACCTTATTTCAACATACATAGACGAGAATTCAACCTCATTTCAACTTGCCCCGACATTTTTGCCCTGACAAGAATTTAACCGATTTTCAACATTCAATGTCATATTATCAACGTCAATTCAATTTTCAAATCCATAACCAGTTTTTAAACGTTTAAACGTTAATTTAACGTTGAAGTCTGATGTTGATTCAATGTTGAAACAAGGTTGTTGTTCACACTGGGATAGTAATTGGCATTCCTAACAAAATGAAAGAATAAATATTGTGAGATAAATTAGCAACATGTATAAAGTATCCATTTCTCCCTAGTAGATCTGTGCTGTTCTATATATTTCTTTAAGCTTGCATTATTGTATATGGAGTTTACATTCTGTCTTTCTGAAGAAAATCCTGTTGTTCAATTAAAATAAAAATGTATATGATATCAGGCAATGCTTCTTCTTACATGCAAGCGATATTGTAACTATGAAACAATGACGTAAATATATTCATGTTTATATATTTAAAGGAACTCTTCAGCCATATAACTCGTATGCATAGTTTAATTGTCCTAAATGATCAGATAATTTAAACGAGACACAATACGATAGCATTGTATAAGGTAATCACAAATATTTCTAATATTATTCAGTTCATTAATTCCTATTTAAATTTCTCAAATGCAGAATCATAGTATACAGTATAGAGTATAACATATTTCTATAGATGTTTCTATAGAGGGTCGCCAGGTGTTTTAATTAACAAAATTAGAAGACAATGCGATTTCAATTAATGCATGTTTAAATTAACAGCAAGTAATAGTTTATTCTATTAAAGTTTGTTTTTACTTTTAGAGTAAAAAAATCTTTTGGTTAGGTACCATTGTGCAGACTACAACCTGTCTCCGACTCTTTGCAACAAATAAAAATACTGAAATCAAACAAGAAAAGTCATTACTGATTTTGCAATGTAAGTCAATTCGAAATCAAAATGTGTTTGGATTGCCACATTTAAAACGATAATGAAAAAAAATGATCAACATAATCTTATCTGAAACCATGCGAAATTCGTAATACATTTAAGATGCCTAATAATGGCAGTTGCCATTTGAGCAACTCTGGCTTGATTTATTAAATAATTAGTTTAGACATATTTATTTCAATAATATCATACAAAGTTACAAGCAGACATGTACGTAAAACGCTAAGGATTCGGAAACAAGCTAATAAAGCTTATATCAAGTCCGTTTCCTAATGGTCCGTTTATATAATTATGAGACTAGATGTTCAAATATATTTTTACCTTTAAACTGTAGTTTATACGTTTAAATGTCAGTTATTAAATGACAAAATACAAGATAATATATTTGATTGTTCTCTATATTTGGTATCTTGCCCAGTTATAAGGCAGTCCAAAGCCATTTAGTTCTTCAGAATTCGTTTATTTCTTAAGAAGCAATAGCAGCAGTCATGCGCGTGATTCTTATGTCTATAAAATACCAATGTGTCAGATCATATCCTTTTGTCATTTCAAAAAATAGATATCTATACTTATAATATGTTTTGGTTTAAATCATGCAGTGTTAGTTATAAAGGTAACTTATTCATAATAGGGCGATCAATAAAAACAGACGGCCAGTAATTAAACAGTTTTTAATTTTTTATCCTCCTAGAATAATTATACCCCTAAACACTTATAAACAGAACAAGAAATATGTGTTAGGCAACCATGCAAACCGACCTTAAATTTGTTCCTAATGCCTAAATAATGCTCCTTTTAAGAACGGTCAAAATTTACAAACATTCACACAAAATTTTGAAAAATGCAAACTTTAGTTTCTGAAAAAGATCTATAGGACCAATGAGCGTTACATATTATACCAACAACAGTGGTTGAATAAAAGGGTCGTTCGATATATGTTAATGCATTTGCATTTCCATTTGTGCAGCAGGAACAGTTAAAATAATGGTGGATTAGACAATACATGTACTTTCATGTAGACTGTCAGTCACTGCAAGTTTTTATAATAGGTCGTCGCAGTAACTAGAAGCCAAGTATTTTCTACATTACCTTTCAATCATATAAATCAAAGGGTTTTTTGTAATTAAATATAGGCCGATGGTCACTGTAAGTCACTTATTGTAAATCGTTTGTACACTAATAGTCATCTGATGTAGATCGAAAGTCAACAATATAGAGCAGGTGTTCAGTGTTTTACTAGACATTTTAATTTCCAAGTTGATTGAAGTAAGCATAAAGGACGAATAGCATCAATTGAAAATACTTTTTTTACTTTTTTTAAGCGAGACAATTATGATCATAAACTACACCTGCAACTGATTTTATCTGTCAATGGATTATAACAACGGATAATAATGCTTATAAAATAAAGACTTAAAATAAATCAAATTAAATTTAAGATCATCTAATGATGGTTTGCATTATTTATTTTGAATCGTTTGGACTCAACATCCAGACTGATATCTATATATAAGAAAAATACACAAGCAAAACTATCCTTTACGTATAATTGTGAATTTCCGTAATCACCCAACCTAATGTAGCCCAAGTTGCAGAATCCGAACGAGGGACAAATATTCAATATAAACTAGTTCATCATAAGCCCAATAATCAATTTTTAAACGAAAAAAAAACGAAACCGGACCATGTCATAAAACTTTTGCATTTTTTTAAATAAAAATTGTGCGTTAGAATGCAACTTATGCGGACTCGTGTATGTTTGGAGTGACAAAACGGCGACACAACAAACGTATATGTGGACACCGTTCAGGAATTAATACCAACAGATTTCCTGTGGTATATCAACATTTCAATCAGCCAGACCACTCTATTCTGTCTATGAAGGTTCGCATCCTTGAAAAAATCTACCATCATTCTAACAATCCTGAATTAAGTACACCTCTACGTAGACAAAATGAAGAATACTGGATCAGAAAATTAGGGACTGCAATACCAATGACAAAATCGATAGTATAGGTAACCTTTCCAGTTCTGGTTGCAGCAATGTGAATATGATGGGCCTTTTCAATCACAATCACAGGCGACAACGCAGGCATGGTCATCGTCACTATACATCACCTTTATTACATAATGTATCTATAAATGGCATATTACCGTTTCTTCAAAAACCACTACGACTTCATCATATTTGTACTAAATTTTCCTCTGTTCCACACAAAGCACTACATTATCTTTACAACGATTGTCTCCAGTCATCTGTAACAGTTTCTTCTTTTACTTTTTGCTAACAAAGGAATAGATGCTATCATTCTTGGTAATATCTTGAATCTCGTAAGTATGTAACTTTCGAAGGACCTAAGTACCGTGAACCAAAATCCATAAACTGGATTTATAACTTCAAATTACTGATGGATTTAATGGAGGACTATGCCAGAAAATGGACAAAGTAAGAGGATCAAGAAGTTGATACCATGTCCGAGTGGGTAAAGGCCTTAAGGTCATTGATTCGAATAAGAATAAGTCGCTTAAGAAAGTCTATGAGTACTAAAGCATCATCAATCTTCAGAAATCTTGATGCTCTTAAAACTTTGTCTAAAATTCATGACAAATATGTTGTTGTGACAGCAGATAAGGCCCTTAACAACATTATTTTTATCTGCAAAAATCATTACATTGAGTGTTTAATTAATGAGGCATGGACAGTTCACTAGGCAATCCTACTTACACATTCACTGCGCTTTCAAAATCAACATTCACTTTACCCTAACGAGCTAGAAATTAAAGACACCACCAATACACTAAGGTAAGCCTCGTACTTGGACATACTTCTAGAAATATACGCAGGAAAACTACAAACTAGACTCTACGACAAACGTGGTGACTTCAACTTTCCAATTGTCAACTTCCCGTTCATCGACAGCAACATTCCAGCAGCTCCAGCGTTTGGTATGTACATTTAACAACTTATACGTTATTCTAGATCTTGCGATCGGTATTCCGATTTTCTAGACCGGTCACTGCTGTTGACTGCTAAACTACTCAAACAAGGGTATGTTGTACCTAGGTTGATGTTATCTCTCCAGAAGTTCTATGGTCGTCACCTTGACTTAATTGATCGTTATGGAAAACAAGTGTCTCAAATACGATCTGACATTTTTCTCTCTGAGTCATAGGTAGTGTTTTCTATACCTGTATTTGACTTTTCCCAGAAATGACAATGAGTAACTTGACGGGTGTCTAATTTGAGGCAGGCACTGCTTACTCATCCCGAGTACCCGAGTGCACCCATGTTTTTTGGGGTTTGGGTTACTCTCTTTCTGTGTTTTATGTTTTTGGTTTTTGTGTTGTGTTTGTCTATATCCGGATTTGTAACTGTCCTTTGGCTTTTGGCTAATGTTGTTCGGTCGGTTTCCTTGCTATTTTCTTGTAATAGAAAAATAAGGAAATAATGGACATCGTATAAGCAATGGAGTAAATGTATGTTTAATGACGATTGTGAGATAGATGGGCCAGAATAATAAAAGTTAAGTGTGGCGGAAGGATGACGAAAGTTACAACCTGCAATTAGTTTGTCCCGAATATCAGAGTAATGTGAGTTTGAGGATCTGGAGCTGTGTATGCTATCATTGTATTAGAACTTTATGTGATGTTAAAGGAACTATAAATGCTGTAAAGTATATTGATATTATTGACGATCGTCTGTGTCCTGTTGTTGCGAGACATTTTCCGGAAAACAACAACGTATTAATCGCTGACAGTGCTCCTATGTGTAAAGCCCGTATTGTTAAAAATTACATGACAGAAAAACAGTGTAAATGTAGTTATATGGTCAGCACAGAACCCTGTTTCTAATATTATCGAAACATTTGGTTTCATGTAAAGACAAGATTACAAAACATTACAGATGTCTTCGATACGTACGCATACTTCTTAGCCGCAGTAAGCCTTTTGGGAAACAATGGATAGGTCATATTGTAAGCCTAGATACGGGGTTAACCTCATATGGGTAAGTCATTTGGGAAACAATGGATAGGTCATATTGTAGGACTAGATACGGGTTAATCTTATATGGGTAAGTCATTTGGGAAACACTAGATAGGTCATATTGTAAGCCTAGATACGGGTTAACCTTATATGGGTAAGACATTTGGGAAACAATTGATAGGTCCTATTGTAGGCCTAGATAAGGGTTAACCTTATATGGGTTAGCCATTTGGGAAACAAATAATAGGTCATATTGTAGGCCTAGATAATGGTTAATCTTATATGGGTAAGACATTTGGGAAACAATTGATAGGTCCTATTGTAGGCCTAGATACGGGTTAACCTTATATGGGTAAGCCATTTGGGAAACAATTAATAGGTCATATTGTAGGCCTAGATACGGGTTAACCTTATATGGGTAAGACATTTGGGAAACAATAGATAGTTCATATTGTAGGCCTACATACGGGTTAACCTTATATAGGTAAGACATTTGGGAAACAATGGATAGGTCATATTGTAGGCCTAGATACGGGTTAACCTTATATAGGTAAGTCATTTGGGAAACAATAGATAGGTCATATTGTAAGCCTAGATACGGGTTAACCTTATATGGGTAAGTCATTTGGGAAACAATAGATAGGTCATATTGTAAGCCTAGATAAGGGTTAACCTTATATGGGTAAGTCATTTGGGAAACAATAGATAGGTCATATTGTAAGCCTAGATAAGGGTTAACCTTATATGGGTAAGTCATTTGGGAAACACTAGATAGGTCATATTGTAAGCCTAGATAAGGGTTAACCTTATATGGGTAAGTCATTTGGGAAACAATAGATAGGTCATATTGTAAGCCTAGATAAGGGTTAACCTTATATGGGTAAGTCATTTGGGAAACACTAGATAGGTCATATTGTAAGGCTAGATAAGGGTTAACCTTATATGGGGAAGACATTTGGGAAACAATAGATAGGTCATATTGTAAGCCTAGATAAGGGTTAACCTTATATGGGGAAGACATTTGGGAAACACTAGATAGGTCATATTGTAAGCCTAGATAAGGGTTAACCTTATATGGGTAAGTCATTTGGGAAACAATAGATAGGTCATATTGTAAGCCTAGATAAGGGTTAACCTTATATGGGTAAGTCATTTGGGAAACAATGGATAGGTCATATTGTAAGCCTAGATAAGGGTTAACCTTATATGGGTAAGTCATTTGGGAAACAATAGATAGGTCATATTGTAAGCCTAGATAAGGGTCAACCTTATATGGGTAAGTCATTTGGGAAACAATAGATAGGTCATATTGTAGGCCTAGATACGGGTTAATCTTATATGGGGAAGACATTTGGGAAACAATTGATAGGTCATATTGTAAGCCTAGATAAGGGTTAACCTTATATGGGGAAGACATTTGGGAAACACTAGATAGGTCATATTGTAAGCCTAGATAAGGGTTAACCTTATATGGGGAAGACATTTGGGAAACAATAGATAGGTCATATTGTAAGCCTAGATAAGGGTTTTGGGGAAGACATTTGGGAAACAATAGATAGGTCATATTGTAAGCCTAGATAAGGGTTAACCTTATATGGGGAAGACATTTGGGAAACAATAGATAGGTCATATTGTAGGCCTAGATACGGGTTAATCTTATATGCACGTAATTGTTCAAAGTGTAGTTTGTATAGCTTTTGTAACTTCTAATACGCATTTCCCAATGTCTTGCGCAGGCAGCTGATTTATAGCTTAAAAATTGCTGAAAGTTGCGTTATATTTGAATTTATTTTCTAAATATGTATATATAGACAACACTTTTGATGTGAAAATGTTTCACTTCTTAAGTAAGAAGAATGTTTGTATTGTACAGTTTATTATAAGTCTGTGTTTTGATAAGAATACTAAGTACTATTGTACTATTCTACAGGAGCAGAAAACGATATATGTCACAATAGTAAACATTTATGACCTTGCTGTCTATCAATACATACAGAGTTTTAGTTTATATTGGCAAAAATTGTATCTATATCAAAAGTATCTGAGCTGAGCGTCCTTGTTTTGCACCAAATGCAAAGTAACTCAATGACTGTCGTATACAAATTATTCAGTACTTTGTATTTGTTACCAAAAACCATTCATAATCAGTTGCTGAACATAGTAAACAGTCAGTATAACAATGATATGTATGTTGTGGTAAACATTGACTATGTTCTAAGAAGACAAGGGTGGAAGACAGTGTGCACTTCCCTTCGCGTCGTGCATTACGTCAAGCCTAGCAAATATTTGCGCTGAATCACAATATAGTATAATTAAGCATTATAATAACAATTTAAAGTAATAATATTAATCTACAACAAAATTAATATTTATTGATCGAATTTTATTCTATAACATCTGTTCTTTTAAAAGAATACAATAAACTTTGTACTGTCAAGCTTAAAAACATGCATCATAATGTGCAGTATTACAAAACAACATATATACAATTGTTACGGACAATACATAATAAAAAAACAAAACAAACACAGTGTACAAACATTGGCAGGGGCGTAGCTAGTTCTAAATGGATGTATAGGCGGATTGGATTGGGGGTATTGGTGTGGTGGGAGAAGCACCTGAGATGTCGAGAAGGTTGAAGGTTTCAAAGTTACTGTGTGTAAAATGAAATTAATCAAAATGCAATTAAAACAAAGATTGACACATCACAATTTCATATATACATCTTCTTTCATTCTGTTGACTATAATCAGCTAAGCAGTGATAGAAGTCCAAGAGAAGCTAACTGACATAAAAATGACGACAATAGTTACAGAACTAAGTAGAAACTGAAAACTAAACAAAAGAAGATGGACAACCGCCAACTACTTAAACAAAAAAGAAAATCGTAAAAGCTCAGTAGATATAAACAATCTCTGCATGATACTCTTTCAGTCTCTTGCACTTTCCTGCATTTTTTAAAGCTTATGTTTTACATATTTTTCTTATTGAATGCTCTTAGAAAATGACCCATTGTGTTCGTCAACTTGGATTTCAAAATGAAAATAAAATCAGAAATCGTAGAGGATCATAGTATAAGTTGGTCCAAATGTGTAAAACAATTAAAAACAATAGCCTCTTTGTGGTTTCCATATGTAATGGATTCTTGGTGTTATCAATTTGGGATTTTCTATTGGAAATACAGTTAAGGGTAACCATAGTATCATTTGTACTTAATTTGGTTTGAGTATGTAGATTATTTTTTTTTGGCCTTTATTTCCACAGAATTTCATCTTTCACTGCTAAACAGTGACAGGCATCTTGGATTTTGGATTTCCGCTGAAAGCTGGCAATTAGCAGAGTCGTTTAACTTTTCTACCATATCAAGTTTAATATTACCAACTTCCACCAATCGAAGCGCATTATGTGTCACTGCAGCAATACTCGTCACTGCAGCAATACTCGTCACTGAAGCAATACTCGTCACTGCTGCAATACTCGTCACTGCAGCAATACTCGTCAGCAATACTCGTCACTGCAGCAATACTCGTCAACACCAAACTTTATCGCTTTGTTAAGTACTACGGCCGCATTTTCAATATACCTAGTGGTTTGGGAAAGAAGATGGAAATTTTTATAAAGAGTACATATTTGTGACAAATATCTGAATTGTTTCCGAAACCACTTTTCTCTTTCCTCTTTTATTCTCTCAAATTTACAATCTATAGGAAAACTTTAAGTGCTCTAATACCACTATTTTTTAATTTAAATTATTATACATCGACGTATAGAATGCTACACGGCAAGTTTAATCAAATTTAATTTATAAATTATTTTCAGAGTATGTGTCCTGTACATCATTAAACCTCAAATTGCAATTTGTTCAAGGTATGAAATCAAAAGTAACGCAACTGAATCGTTTTGAAGAAATAAAAACGAATCAATATAACATTTTTGAAATCTTTGACATCTACCTTTAAGGTATCCGGACCACAATTGATCACGTGATCATTTTTGGTGTCCAGGATGTCCATTGTTTTTCAATGGAGCAGACCTCGGTAATATTCAGCAATCATCGTAAATACTATTTGAGTAACTTATATTTTTTGCTAAAAACTGTTAACATTGACTCAAAGTGAAACAATATATTTGATTTGTATCATTTATTACCAATACATTGATTTAATAAGGTTGTATTTTTAATGGGAAAGAAACAATTAAACGGTAACTTCAACTGTGGGTCAGATACCTTAACAAGACGTGTCTGCAATTCCCTACTACAGAATGATATCAGCTACTCCCCTGTCTGGCATTGCTAGACTGCGGAATATAACAGAACCTTAACCGGAATACAAATCATAAAACATTTGCTAGATACTAGATACAAAATTGGTAAGTGATTATAAAATAATCCCGAGTCACATGTTAGATATCCTTCCATAAGTCAAAATCAGTCCAATCAAGTGCAAGCGTAGCTCTGTTAATATGGATATCATAGTTTACAATCGGACCAATCAGGTGTGAGATTCTGGATATCATAGGTTACAATCAGTCAAATCAAGTGCGTGGTTCTGTTAATACGGATCATAGGTTACACTCGGACCAATCAGGTGTTAGATTCTGTATAAGATGGGTATCGCTTTGATTTTCCTTTGATTTTTGTTTCAGGATCTAAAAACAAATGAGCCACATTTAACAAAAAAAAAACTAGAAACAAGTGATGATTTTTTTCACTATTTAAAAATTGTTAAAATTATGTAGTCTTTGATTGTTGACATTTGCTGCAATTATTGTGAAATTCCAATTTTCGTTACATGTATTTGTTTCTACAACATGTAATTTTTACTTAAATATTTGACATGTGAGGTCAAGTTGTTTTAACCCTTTTTAAATGGAAAAAATACCTCAGAAAATCATTCAAACTAGCCAAAAAAAGACTAGACTCTTTAAGAAACTATGTCGTATATTTGTGTAGTATATATTTACACCATTCTTATTTTATGGTTTTAACTTCCGGTATCTGGAGTGTCACTCTGTATAGTAGGCTTGTGATTAATTCAACTTTTAATTGCACTAAATTTGTGTTTGTTTGTTTGATGGTGTTTAACGCCACTTTCAGCAAATATATCATGGCGTCCAGTTTTTATTGGGGAGGAAGCCGGATTATCCGGAGAAAACCTCCGACCTGCGGTAGGAAAACTGGTAATCCTTTTCAATTAAGATTGGAGTTGAGAACACACTGCCCGCTGTGAGACTCGAACCCGCAAGCTCTGTTGACACACCACGTGATCAATGATGGACGAACTACCTTAACCACTCGGCCACCGAGGCCCCTGTTTCACTAAATGAAAACATATACTAAACAATGGAGGTAATAACAAAAAAAATAATAATACAGTTAGTGAAGGCTGGTAATAATCAACCGTTGTTCCCAAAACCTGTGAAATTAGCTTTTCTTAAAAAAAAAACATTTGATTTCTGTAGAAATTAAGGTATCCGACCATAATTGACGTCACCGTTTAATTTTATTGTTAGACCAAGAAATACAGCTTAAATAAATCAATGTTTTGCTAATTATTGATACAAATTAAATATCTTGTTTTACTTTGCGGCAATGTTACCATTTTTGGTAAAATAGTTAGTTACTTATATAGTATTTCCGGTGTTTGCCGAAATGTACCATCTGCTCTATTGACAACACTGAGGTTGCGGGTTCGAGTCTCCCTGCGGGCAGGGTGTACTCGATTCCAATCTTAATTTACAAGAATTGCCAGTTTTCCTGCCGCAGGTCGGGAGTTTTCTCCGGGTACTCCGACTTCCTCTCCCAATAAAAACTGGACGCCATGATATAGCTGAAAAATTGCTGAAAGTGGCGTTAAACACCAATTAAACAAACAAACAAACAATTAATCCCAATTGTCAGAACATATTTAAGTACTTACAGTTAGCCTCGATTTCCTTTGATAAATCTGTAAAGTCCTTTTTACTGTCGCTTTGTTCAGAGTTAAACGTATTGGATGTTGTATTGCCTGAAATTTTAAAACAAATTAAAATATACAAATAACCATACCACTCAAAATTATTCGATTCCCTTTTTAAAACCTTAAAATATAGAGAAAATGCAGTATAACGCAATGAAATACTATGTGCACAGAATGAGAAGATTTATATGTTCTTACACATGTTTCTTGAAAAGACCGGTTATCTTTCATTAGTGATAGAAACGCATAAAGGTTTCCGTCCGACCAAAGGCATTAAGTTGTCGGTGTAGGACGTAAAAAACTCCCCAAGTCAAGTCAAGGTATCCAATCAGAACGCCCGAAACAAGAACGCCGAACAAGTTGTTATGCTAACATAACAACGTTCTTGTTTGAGGAGTTTTGATTAGATAACGCATCGAGTACAGATGTGTGCTAGTGATCTCATCTGTACTTGGTCATCTTTACATAAATCGACCATTTACGGACGAAATGTACAGAGTAATTATTTGGATTGACAATATAATCAAGATGGCCTCTGTCTAGGTTGGCAATGAAGATTTGGCGCTCTTGTCATATAGAGATACCAATTTCTGGGTCACAAGTGAAATTGCATGTTTTACTTTTTTGTCGATCTTGATACAAAATTGCTTTACTACATGCTACTTTCATAAATTTCTCATTTTAAATATAATCATTAACATTCCCCATTCATACATGTATGGGGGGGGGGGGTTCCTACAAAACAATAGAATAATTTGAAATACTATTTCTGACACAAACTATATTCCAGAAACATATTGTCTTTAAAAAAATTAATATGAAAAAAAGACATTGTTTCACTTAATGCTATTGTTGTCAAAGACAACATTCTTCGTTTCCGTGGAAAAGTTGTGTTTGTAAAATGGTAAAAAAACAACATGTTTAATAAAAATAAGACAGCCAAACAGGGTATATCTGTGTCACACATTTTGACATATTTCAAATTTAATATGGTTAGTCTATAATCCTTTAATTGGCCTTGGAATGAGGATTCCTGGCAGGTGCCAAATGATTCTTACCCTTCCGGGGCACCTGGTTTCGCTCAATATATAGTTTGTGGGAGTTATATTACATCAAATAAATGTAAAATGACAAAATTAAGGGTTTTGTTTATACCCATCCCCCTACGCTGAGGGTTTTGTTTATATCCCTGATCTCCTACGCTGAAGGTTTTATTAATACCCGGACCTCCTCTGCTGAGGGTTTATTTATACCCGGACCTCCTACACTGAGGGTATTATGTATACCGGGACCTCCTACACTGAGGGTTTTATGTATACCGGGACCTCCTACACCGAGGGTTTTATGTATACCGGGACCTCCTACGCAGAGGGTTTTATGTATACCGGGAACTCCTACACTGAGGGTTTTATGTATACCGGGACCTCCTACGCAGAGGGTTTTATGTATACCGGGAACTCCTACGCAGAGGGTTTTATGTATACCGGGACCTCCTACACTGAGGGTTTTATGTATACCGGGACCTCCTACACTGAGGGTTTTATGTATACCGGGACCTCCTACACCGAGGGTTTTATGTATACCGGGACCTCCTACGCTGAGGGTTTTATGTATACCGGGACCTTCTACACTGATGATTTTATGTATACCGGGACCTCCTACACTGAGGGTTTTATGTATACCGGGACCTCCTACACTGAGGGTATTATGTATACCGGGACCTCCTACACTGAGGGTATTATGTATACCGGGACCTCCTACACTGAGGGTTTTATGTATACCGGGACCTTCTACACTGATGGTTTTATGTATACCAGGACCTCCTACACTGAGGGTATTATGTATACCGGGACCTCCTACACTGAGGGTATTATGTATACTGGGACCTCCTACGCTGATGGTTTTATGTATACCGGGACCTCCTACACTGAGGCTATAATGTATACCGGGACCTCCTACGCTGGGGGTTTTATGTATACCGGGACCTCCTACACTGAGGGTATTATGTATACCGGGACCTCCTACACTGATGGTTTTATGTATACCGGGACCTCCTACACTGAGGGTATTATGTATACCGGGACCTCCTACACTGAGGGTTTTATGTATACCGGGACCTCCTACACTGAGGGTTTTATGTATACCGGGACCTTCTAAACTGATGGTTTTATGTATACCGGGACCTCCTACACTGATGGTTTTATGTATACCGGGACCTTCTACACTGAGGGTATTATGTATACCGGGACCTTCTACACTGAGGGTATTATGTATACCGGGACCTTCTACACTGAGGGTATTATGTATACCGGGACCTTCTACACTGAGGGTTTTATGTATACCGGGACCTTCTACACTGAGGGTATTATGTATACCGGGACCTTCTACACTGAGGGTATTATGTATACCGGGACCTTCTACACTGAGGGTTTTATGTATACCGGGACCTTCTACACTGAGGGTTTTATGTATACCGGGACCTTCTACACTGAGGGTTTTATGTATACCGGGACCTTCTACACTGAGGGTTTTATGTATACCGGGACCTTCTAAACTGATGGTTTTATGTATACCGGGACCTCCTACGCTGAGGGTTTTATGTATACCGGGACCTCCTACACTGAGGGTTTTATGTATACCGGGACCTCCTACGCTGAGGGTATTATGTATACCGGGACCTCCTACACTGAGGGTTTTATGTATACCTGGACCTCCTACACTGAGGGTATTATGTATACCGGGACCTCCTACGCTGAGGGTATTATGTATACCGGGACCTAACGCTGAGGTTTTTATGTATACCGGGACCTTCTACGCTCAAAACAAGATTGATTGGTAGAGAATCCTGAGTTTTTTGTTATGCATGTATCCGCTTGCTTTATCATTACGTAACAATCTATTTATTCTGCAAACATATCTTTAGATAAAAAGCTTAGTACGGAATTGTCTGTTAGTTTAAATGTGAAGCAACATAATTATATTACTGATGAGAAACAATAACACAAAACACATATACACATTTAATTCTTCCTTATTTGCTGTTACTGATATCTTCCTACTTTGTTATTAGACTAAAGGTAACAAAATCAGTTCAAATAATTCAAGAAACAAGACTGGTGAGTTAATATAATTAAAGACATAAGAGAAAATTTATCTACAAAATTAGAGGTGGAAATTATTAGTTCTAAACTAAAAAACAACAACAAACACACAATACCTCTGGATCGATCGCTTGTTTTATCTGAAATGTCATAGGTTATTAACATTAAATCTCCGCCATTTCATACTATTATATTAATAATTGTTGTATAATGTCATGTCTGTCTATCACATTGTAGGGACAATATTTTTATATATTTGTAATATGTATTAACAAATATTTTTTCATGAAAGATTTACGAATAATATAAAGCCTAATATTATAGGACAAATCAAGCCAGGAATTAAGGTATCCGACCCATAATTAAAGTCACCGTTTAATTTTATTTTTCGACCAAGCTTTATTAAATCAATGTATTGCTAATAAATGATAGAAATTAAATATATTGTCTTACACAAAGTCAATGTTAACAGTTTTGAGCCAAAAAAAAAATATTTACTCGATTAGTATTTCCGATATTTGCCGAACTTTACTGAAGTCTGCTCTATTGATAAACAATGGACATCCGGGGCACCAAAATATCATCACGTGGTGAATTGTGGTCCGGATACCTTAACCAAATATTTAATGAATAGACATAAGATTAACAACTTATCTCACCTTTACTGGTAGAAGTCGGACCACTGTAGTCTGGACGAGGACATCCAAGTTTTTTCCTCCAAGCCTGCTGAGCATCAGTTTTTAACAAACAATAAAATACGAATATAAAAAATCCTTGTAAAGAGTTAAAAATTGTAAATAGATACTGGAAGACGATCCCCCCACTATCAATAGCAAATATTGCAAATGCCCAAGTTAAACCAAGAAGTATGATTAGAGCAATAGCCCCGCGCAGGCGCTGAGCTATACTGTTCTTGTTATCTGATTTCGTCAACTTCTTGGATGAGCCTTTCACTAAAGTTTTAAAAACCAACACAAAGGTTATAAAATTGAGAATAAGGATGAGACCAACAGGTGCGAGAAATGCTGCATAGAATGGTATTGGTGCTAGCCAGCATCTGAAACGAAAAAACAGGATACTGATACTTGATAAACATGAAAATGCAGACTACGTCATGCAAAATGTTGTGTTCCAGGTTCCAAAAAGGTAAATTAATAACAAATATGAGAGCACATTTAATAGTATTATTTCTAATTCATCTAATATTTTGTCTTGAATGTGCATAGAAATCTGAACTAAGAACAAATTAACCTCCAGTCATATGACTCTGTTGGCATAATTCTTTAATAACGAGCAAATAACTTCTCATTCTCACTAGTATCTCTGGGCTCCGGCGTCATTCCAGAATAGAACTGCGCGATATGATATAGCTGAAGTCTGCCGAAAGTGGCGCTATACTTCTTTCAAACAAACAATAAAGCAACATTTTCGATCGTAGACTTTTAAAAAGACATTAAAGTACCATAACTTATAAACGAAGTACAAAATCTTTAGTTACAAAAGCTAGGGGACACTCATTAATGAGTTACATTATGTACAAAATCTGGGGAAAACTCACCAATAAGGATCCACAACTCATAAGTGAGTTACAAAAACTAGGGGAACTCACCAACAATGATACCATAACTCATAAACAAGTTATACAAACTGGGGAAAAACTCACAAACAACTATACCATAACTCATCAACGAGTTACAAAAACTCTAGGAAACTCAAAAACAACAGTACCATAACTCATAAACAAGTTACAAAAGCTAGGGGAAACTCATAAATGATTCACATTTTGTATAAAAGCTAAGAGAAACTCACCAACAACCATACCATAACTTATAAACGAGTTACAAAAGCTAGGAGAACTAATAAATAAGTTCCAGTATGAACAAAACTAGGGGAAACTAACCAACAACGATATAATGACTCATAAATGAGTTACAAAATCTCGGGAAAACTCACCAACAACGATACCATAACTCATAAACAAGTTATAAACATAAACAAAACAAGTATTTTTGTAAGCTCATGCTCCCTTGTGATTACCCCCCCCCCCCCCCAACTCTATAACTTGATACACACACACACAGTCCGGAAACTGTATACCACCACTCCCCTCTGTGAAGCTGGGGATAGTAAATCCTACAAGTTTAGCTTTTCTAAAAAGCTAACCATCTCTTAGATGCATTAAAAATTTTATGGATTTATTAAAGTATCTTTTTTTTGTAATTTATATGTAGGACAGGTAAACAATGTACATGTACCTTGTAAGGACTTTGTTTATGCTAAACTATTATCCAATGGTGCTTGAGAGTAGTGGAAAAAACCAGAGTTCTCCCTCAATATTCTCCACGTTATCTCTACGAGAAAAATTAACCTCTCAACATTTAACCTCTCAGAGTGAGGTTAACATTATGACGTCATACAAGTATTGTGATGTAATATATGGAGCAAGGAAAATGGTATCGATTCGTTTTTAATTGTAATTAATAGGTGTATTGTAATTAATTAAATATATTGCAGATTCCATTGGAGCCTTACATTGTGAGTGTAGTAATTAAAATGCGTCATCCCCCCTTTTTTCATAACAGATCTCCATATTTCACAAGTCATAACAAATGCTATTTTGTCAACATAAAAATTCGTCTACTATTAATAAACATTTAAATCTATAGTTCACTGACCTTAACGTGTTGTGACTTGTGTGTATGACTCATTAAAATATAGATTATCGGCGTCATGTTTGAAAATTAGGATTTAAATAAATAATTTCAAAGATAAACGAAAATTAATTATAAAATTGTAGACATTTTTTCAAGAATTGGCTTTTAAGATAAAATAATGTAGGTATTGACAGAATGACGGCTGTCCTAATCCCCCTGTATGTAAAAACAATCATGTATCGTCTGCTATTTATAAACATTTAAATCTATAGTTCATTAACCTTAACATGTGTATGCCTCATTTCAATATAGATTATCGGCGTCATGTTTGAAAATTAGGATTTAAAAAAAATAATGTAAAAGATAAATGAAAATTAATTATAAAATTGTAGACATGTTTTCAAGAATTGGCTTTAAGATAAAATAATGTATGTATTGACAGAATGACGGCTGTCCTATATCTCCCTGTATGTAAAAACAATCATGTATCGTCTGCTATGAACATTAAATCTCTAGTTCACTGACCTTAACGTGTTATGACAAGTGTGTATAACCGGTTCAATCCAGATCATCAAAAATGTTTGAAAATTATAAATATCGAAGGCGTTATTAAGAATTAATGTAATTGGCAACTTTGATTAAAAAGAAAAAATAAATCGTTTATAATAAAGCAACATTTTAAATTGTAGACATTGTCTCAAAAATTGACTTTAAAATAAAATAATGCAATAATATAGTATGACGATTCGTTGTACCAATCCCCCTTTTTCCTACCGTTGTTTATGCGATAAATCCAATAGATTTACAATAAAGTCGTAAATTGAAATGATATATCTACAAGAAAATATACAAAATCAACACAATAAGTAGATAATATTAGTGTTTTACCCGATGCATAGTCAAATATATAGACTTTAATCGGAGCGATAAAAAACACGTCTGTTCAAAATGGCGACATTACACAACTGACGCTTTAAATAGACGAATCTAAGCGAAAAGGGTGAGAAGCATAAAACGACTTACAGATTATTTTGAAAAAATCATATATCTTAAATTTATTCATCAGATATGTCTAGTTTAATATAAAATTAATTAACAAATAGATCTTTGGAGTATTGTTATTCCAAATTTCTATATATTTTAATCACGGGATTGTCCTGACATTTCCTGTTGTATGGTATAGCTCGCGGCAACTATATAAGCGAGAAAATCGAGAGGAATTTTAATTATGAATCGACAGTCAAACTGAGAGGACGTATTAGACATTTAGCAAGAATAAAGGAAGACAGTTGGAATTATAGTGAAGTATTCCTAAAAATTATGTTAACATAATATTTGTAATGAATGTGAAATATTTTAAACTAAATTAAACAAAATATATATTAGCATCGGCTACTGGGACCGACTGCGTGACTCTCTCGACTATATGAGATTAAGGGGGAATAATGTCTCGTATGGACGTCACCTGGTAGCTTCCCCGAAACGTTTAGGTTTCTGTCTTGAAGAGTGGCTCCGTTGTGGAAGACGGGGGCGTTTGTCAGCTCGATGTCCGCTATGTCTCCACAATAGATTTAAGCTTACTGACCGAGATTAAATAAGGGCGCTTCATCGACACTTATTTAAACGTTATTGCTAATTACATAGGTGATACTATGTATTTTATTTTTAATAGATGCAGGTAGTTACAACATGGTATTGAAAGGGGGGTGTATTTATATATATTAGTGTACCTTTAAATGTCATTGCAGTATAAATGTATATTTTAATAAAGTTCTAGAAAGTTTGAAGTAGACTCCTGCACTGGCAAGGTGTACTGACTTAGGGCAATACCACGTAGCTTACAATGGAGAGGAAGTGTCATGTGGTACGCCCCGCTATAGTCAGGAAGACCTCTCCGACCAAAGCCTTTGCAGCCTCGATTTCGAGGGCAGCTCCGTTTCCAGTGATGGAAATGTCGATGAGCGGTGGCTACTTTGGCTAAGGCCTTAATCAAACGTTCTTGAATATCAATCAATATGTTATTTATATTTGTATCAATGCTGGGAACCCGTACGGTCGGTAGATTCGAGAGCTATTTTGCCGACCCGTGGGCGAGTACCGGCGGCGATAAGCTCTCCAGGTATGAGTGATGATTGGTTGTTTTTATGTCACGTGATACCATGCCATATATACTGCGTTGCTAATAGTACAACTCATTTTCTTCACAGATATTGAAGTGAAACCATGGAATCTTCGTGTAAGAAAGCCAAACTATCAACATCATCTCATGTGTGTTATACATGTGACAAATCTTTTGCGCAAAAAGCAGGCTTAAGTCGTCACATGAAAACTGCACATACTGATGCAAAGTGGAACTGTACTATCTGCGAAACAACATTCGGAAGGAGAGATAATTATCAACGTCATTTGAAAGCACACAACCAGATAGGTGGTGGGAGTAATAAAGCAAGGAACAAAGTTCGTCAACAATCCTATATTGTTAAACACCAAGGTACCGTTCGACAGTCTGAGCTAACACAAGATAATGACACCACTGAACAACAACCCGTTGAAACGTGTAACGATCGAGCTCTTGGAGGAACAGTGACCACGCATACTATTACGGCTGAAGGTATTGCAAAATTCGACCCAATGACGTTTTTGAGAAGCAAATATGACGACGTTAAAGATGTCATTAAACAAGCCATTAAAGAACGAGGCGGAGTCAAGTGGTATCTGTCTATGAAAGTGAAAATGACTAAAAGAAACGGAGATAAAATAGAATCAGCAGAGCCACATTTTCGCGGTAAATGCCAGACAAGTTTAAAAGCTGAAGATATCGACGAAGGCATGAAAGAATCCATTAAAAAGACGTACAACTCTTTTATCGAGTATCAACGACAAGGTAGCAATTGGACAGTGGACAAAGTTATTGATTTAACCATACACATGGCACGTTATAGACCACTTCGTGGATCTAGCTATATTCCACTCCCGATTAAGCTGAGATCAAAACATGCCATAATCAACGTGAAAAACACAGACAAGAAATGTTTCATGTGGTCTGTTCTTGCTGCTTTGCATCCTAGTACACATAATTCAGATAGGGTTAGAGAGTATAAAAACTTTCAAACTGATATTAGATTCACAAACATCTCGTTTCCTGTGAAAATGGAGGACATACCGAAATTCGAAAAGCAGAATAATATTTCCATCAACGTATTCGGATATGAGAAGAACGAAGTATTCCCAAAGCACGTGACCAACAATAGATTTAAAAGACATGTAAACCTTCTCTTGATATCGGACAATAATAAGTCACACTATTGTTGGATCAAGGACTTGAATCGATTACTAAGTGATCAACATAAAGACCACAACAGATATTATTACTGCCCATATTGTCTTCATGGATTTACCAAGGAACGACTTCTCGATGAACATAAACCATACTGTCAGACACATGGACCACAAAGAATTGAAATGCCAAAGGAAGAGGACAAATGGTTATTCTACAAAGACGTTAGAAAACAGTTGAAAGTACCTTATGTCATCTATGCTGATTTTGAAAGTCTTCAGGTGCCCATTCAAGGTTGTGAGAGAGATCCATCCAAATCATCGACAAGAAAGACTACCAAGCACGTACCATGTGGATTTGCATATAAAGTCGTAGGTCTGACACCGGCAACTTCCAAGAAACCTGTTGTCTATCGAGGTTCGGATGCTGCTGACAAATTTGTGGAATGTATGGTCAGCGAACAAGAGGATATAGAGAAAAGGTTTAAACATTGCGAGCCTATGGTTATGACAGGTAGTGATTGGCAATCATTCATAAAGGCTACTCATTGTCATATCTGCAGAAAACCATTAGATGATGATCGAGTAAGAGACCACTGTCACGTGACGGGCAAATTTAGAGGTGCAGCACATAGAGACTGCAATATCAATTTCAAGTTTACGGGACGCATTCCTGTTATATTCCACAATCTGAGGGGTTATGACAGTCATCTGATCATGCAAGCTATAGGAAAAGTCAACAAGCAACTAAAATGTATACCGAACAACATGGAGAAATACATTTCATTTTCATTAGGATGTATGGATTTCATAGACTCGTTTCAGTTTATGCCATCATCTTTAGAAAAATTAGTCGATAACTTAGCCAAAGAAGGATCTTCAAATTTCAAGCATATGATGGAACATTTTGGAAGCGAAAAAATAGAATTACTATTAAGAAAGCAGGTCTATCCATACGAGTATTTCGACACTGAATCAAAATTTTCAGAAAATAAGCTACCACCCATCGAAGCTTTTCACAGTTCATTGTCGGGAGAAGACATTACAGAAGAGGATTATACACATGCGCAGGAAGTATGGAAAGAATTTAATCTAAATGACCTCGGACAGTACCACGACCTCTACGTCCTTACAGACGTTCTCTCTCTCGCTGACGTTTATGAGAACTTCAGAGATATTTGTCTAAACTACTATGGATTAGATGCAGCTCACTTTTACACCTCTCCCGGGTTGGCATGGCAGGCTGCGTTGAAAATGACAGGTGTACGACTGGAATTGCTGACCGACATAGACATGCACCTTTTTATTGAAAAAGGATTAAGAGGTGGAATATCTATGATATCACATCGCCATGCTAAAGCTAACAACAAACACGTCCCAGATTTTGATCCAGGTCAACCAAGTAGCCATGTAATGTATTTAGACGCTAACAATTTATACGGATGGGTGATGTCACAAAGCCTTCCTGTAGATGGGTTTAGATGGCTTGAAAAAGAAGAAATAGATAACATCGATGTAAACTCGATGTCAGATGATAATAGCGATGGATACATATTGGAAGTAGACCTGGAATACCCACATGAAATTCACGATCTTCATAACGAATATCCTTTAGCACCAGAAAGAATAAAAGTCACGGAAAACATGTTGTCACCCTATGCCAAAACTCTTTTAGAAGATCTTGGTCTGAAAGGAACTTCAACAGAAAAACTTATCCCTAATCTAAGACCTAAAGAAAAGTATGTGGTCCATTACAGAAGCTATATTTGAGTTTAGGCCTAAAGTTGACAAAAGTTTATCGAGTAATGACTTTCAGACAGGAACCATGGTTGAAAAGATATATTGACTTTAACACAGAGAAGAGAAAGATTGCCAAAAACGAATTCGAAAAAGACTTTTTTAAGCTAATGAATAACGCCGTGTTTGGCAAGACAATGGAAAACCTTAGAAAACGAATCGACGTTCAACTAGTCAACAACCAAGCAAGAGCAAGGAAATTAACCAACAAGCCGTCATTTCATGCATTTAAAATATTTAACGAGGATTTGGTGGCCGTTCATTTACTCAAGCAAAAATTGTATCTAAACAGACCAATTTACGTAGGATTCACCATATTAGACCTGTCGAAGACGCTTATGTATGATTTTCATTATAACTACATGAAGAAGAGGTATGGCTCCAACGCGCAGCTTTTATTTACGGACACGGACAGTCTATGCTATAGCATCTATACAGATGATATATACAGTGACATGCTCCAAGACAAAGAACTGTTCGATACATCAGAGTACGACCAAAGTCATCCCCTTTACAGTACAGTAAACAGAAAAGTTCTAGGCAAAATGAAAGATGAAACCCATGGTATACCTGTTCAAGAATTTATAGGTCTAAAATCTAAAATGTATTCTCTTGTCTATCAAGAAGATGAAAAGTTGATCGAAAAGAAGACAGCCAAAGGAATCAAGAAGAGTGTCATTAAACAGCATACCAGACACCAACATTACAAAGATTGCTTATTTCACAGAACCATTCACATGTCTGCAATGACCCAGATCAGATCATATGACCACCAGTTATTCAACATAACTATCAACAAACTAGGACTGTCCCCATTCGACGATAAAAGGTATATTCTCGAAGACGGTATCACAAGCCTGGCATACGGCCACTGGAGAATATAAACCACATTATATGAACGGGTCCTTTTCA
This sequence comes from Limnoperna fortunei, assembly GCA_944474755.1. Taxonomy (NCBI): domain Eukaryota; kingdom Metazoa; phylum Mollusca; class Bivalvia; order Mytilida; family Modiolidae; genus Limnoperna; species Limnoperna fortunei. The sequence goes on from OX104118.1 coordinate 88,949,590, forward strand.
TTTTTAGCCAAGCAGTAGAAGGAGGAAGACGTGTTTATAAAAGCTCGCAACGATGTCTACGAGTTGTGGTGACTGTGGCTTGAAATTTTCTAGAAAAGATGTTATGATGAGACATCAGAGAAATAAACATAAAACCATTGATGCGTATCCACCAAGCAGTGAAGCGTATCCACCGAGCAATGAAGCGTATCCGCCGCCGCCGCCGCCACCGCCGCCGCCACCGCCGCCGCACAACGTTGTTTTACAACATCCGTTTACTATGATGCTGGCAGGGCCCACTGGTTCAGGTAAAACATATTGGATGAAAAAACTGTTGGAAAATGCAAATTCTATGATAAAGCCGATTCCGGAACGCATCATTTGGTGCTACAAACGATGGCAACCCCTGTTCAACGAAATGAAGCAGACAGTCAAACACATGGTATTTGTTCAGGGTATCCCAGAGGACTTAAATGAAGATTCATTTATAGACACAAAATTCCCAACATTAATTATCCTAGACGATCTCATGAAGGATGTTACTAATAGTCAAGATGTTTGTGAACTCTTTGTGGAGGGAAGTCATCATAGGAATCTCAGCGTGGCATGTCTGGTACAAAACGCATTCTACAAAGGCAGAGGAAGTAGAACCATGAGTATCAATAGTCAGTATTTGGTTCTCTTCAAAAACCCACGTGATCAAGTTGGGCCTGCTACTTTAGCGAGACAGATGTACCCCAAAAACTCTAATAAATTCATGAAGACATATACGGAGGGAACTAAGCAGCCATACGGATATTTGTTTGTAGATTTGAAACAGACCACACCCGATGATGAGCGACTAAAAACTAATATTTTTGAGGGTGCTATAATTCAAACCGGTGGTAGTCAGTATATAAAGAAGGGCACATCTGATATTGTTCATTTAAAAGATAGACATCGAGGTGAACAGACGTATAGAAGCGATAGTATAGATGCCAAGGACATAGACCTAGAGAATATATATACCAACGACACAGAAGAACATATAAACGATAAGATGCCTTCTTGTGATGATTGTGGATTAGTGTTCGAGAGTGCGCATGACTTGGCCAGACATATGAATAGATGGTGCCCAGAAAACAATTTGAAAAGAAAATTAAACGAGGAAGATGAACCTGCCACTAAAAAACGAAAAATTGATATCGAAGACGATGAAGATGCCGCTTTTGAACAAATAGCAACCTTAGCTAGAAAGTCCAACGAAGACAAGTGGGAAACTAAAGTCGATCAATATATGTCTGACGGCTTAGATGAAGAAGAGGCTAGGAGCAAGGCTGATCGCAAACTTAGAGACGAGGATATGGACGAGTTTATTTCCAAATATTCTAGTCTTATTCAATATCTGCTACAGTTACATAACGGCAAATTACACAACAAGGTCATGAAAACGATCGATGGATTAGTAACAGATGGCGTGGACTATGAAAAAGCCATAAAAATATCTGTTAGGAAATATAGGTCGTTGTTGGAAAGCTACCTCGATGAAGTCGTTGACAACGAGGAATACGATGACGAAGAAGAACAGGACGGAGAAAATAACAGCGAGGGAGACGAGGAGGAGGAGGACGAGGACGACAAGGATATATAAAACTCAGAATCATACTAATTTTTAACATTCACTGAAAGTGTGTAGATATGGCCAGGTGGGAGCAATATTTGAGTTCAATATATCACGATCCGTCAAGCCCAGCTAGTTTCGCAGGACCTGACAAGTTGTACAGATTTTTACGACAAGAAGGAAAATTCGTACTCAGTAAATATAAGATACGAAAGTGGTTGCAGCGACAAGAACCATATAGCCTACAGAGACCTGTACGACGATCATTCAAACGAAATAGAGTCATCACAATAGGGATCGATGATCAGTGGGATGTGGATCTTATGGATATGACGAAATTTGCCAAATTTAATTGTGGAACAAACTTTGTTCTTATGGTTATAGACATCTTTTCAAAATATGTATGGATGAGACCATTAAAAGATAAAAAGGGAGAGTCTGTAGCCAACGCATTGAAAGACATCCTTCTAGAAGGGAGAACACCGAATCGAATACGCACTGATAAAGGACAAGAATTCAGATCCAAACAAGTAGCGGCATTACTTGAACAACGAGGGATACAACATCTATTTGCCCAAAATACGGAAATAAAGGCCAACTATGTAGAAAGAGTCATTAAAACAATCAGGTCCAAGATAACCAGATACATGACCTTTAAGCAGTCGTACAATTACATCGATTCCTTACAGCATTTCGCCAACAGTTATAACAAGACATATCATAGAACTATTGGGATATCACCTGAAAACGTTACAAAGAGTAAAGAAACCAACTTGTGGTGGAAAATGTATTGGCCTAAGAAAACAGCGCCAATAGTCAAATCAAAGACAACAAGAAAACCATTTCGTTTTAAACTTGGAGATAAAGTACGCATCACTTATTTCAGAAATCCTTTTACAAGGGAATACGATGAAAAATGGTCTGGTGAAATATTTAAAATCTCCCAACGCATTTTACGTGGTGGACTACCAGTATACAGAGTAGTGGATTTTAACGACGAAGAAATAAAGGGAACATTTTACCAATCGGAGTTACAAAAAGTCGATGTGCGAGATGACGATCTGTGGAAAATTGAAAAAGTTATAAATACAAGAGGCAAGGGACGTAACAAACAATATTTCGTGAAATGGTTAAATTGGCCAAAGAAATTCAACTCATGGATATCCGCTGGAGATATGAATAACCTGTAAATCTTGAACAATAAATCTTTTTTTTTTGTATTGTTGTATAAAATGCTATATTTTAATATGTATATTGTAAAGACAGTTTGGGATGGCTCTCCGACCCAGCTGTTTTCATGACGGAGAAAATAAATACTGTATATCAAATATGTCTTTTATTGTTTTTAGTTGAACAACACGTTATTAACACCCTTACATAGATAATGAAGTAATCCCTCCCCCCCACCAAAAAAAAAAAAGCATAACGCATTTTAATTACTACACTCACAATGAAAGGCTCCAATGGAATCTGCAATATATTTAATTAATTACAATACACCTATTAATTACAATTAAAAACGAATCGATACCATTTTCCTTGCTCCATATATTACATCACAATACTTGTATGACGTCATAATGTTAACCTCACTCTGAGAGGTTAAATGTTGAGAGGTTAATTTTTCTCGTAGAGATAACGTGGAGAATATTGAGGGAGAACTCTGGTTTTTTCCACTACTCTTGAGAGATTTAAATGCCTGTCGACACTTCACACGTGCTTTTAAAAAAATAATTAAACAAAAGTTGACTGCCTAAACAAATGTTCAAAATGAGCGGTAAAAATATGTTTTGTTAAATTTGCATCAATATCAGAACGAAAATAAAGATACAGAACCTATATTGTTTTCCTAACCCAAACAGCTTTAAAAAGTAGGGAGATTTTGGTACAATGTTTACCTTTTAATTGCTCATTGACCAATGCATTGAATGAAATAGAAGTCAATATGTGGAACGTAACATTACTACACTAAAATACTGATTTAAAGAAAATAAAGATATACAACATATAATTTTTCTCCAAAATAGCTTTATAAAGTAGGGAGATTTTGGTACAATGTTTACCTTTTAATTGTTCACTGACCAATGCATTGAATGAAATAGAAGTCAATATGTGGAACGTAGCATTACTACACTAAAATACTGATTACAACCCCGATTCAACCTAAGAATATATCGGAATTTCAGTACACATACTAGTGCGATCCTGACGTAAACCAATGAAATGACAAAAATATTTATAGATTATGGAAAATTACTAGGTAAAAACTTTGGGAACACAGGACGTAGGATTCTGAGAGGTCTGAAAACGAATCCTACAATATGGCATGATCATACAAAGTAACAAAATTTCAGTATCGTGTTACTTACCATTGCTGAAAAAATTGTGGAAATACACTTACACACACAGACCGAAAACAGTATATACCCTTATGGGGAGCGTGGGTATAATAAAATAATTGCTGGTCTTCAAAAAGCGATAATTGCCTTAATTACTTGTATATTTTCACAATATATAGTTAAAAAATAAAGAGTAAATAATGAAAAGAGACTGAATGTAAATCACAGTAAACGCATTACGTACATTCCGCCGGCCTGTTGTCCATAGTTGTCTGTTTCATTGACACCCAGTGTGATGGCTACTATTATTAATGGAACACCTGAAAATGTACAGTAGCATTCCATGGGAAACAAAGTAAATTAGCTTTCCACGAGAAACGATGTACAGAAACATTCCACGAGAAACACTTCTATTTATTATATTGTCAAAAAATGTGTGGAATATTCTTAATTTTAGAAAAAAAAACTGAAGTATTTTAGTCTGTTGTCAACTGTTTCTACATATGCTGACTTTTCAGTTTTATACTTGTCCAAGGGTTGTGATAACTATTAAAATTGAGCATTTGTTTCATTTTACGAGATTTAAACCTTGTGTTGACTTGTATCCAACAAACGTGAAGGTAGCTAGACTACTTGTATATTATATTTTCACATTTAAACATTTTAATTCTTTGCGACATAATTCAACAAAAAGGTATAACAATAGTAAATCTATTGCATGTAAAACAAAAATAAACATACCCCATCCAAACAAGCAGCATTTCAGCAGGAAATGTGAGAAGTATGTGTTGAACACTTTGATCAGAGCTAAATACATATAGAAAGCTTCAACTAACATCCAACACATAGCTGACAGTAGAAAATAGTGAAGTGACACTGCCACGATCTACAATAATAGAATAACAGTGAAGTGACACTGCCAAAATCTACAATGGTATACACATAACGCATGACACTGCCACGATCTACAATAATAGAATAACAGTGAAGTGACACTGCCACGATCTACAATGATACATATAACGCGTGACACTGCCACGATCTACAATAATAGAATAACAGTGTAGTGACACTGCCACGATTTACAATGATACATATAACGCATGACACTGCCACGATCTACAATAATAGAATAACAGTGAAGTGACACTGCCACGATCTACAATGATACATATAACGCGTGACACTGCCACGATCTACAATAATAGAATAACAGTGAAGTGACACTGCCAAAATCTACAATGATACATATAACGCGTGACACTGCCACGCTCTACAATAATAGAATAACAGTGAAGTGACACTGCCAAAATCTACAATGGTACATATAACGCGTGACACTGCCACGCTCTACAATAATAGAATAACAGTGAAGTGACACTGCCACGATCTACAATGATACATATAACGCGTGACACTGCCACGATCTACAATAATAGAATAACAGTGAAGTGACACTGCCACGATCTACAATGGTACATATAACTCGTGACACTGCCACGATCTACAATAATAGTATAACAGTGAAGTGACACTGCCACGATCTACAATGATACATATAACGCGTGACACTGCCACGATCTACAATGATAAATATAACTCGTGACACTGCCATGATCTGCAATGGAACATATAACTCGTGACACTGCCACGATCTACAATGATACATATAACGCGTGACACTGCCACGATCTACAATGATACATATAACTCGTGATACTGCCACGATCTACAATGATACATATAACGCGTGACACTGCCACGATCTACAATAATAGAATAACAGTGAAGTGACACTGCCACGATCTACAATGATACATATAACTCGTGACACTGCCACGATCTACAATGGTACATATAACGCGTGACACTGCCTCGATCTACAATAATAGAATAACAGTGAAGTGACACTGCCACGATCTACAATGGTACATATAACGCGTGACACTGCCACGCTCTACAATAATAGAATAACAGTGAAGTGACACTGCCACGATCTACAATGATACATATAACGCGTGACACTGCCACGATCTACAATGGTACATATAACGCGTGACACTGCATGATCTACAATGGTACATATAACGCGTGACACTGCATGATCTACAATGGTACATATAACGCGTGACACTGCCACGATCTACAATGATACATATAACGCGTGACACTGCCACGATCTACAATGGTACATATAACGCGTGACACTGCATGATCTACAATGGTACATATAACGCGTGACACTGCCACGATCTACAATGGTACATATAACGCGTGACACTGCCTCGATCTACAATAATAGAATAACAGTGAAGTGACACTGCCACGATCTACAATGGTACATATAACGCGTGACACTGCCACGATCTACAATGATACATATAACGCGTGACACTGCCACGATCTACAATGGTACATATAACGCGTGACACTGCATGATCTACAATGGTACATATAACGCGTGCCACTGCATGATCTACAATGGTACATATAACGCGTGACACTGCCTCGATCTACAATAATAGAATAACAGTGAAGTGACACTGCCACGATCTACAATGGTACATATAACGCGTGACACTGCCACGATCTACAATGATACATATAACGCGTGACACTGCCACGATCTACAATGATACATATAACGCGTGACACTGCCACGATCTACAATGGTACATATAACGCGTGACACTGCATGATCTACAATGATACATATAACGCGTGACACTGCATGATCTACAATGGTACATATAACGCGTGACACTGCCACGATCTACAATGGTACATATAACGCGTGACACTGCCTCGATCTACAATAATAGAATAACAGTGAAGTGACACTGCCACGATCTACAATGGTACATATAACGCGTGACACTGCCACGATCTACAATGATACATATAACGCGTGACACTGCCACGATCTACAATGATACATATAACGCGTGACACTGCCACGATCTACAATGATACATATAACGCGTGACACTGCCACGATCTACAATGGTACATATAATGCGTGACACTGCCACGATCTACAATGGTACATATAACGCGTGACACTGCCACGATCTACAATGATACATATAACTCGTGACACTGCCACGATCTACAATGATACATATAACGCGTGACACTGCCACGCTCTACAATAATAGAATAACAGTGAAGTGACACTGCCACGATCTACAATGGTACATATAACGCGTGACACTGCCACGCTCTACAATAATAGAATAACAGTGAAGTGACACTGCCACGATCTACAATGGTACATATAACGCGTGACACTGCCACGATCTACAATGGAACATATAACACGTGACACTGCATGATCTACAATGATACATAAAACAAGTAACACTGGGGTACGAAGTAGGGTCCTTTCTCCAAGTACCTGTGGACATTCTTCAAGTACCTGTGGACATTAACGGTCACAAATAACTTTGAATAATTACAAGAGCCATGACTTAAGATTACATTATGAGTTTGTTGCTTTGAAAATGCTTAACACATTTCAAGAAGATGATTGTCTTATTTATTAAATATGTAATTGTACACATAAACTCACCTTACAATCAGTAACGTTATCTAGTGTGTACTCCTGCATCCCGACCAGAAATATAATGTTAGACACAGCTACTCACTTTACAACTAGTAACGTTATCTAGTGTGTACTCCTGCATCCCGACCAGTAATATAATGTTAGACACAGCTACTCACCTTTCAACCAGTAACGTTATCTAGTGTGTACTCCTGCAACCCGACCAGTAATATAATGTTAGGCACAGCTACTCACCTTTCAACCAGTAACGTTATCTAGTGTGTACTCCTGCATCCCGACCAGTAATATAATGTTAGACACAGCTACTCACCTTACAACCAGTAACGTTATCTAGTGTGTACTCCTGCATCCCGACCAGAAATATAATGTTAGACACAGCTACTCACCTTACAATCAGTAACGTTATCTAGTGTGTACTCCTGCATCCCGACCAGAAATATAATGTTAGACACAGCTACTCACCTTACAATCAGTAACGTTATCTAGTGTGTACTCCTGCATCCCGACCAGAAATATAATGTTAGACACAGCTACTCACCTTACAATCAGTAACGTTATCTAGTGTGTACTCCTGCATCCCGACCAGTGATATAATGTTAGACACAGCTACTCACCTTACAACCAGTAACGTTATCTAGTGTGTACTCCTGCATCCCGACCAGTAATATAATGTTAGACACAGCTACTCACCTTACAACTGGTAACGTTATCTAGTGTGTACTCCTGCATCCCGACCAGTAATATAATGTTAGACACAGCTACTCACCTTACAACCAGTAACGTTATCTAGTGTGTACTCCTGCATCCCGACCAGTAATATAATGTTAGACACAGCTACTCACCTTACAACTGGTAACGTTATCTAGTGTGTACTCCTGCATCCCGACCAGTAATATAATGTTAGACACAGCTACTCACCTTACAACCGGTAACGTTATCTAGTGTGTACTCCTGCATCCCGACCAGTAATATAATGTTAGACACAGCTACTCACCTTACAACCAGTAACGTTATCTAGTGTGTACTCCTGCATCCCGACCAGTAATATAATGTTAGACACAGCTACTCACCTTACAACCAGTAACGTTATCTAGTGTGTACTCCTGCATCCCGACCAGTAATATAATGTTAGACACAGCTACTCACCTTACAACTGGTAACGTTATCTAGTGTGTACTCCTGCATCCCGACCAGTAATATAATATTAGACACAGCTACTCACCTTACAACCGGTAACGTTATCTAGTGTGTACTCCTGCATCCCGACCAGTAATATAATGTTAGACACAGCTACTCACCTTACAACCAGTAACGTTATCTAGTGTGTACTCCTGCATCCCGACCAGTAATATAATGTTAGACACAGCAACTCACCTTACAACCAGTAACGTTATTTTGTGTGTACTCCTGCATCCCGACCAGTAATATAATGTTAGACACAGCTACTCACCTTACAACCAGTAACGTTATCTAGTGTGTACTCCTGCATCCCGACCAGTAATATAATGTTAGACACAGCTACTCACATTACAACCAGTAACGTTATCTAGTGTGTACTCCTGCATCCCGACCAGTAATATAATGTTAGACACAGCTACTCACCTTACAACCAGCAACGTTATCTAGTGTGTACTCCTGCATCCCGACCAGTAATATAATGTTAGACACAGCTACTCACCTTACACTCAGTAACGTTATCTAGTGTGTACTCCTGCATCCCGACCAGTAATATAATGCTAGACACAGCTACTCACCTTACAACCGGTAACGTTATCTAGTGTGTACTCCTGCATCCCGACCAGTAATATAATGTTAGACACAGCTACTCACCTTACAACCGGTAACGTTATCTAGTGTGTACTCCTGCATCCCGACCAGTAATATAATGTAAGACACAGCTACTCACATTACAACCAGTAACGTTATCTAGTGTGTACTCCTGCATCCCGACCAGTAATATAATGTTAGACACAGCTACTCACCTTACAACCAGTAACGTTATCTAGTGTGTACTCCTGCATCCCGACCAGTAATATAATGTTAGACACAGCTACTCACCTTACAACCAGTAACGTTATCTAGTGTGTACTCCTGCATCCCGACCAGTAATATAATGTTAGACACAGCTACTCACCTTACCAAGCAGTAACGTTATCTAGTGTGTACTCCTGCATCCCGACCAGTAATATAATGTTAGACACAGCTACTCACCTTACAACCGGTAACGTTATCTAGTGTGTACTCCTGCATCCCGACCAATAATATAATGTTAGACACAGCTACTCACCTTACAACCAGTAACGTTATATAGTGTGTACTCCTGCATCCCGACCAGAAATATAATGTTAGACACAGCTACTCACCTTACAATCAGTAACGTTATCTAGTGTGTACTCCTGCATCCCGACCAGAAATATAATGTTAGACACAGCTACTCACCTTACAATCAGTAACGTTATCTAGTGTGTACTCCTGCATCCCGACCAGTGATATAATGTTAGACACAGCTACTCACCTTACAACTGGTAACGTTATCTAGTGTGTACTCCTGCATCCCGACCAGTAATATAATGTTAGACACAGCTACTCACCTTACAACCAGTAACGTTATCTAGTGTGTACTCCTGCATCCCGACCAGTAATATAATGTTAGACACAGCTACTCACCATACAACCAGTAACGTTATATAGTGTGTACTCCTGCATACCGACCAGTGATATTATGTTAGAAACAGCTACTCACCTTACAACCAGTAACGTTATCTAGTGTATACTCCTGCATCCCGACCAGTAATATAATGTTAGACACAGCTACTCACCTTACAACTGGTAACGTTATCTAGTGTGTACTCCTGCATCCCGACCAGTAATATAATGTTAGACACAGCTACTCACCTTACAACCAGTAACGTTATCTAGTGTGTACTCCTGTATCCCGACCAGTAATATAATGTTAGACACAGCTACTCACCTTACCAAGCAGTAACGTTATCTAGTGTGTACTCCTGCATCCCGACCAGTAATATAATGTTAGACACAGCTACTCACCTTACAACCGGTAACGTTATCTAGTGTGTACTCCTGCATCCCGACCAATAATATAATGTTAGACACAGCTACTCACCTTACCAAGCAGTAACGTTATCTAGTGTGTACTCCTGCATCCCGACCAATAATATAATGTTAGACACAGCTACTCACCTTACAACCAGTAACGTTATATAGTGTGTACTCCTGCATCCCGACCAGAAATATAATGTTAGACACAGCTACTCACCTTACAACCAGTAACGTTATATAGTGTGTACTCCTGCATCCCGACCAGAAATATAATGTTAGACAAAGCTAAAGCGATGCACAGATTAATTAAAATCTTTGATGGGTTGTTAACTCTCAGTTTTCTACAAAAACAAAAAATCATACTAAGCAATTCTCATGATTATTGTAAACAGCTCAAACACAAACATCCAGAAGTACAAAATTTCATTTCCATATCAATAAAAGTACTTAAGAGAGCTCGACACATATGGGATTTGTTGTGACATATAACGTAGGAATTCATGGCAGACACCCGATACCATAAAATATTATTACATGAATAGAATTTTGGGTGTTTTTCATTGGTTTAAAAACAACTTTCGGGTCACGATAAATCGCAACAGTACATAAAAAACAGGCTTAAGGTATCCTACCCATAATTTAAGCTACCGTTCAAATTAATTTTTTACAGCTTTATTAAATCAATTTACTGGTAATTAATAATACAAATAAAAATATTCTTTTACTTTGAGTCAATGTTAGCAGTTTTTCAGCAAAAATGTTAGTTACTCAAATAGTATTTCTGATGTTTGCCGAACATTACCGAGGTCTGCTCTATTGAAAAACAATGGACATCCGGGATACCAAATATGATAACGTGGTCAATTATGGTCCGGATACCTTAACCTGGTCAAAACCAGGTCAATATTGGATTCCGCTTGACTACTGTGCAGCGGAATCCAACATTAACCTGGTTTATACCAGTTTAAGCCTGTTTTCATAATTGTTCCAACATATCTACAAATTGCAATTTTAGTGGTCATAGAATCATCTGTAATTATAAAAAATACTCTTAAAAATGTTTGACTTTTTATACTCTTTTCAATATTTGAAATGTGATAAAACTGGAATTTTAGGATTATCAGCAAATCTAATCAAAATGCAATATTAACAGAAAATATAAAGGGTAACCAGCATTACAACAATTACACAATGTACGCACCCACTGTTTTTCGAAGATGGCGATTTTATTCATGTAATAAAACAATTACTAACGTTGATAAACGGTCGCTATCAGGATTTCTCAGCCCTCAAAAATGTATATTCACCTCGACTAGCGGCTCGGTGAATATTACATTTTTTCTGGCTGATAAGAAAAATAGCAAAGAAAACCGACCGAACAACAAGAGCCAAACGTCAAGGGAAGTTACAAATCCGGATATAGACCAACACAACACAAAAACCAAAAACATAAATTATGATAGCGACCCATATCAAAGTCAATAATTGTATAATATCATATTACTGACAGATACACGTAACTATACAATGATATCATACTAGTGACAGATACCCGTTGATATACAATGATATCATACTAGTGACAGATACCCGTTGCTAACAATGATATCATACTAGTGACAGATACCCGCTGCTTACAATGATCATATTAGTGACAGCTACCCGTTGCTAACAATGATATCATACTCGTGACAGATACCCGTTGATGTACAAAGATATCATACTAGCGACAAATACCCGTTGCTTACAATGATATCATACTAGTGACAGATACCCGTTACAATACAATGATATCATATTAGTGAAAGCTACCCGTTGCTAACAATGATATCATACTCGTGACAGATTCCCGTTGATATACAATGATATCATACTAGTGACAGATAACCGTTACAATACAATGATATCATATTAGTGACAGCTACCCGTTGCTAACAATGATATCATACTCGTGACAGATTCCCGTTGATGTACAATGATATCATACTAGCGACAGATACCCGTTGCTTACAATGATATCATACTAGTGACAGATAACCGTTATTATACAATATCATACTAGTGACAGATACCCGTTGCTTACAATGATATCATATTAGTGACAGCTACCCGTTGATGTACAATTATATTTTACAAGTGACAGCTACCCGTTACTATACAATAATATCATCCTAGCGACAGATACCTGTTGCTAACAATGATATCATACTAGTGACAGATACCCGTTGCTAACAATGATATCATTTTAGTGACAGAATACCTGTCACCATACAACAATTACCAGTGTCAAATACCCGTTACCATACAATTATATTTTACAAGTGACAGCTACCCGTTACTATACAATGATATCATATTAGTGACAGATACCCGTTGATGTACAATGATATCATACTAGCGACAGATACCCGTCGATGTACAATGATATCATACTAGTGACAGCTACCCGTTGATATACAATGATATCATACTCGTGAGAGATACCCGTTACCGTATAGTGATGGATATGCATTACCATACAGTCATGTCATTCTAGTAACAGATTCCCCTAACCATACAATAATATCATGATAGTGAAATATACCCGTTATCATACAATGATATCTTAATGTGACAGATACCCGTTACTATGTAATGGTATCTCATTATTGACAGATATCAATTACCATTCAATAATAAAATACCAGTGACAGATACCCGTTACCATGCAATGATGTCATACTAGTGACAGCTAATCATCACTATTTAATGAAAAAATTCTAGAAACAAATACCGGTTACCTCGTATTCAAACAGAAACTAATTGTTGTTCTTACCTGAACAAAAGGTATGTCAACAAAGTCAACAAGAGGCCCAATAATGATACAGCACAACCGATATAAGAAATATAGGTTAACGCTAAACGGTTTTCTAGACTTAGACTTCCACCAGTTTGGTATATATCCTGAAAGACAAACAATCACTCTTATTGACTGGAAATATAACATCCGTATACACAATACCCTGCAATAGCCTTAGCTGACAATGAGTAACTCGACTGGTAAGGGACAGACACTGCTTACTCGTCCGGGGCACCCGAGTGGACGTATGGTTTTAATTGTATTTGGTTACTCCATTCATGTTTTTGTTTTTGTTTTTGGTTTGTGTTTTGTGTTGTGAATATCTGAATCCAGATGTGTAATCGTCCCTTGACTTTCGGCTCTTTTTTGCTATTGTTTCTTGACTTTCGGGATCGGTCGGATTTTAACATTACATATCTTACCATTAACAATGCAAAGTTGGTCATGTGATCACATTCACAGTCAGTGTACCTTCCTTTGACGTGATTTTTTACACGACATCCTTGGGTTGACCATTTCATCCCCTTGGGTCCAGTTGTATTAACAAACGCACACTGCGGTCTATCTGAATTCTGTAAAACAATGATATAACTTAAAATGGGAACACGGTTTGTGTAGACCTTTAAATGTACACCCCGTTTGTGTAGACCTTTAAATGTACACCCCGTTTGTGTAGACCTTTAAATGTACACCCCGTTTGTGAAGGCATTAAAATGTGAACCCCGTTTGTGCAGACCTTTAAATGTGAACCCGTTTGTGTAGACCTTTGAATGTGTTCATTTTACATTTCTTACTACATTGTGTCTAAATGGGAAACCGCTGTAGTAAAAGAACATGAGATATAAAAATTGGGCATTTTTTTATATTAATACACTATGTAAATATGTGGCCTGTTGATCAAGAATCGAATCGAAGATACCTAAGAGTAAACATACAAGTGTGGACACAGAAAAATGTCTCGCCTGCATTCCGCATCAGTAACGAAAAAGCTATGTCTCAATTAAGCATCACGTAAAAAGCATCAAATACTTATCATTTAAAATATACAATTCATGGTTACAGAAGAAACTGCCATAATCCTAAAACTTTAACGTAGTCGATGTACCGTGAAATTGAGGTCAAGGTCAGGTGACACCTACCAGACAGTCATGTACTATTCATCAGCAACCTATATACCAAATACTGTCATCCTACCATGCCTGGTTACAGAAGGACTGCCCTAAAACAAAAACTTTAACGTAGTCGCTGGACCGTGAAATTGAAGTCAAGGTCATGTGACACCTACCTGACAGTCGTGTACTATTCACCAGCAAACCAAATACCAAAAGTTTTATTCCTACCATGCCTGGTTACAGATAAACTGCCCTCCAAAAACTTTAACGTCGTCGATGGACCGTGAAATTGAGGTCAAGGTCAGGTAACAGGCGACTAACTGGCAAGTACTCATCATAAGCTACCATCGGATCACATTTATGGACCTAGGACTTAAGCTTACAAAGATATAAAGCAAAATATCCATGTTTTTACGCCGTCGCCGCCGGATTCCCATATATATGTCTCGCCTCCAGCGACTATTGTCGCAGGCGAGACAAAAACTATGTAAAGGAAAAACTAAAACCATAGTTAACAAAAGAGTGGACAACAACAAAACAAAAATACACAAAACACAAAATCAAAAAACACGTACCATTCTATCACTGGGGGTGTTCCGGAAGGGTAAGCATCTCCTGCTTCACGCGTAGCACACCTCCTTTTACTCAAGTTAAATATGGTAACTAGTAATATATGTATGTATGTTTGCCATTCTTCTTTCTAATTTAAATTAAACGAGATTTTCACCCATGAACATTCTCTTTTAAAACAAATAACCTTTATTTCCTCATATTCGACATATAAAACCCGTCCTTAAACGTTTTATTATCAAAATACACCACAACCTAATGTCTAACGATTATTTTATTTTCTTACTTGATTAAAGTGTTGAAATCTGAGCAACATAGGTTTTTGTAAACCTTTGACATTTGTATTCTGTACTGACGTAGCTATGACTGGTCCATTGACGGCGTTCTTCTCCTGTAGGTCTTTAGATATCTCCAATGGCGATCCTAGTGACGTAGTACTAACAGTCTATAAATAGTTTATTATAAGCTTTATCAATATGAATATCGAATAAGAAAAAAATCGTGATCAACGAAGACTGTAAATTATCATGTTGTCTAATACTATCTGATCAATATACGTGGAAACATTGCTTCATGCATCTCAATAATATCTCTTGATGCATCAAAAAATAAATGTCATCAAAGATACCAACGCTAGATAAATTACTACGCTGGACATGAGTTTCGTCTCTTCAAGACACATCAGTAGCGCTTCAATGCCAAAACTATTTAAAATCAAAATAATAAAGATGTGGTAAAACAATTTTCATCAAAATTCCAAACCGTTATACTAAAACCGACTCAGGTCCAAACCGTTATATTAAAACCGACTCAGGTCCAAACCGTTATACTAAAACCGACTCATGTCATCTACACCTTGCGAATACAAAAAAACCAAAGAACTTAAATCATTCGATATTTCATGGAAGTAAATTTAGACAATGACTATCAATGAAATAATCAGTAATTTTCTTGTCAGCACAATAGTGCGAAACAACTCCAAACAATTTCTCGATCCATCTCAAAACAATCTCTCGACCGATCTCAAAACAATCTATCGACGCATCTCAATACATTCTATCGACAAATCTCAATTCGTAAAAACAATCTCTCGACCCATCTCAACACAATCTCTCAACCCTTTTTCGACCCATCTCAATACAATCTATCGACGCATCTCAATACAATCTCTAGACGCATCTCAATACAATCTCTCTGCCCATCTTACTACAATATCTCGATGCATCTCAATACAATATCTCGACGCATCTCAAAAAAATCTCTCGGCCCATCTTAATACAGTTTCTCCACGCATCTCAATACAATATCTCGACGCGTCTCAATACAATTTCTTATTGCATCTTAATATACAATATACCGACGCATCTCAACACAACCTCTCGACGCATCTCAATACAATCTCACGACGCATCTCAATGCAATCCCTTGACACATCTCAATACAATCTCGGGACGCATCTCAATACAATCTATCGACGCATCTCAATACAATCTCGGGAAGCATCTCAATACAATTTCTTAATATATCTCAATACAATCTATCGACGCATCTCATTACAATCTCGGGACGCATCTCAATACAATCTCGAGACGCATCTCAATACAGTCTCTTAATATATCTCAATACAATCTATCGACACATCTCAATACAATCTCGGGAAGCATCTCAATACAATTTCTTAATATATCTCAATACAATCTATCGACGCATCTCAATACCATCTCGGGACGCATCTCAATACAATCTCTCGGCCCATCTTACTACAATATCTCGACGCATCTAAAAAAAATCTCTCGGCCCATCTTAATACAGTTTCTCCACGCATCTCAATACAATATCACTACGCGTCTCAATACAATTTCTTAATGCATCTTAATATACAATATACCGACACATCTCAACACAACCTCTCGACGCATCTCAATACAATCTCACGACGCATCTCAATACAATCCCTCGACACATCTCAATACAATCTCGGGACGCATCTCAATACAATCTCTTGACGCATCTCAATACAATCTCTTAATATATCTCAATACAATCTACCGACACATCTCAATACAATCTCGGGACGCATCTCAATACAATTTCTTAATATATCTCAATACAATCTATCGACGCATCTCAATACAATCTCGGGACGCATCTCAATACAGTCTCTTAATATATCTCAATACAATCTATCGACACATCTCAATACAATCTCGGGACGCATCTCAATACAATTTCTTAATATATCTCAATACAATCTATCGACGCATCTCAATACAATCTCGGGACGCATCTCAATACAATCTCTTAATATATCTCAATACAATCTATCGACACATCTCAATACAATCTCGGGACGCATCTCAATACAATTTCTTAATATATCTCAATACAATCTATCGACGCATCTCAATACAATCTCGGGACGCACCTAAATACAATCTCGGGACGCATCTCAATACAATTTCTTAATATATCTCAATACAATCTATCGACGCATCTCAATACAATCTCGGGACGCATCTAAATACAGTCTCTTAATATATCTCAATACAATCTATCGACACATCTCAATACAATCTCGGGACGCATCTCAATACAATTTCTTAATATATCTCAATACAATCTATCGACGCATCTCAATACAATCTCGGGACGCGTCTCAATACTATCTCTTAATATATCTCAATACAATCTATCGACACATCTCAATACAATCTCGGGACGCATCTCAATAGAATTTCTTAATATATCTCAATACAATATATCGACGGATCTCAATACAATCTCGGGACGCATCTAAATACAATCTCGGGACGCATCTCAATACAATCTCTTAATATATCTCAATACAATCTATCGACGCATCTCAATACTATACAATTACTGCTCTTGAACGAGATCAATATGAGGTTTTATGGAGCAGGGTAGAATAATATTGAACGAGGCGAAGCCGAGTTCAATATTATTCTACCCTGCTCCATAAAACCTCATATTGATCAAGTTCAAGTGTAGTAATTGTTTTATTACATAATTTATTAAGTCATGAAATGGAATATACACGATTTTTTTATTCCCGAAAGTGACTGTCTTTCATAATGGTTATTTCTTTAAAATCGATAAAATATCGACATAATCCATGACGAAATGTTTGCAGTGATTATTTCTTGTATAATGTCCCATCCCCAGTCCTTGCTTCTGCATAAAATGTACATAGATTTGAGTACAATTCCCGAGGGTTCGCCATTTGAAAACTAACTGACATCTCCTTTTCACGTAAATATTTCGTAAAATAACTCATGACTTGATCTTTCGATTTCCGAGTGTTTACAGCATCTCTTTTCTTAATGATTTCATTAATTTCCAAGTTAATAATATCTGCAAATCTTCGCTTATTAGCACCAGAACTATCCGTAATACGTTCACTCGATGACGTTACCATGTTAACAAACAACAACATAATCCGAACATCAGTCAGAACGTCAATTTTGATTGGTTAAGGGGATTAAAGAAGGATGATTTGATTGGCAATCGTATTTCCGATGGGGGAGGTATTTTCATTCATAAATTTCTCACGAGAGTGCAATATGGTTTTTTCTTGAGTAGAATGAGTGTTTTGCAAACGAATATGATAGGAAATGGAAAGTCACGTGTATTGGTTTAGGCCAATAGGAAAAAGGCAAACATATATATTATGTAATAAAATCTCTTAATGCATCTTAATATACAATATATCGACGCATCTCAACACAACCTCTTGACGCATCTCAATACAATCTCTCGGCAGCTCTCAATACAATCTCTCGGCATCTCTCAATACAATCTCTTAATATACAATATATCGACGCATCTCAACACAATCTCTCGACGCATCTCAATACAATCCCTCGACACATCTCAATACAATCTCGGAACGCATCTGAATACAATCCCTCGACACATCTCAATACAATCTCGGGACGCATCTCAATGCAATCTATCGACGCATCTCAATACAATCCCTCGACACATCTCAATACAATCTCGGGACGCATCTCAATACAATCTATCGACGCATCTCAAAACAATCTATTAATGCATCTCAAAACAATCCCTCGACGCATCTCAAAACAATCTCTCGGCCCTTCTCAATACAATCTCTCGACGCATCTCAATACAATCTCTCGGGCCACCTCAATACAGTTTCTCGACGTATCTCAATGCAATCTCTTGACAAATCTCAATACAATCTCCCGACACGTTCATCTCAATACAATCTCTCGACGCATCTCAATACAATCTCTCGGCCCACCTCAATACAGTTTCTAGACACATCTCAATGCAATCTCTTGACACATCTCAATATACAATCTCTCGACGCATCTCAATACAATTTCACGACGCATCTCAATACAATCTCTTAATGCATCTCAAAACAATCTCTCGACACATCGCAATACAATCTCTGGACGCGCAATACAATTTCTCGACGCATCTCAATACAATCTATCGACACATCTCAATACAATCTATCGACACATCGCAATACAATCTATCGACACATCTCAATACAATCTCTCGACACATCTCAATATACAATCTCTCGACGCATCTCAATACAATCTCTCGACACATCTCAATATACAATCTCTCGACGCATCTCAATATGCAATCTCTCGACACATCTCAATATACAATCTCTCGATACATCTCAAAACAATCTCTCGACACATCGCAATACAATCTCTCGACGCATCGCAATACAATTTCTCGACGCATCTCAATACAATTTATCGACATATCTCAATATAGTCTCACGACACATCTCAATATACAATCTATCGACACATCTCAATATTCAATCTCTCGACACATCTCAATATACAATCTCTCGACACATCTCAATATACAATCTCTCGACACATCTCAATATACAATCGCACGACACATCTCAATACAATCTCACGACACATCTCAATATACAATCTCTCAACACATCTCAATACAATCTCACGACGCATCTCAATACAATCTCTCGACACATCTCAACACAATCTCGGGACGCATCTCAATACAATCTATCGACGCATCTCAAAACAATCTATTAATGCATCTCAAAACAATCCCTCGACACATCTCAAAACAATCTCTCGGCCCCTCTCAATACAATCTCTCGACGCATCTCAATACATTCTCTCGGGCCACCTCAATACAGTTTCTCGACGTATCTCAATGCAATCTCTTGACAAATCTCAATACAATCTCCCGACACGTCCATCTCAATACAATCTCTCGACGCATCTCAATACAATCTCTCGGCCCACCTCAATACAGTTTCTTGACACATCTCAATGCAATTTCTTGACACATCTCGAAATACAATCTCTCGACGCATCTCAATACAATTTCACGACGCATCTCAAAACAATCTATTAATGCATCTCAAAACAATCCCTCGACGCATCTCAAAACAATCTCTCGGCCCCTCTCAATACAATCTCTCGACGCATCTCAATACATTCTCTCGGGCCACCTCAATACAGTTTCTCGACGTATCTCAATGCAATCTCTTGACAAATCTCAATACAATCTCCCGACACGTCCATCTCAATACAATCTCTCGACGCATCTCAATACAATCTCTCGGCCCACCTCAATACAGTTTCTTGACACATCTCAATGCAATTTCTTGACACATCTCGAAATACAATCTCTCGACGCATCTCAATACAATCTCTCGATACATCATAATACAATCTCTCGGCCCATCTCAATACAATCTCCCGAGGCATCTCAATACAATCTCTCAGCGCATCTCGATACAATCTCTCGACACATCTCAATACAGTTTCTCGACGTATCTCAATACAATTTCTTGACGCGTCTCAATACAATCTCTCGACGCATCTCAATACAATCTCTACGCGTCTTATTACAATATCTCGACCATCTTAATACAATCTCTCGACGAGTTTCAATAAATCTCTTAATACATCTTAATATACAATCTATCGACGCATCTCAATACAATCTCTCGACACATCTCAATAAAATCTCTAGATACATCTCAATACAATCTCTCGACGCATCTCAATACAATCTCTCGATACATCATAATACAATCTCTCGGCCCATCTCAATACAATCTCCCGAGGCATCGCAATACAATCTCTCAGCGCATCTCGATACAATCTCTCGACGCATCCTAATACAATCTCTCGAATCATCTCAATATCTCTCGACAATCTTTCATAACTTCTAAGATTTCTACCTGGAACATTTTGTTACTGCCATAAACTGCAAAAGACAACCTTGGAGAATTCTTCCCTGCTGTTTCAAAAAGAGATGCAGGAACCACTACTCCGGACACCATCGAGGAAGGATCTTCGCCATCTTTAATTTGAATCTACATAATAAGTCTCAATTTATGTATTTGACTAATAAACTGACTTAATAAGTCTTTGTTGTTGACAGTTAAAATTCAGTGGAAGTGAGTTGCATATCAATTTAAGACAGTGCTTTCATTAGATAATATGAAATATTCAAATGACCAAAAAGCGAACTTTCTAGTTTTCTCGATTGTATTATTTTTGTTTTGTTTGTTTGAATGGCATTTAACGCCACTTTCAGCAAGTTTTCAGCTATATTACGGCGTTCATATTTATTTGGGAGGAAGTCGGAGTACCCGGAAAAAAACCCCGACATTCGGTAGGAAAACTGGCAATCCTTGTCAATTGAGATAGGAGTCGAGCACACCCTGACTGCAGCGAGACTCGAACCCGCAATCTCAGTGTTGAAAGACCGCGTGATCAATAGTAGACGAACTACCTTAACCACTTGGCCCCAGAGTCCCCTTTGATTATTAGCTTGTTCTTACAAACTGTTTAATTACCTGATTAGCATTTAAGTTAGTATCAGGTGTGACTGTGGCCGCCATTGTTATTCCGTTGAAGTTATTGGGATCGGTTTGCCGTACCATTAACGCTAAGTTATCGTTGACGGATGTAAAGTCCCCGGATGTTATTGCGTTACCTAGTCTGTCCACAGCCTGAACAAATCTACAATCACGTAAATACAAACAACAGAATTAGGGTAAAAAAGAGTGTAGTGTTTACAGCATGACACTATGATATATAAAATCAACAGCTGACGTGTAATATGTAAGAATAAATATACAGTGAGACTCTTATTTGTTGGCCTGTCCTTTTATGATGTGAACGTTGACAACTGTCTTTTAGTTGCAGTCGAAATATTAACAATCAGCTAAACGGTATAATTATAAAAGGTCAAACATGAAAAATGCTCTTTGTAGTTTGATAATAATTTTATTCCACCGAACTAATTAATAAAATATATGTACACGTCATGCATTAATGAATATTAGGGACCAACATACTATGCCGCCTCCCTCTAGGGATAAACATTCTGTATCCCGCCTTCCTAGGGATCAACATATCATGTTCACTCCCCTAGGGGGCCAATATATTATGCCCCCTCCCATGAGGATCAACATATTATGTCCCATCCCTCTAAGGATAAACATACTACATCCCGCCTCCATATGGATCAATATATTATGTCCCCTTCCATGGCGAAAAACATTTTGTATCCCCTCACATGGGATCAACATATGCCCCACTTCCTTGGGAATCAACATATTATGTCCTATCCCCTCGGGACAAACATTTTATATCCGCTCCCATAGGGATCAACATATTATGTCCCCTCCCCAAAACACTTTTTAATATGTGAATAGGAGATAAAATGCATAAAAAGTCCGAGAGAACATAGTGTTGTCTGATAAGTTACCTTTCGGTTGTTCTGTTGATACTTGCAGATAGTGTAACAGCTGCGTCAGGAGAATTCATTATATTACTCATTGACTGGACTAGTTCATGGCTCTTTTGTGCACTTTTGTAGACCGATCCTTCTGTCAGTAACCTCTCCACAATATTAACAGAAAGAGATACATCAACGTCAGAGTAATTGCTGGATTCCTTTGTAAGATTTAAAAGCGCTTTCCTTACAGTGTCGGCGTTATCTAAACAGAATATAATTTAATGTTGAGTGCATTAAATAAAATGCGATCAAACATACCAAAGTTAAACTTCAAGGCATGACGGTTCGTAAAATACTCCTCAGTGGCGTATGACTGTTCGTCGAATACTCCTTAGTAGCTCTCAAAAAAATTATTGAACGGTAAATTATATAGACATTTTGAAAGCTTAAATCACGAAATTTCCAAAACGTTATGTCAAAGACAATTATGTTATACCTCGGAAATAGAAAAAAACCTCGAAATTTCAGGGCAACACATTTAATTATGAGTGGATTAGCTGATACCTCTATGGACTAGCAGTCCACCAGCAAAGCCATGAATCTGTTTTTTTTAATTTGTAGTAACTAAAATGCACCTAAAAGTTACTACAATATACGCCACAATCACGATTCTCAGTAGTGCACCTGCTCATAAAGAATAGACCCAAAATGTACCAGAAGACTCAAAACAGGTTCTTCATCAAAATCATGGGTAGGACAGGGTACCAGAGTTCTACAACAGGTTCTTCATCAAAATCATGGGTAGGACAGGGTACCAGAGTTCTACAACAGGTTCTTCATCAAAATCATGGGTAGGACAGGGTACCAGAGTTCTACAACAAGTACTTCTTCACGACCATTGCAGGACAGGGTATCAATTGTGCTAAAACAGATACTTCTTCAAGATCACGGGTAGGACAGGGTATAAGAGTACTGAAACAGGTACATCTTCAAGACCATGCCAGGACAGGGTACCAGAGTTTGTTTGTTTGTTTGAATGTTGTTTAACGCCATTTTTAGCAATTTTTTAGCTATATCATGGCGTAAAGTTTTTTAATTTTTCCCAGAGTACTAAAACGGGTACTTCTTGACAATCCCGGATAGGACAAGGCACCAGAGTACTTCTTTCAGATCACAGGTAGGACAGGGTACAAGACTACTAAAACATGTACTTCTTCAAGATCACGGGTACCAGAGTTTGTTTGTTTGATGTTTAACGCCACTTTCAGCAACTTTTTAGCTATTTCATGGCGTCCAGTTGTTATTCGGGGAGGAATCCGGTTTACCCGGAGAAAACCCCCGACCTGCGGCATGAAAACTGACAATCCTTGTCAAATAAGGGTAACAGTAATAAAACATGTACTTCTTCAAGATCACGGGTATGACAGGGTATCCGAGTACGGTAAGAGCAGGGTACCATAGTACTAAAACTGGATCTTTTTATTACTATTATGATGAGGCTAGACCTAAACATACTGCTTAATGGTAGGTACCCGCACTAACTGTGTATATAAAAAATGGTCACGTGATCCATATGAACAAACCCATTTTAGATTATAGCTGGGATATTGGCAGAAGTAGAGCACACAAACTGATTTAAAAAGACTTCTAAATGAATTCGACATCGATCAAATTTAGTGTTTTGTTTAAAAACAAGTGTGGATAGTATTGCTCAAGCAACACCAAGTCCCTTACTGTCAAAAAAATTTTCATAGTCCATGTATCTGGACCTCATCATGGTTTACTCACTTGCCAAATATCAGCTCAATATCTGCAAGCGTTTACAAATAAAGTCAGGAAAGCTGTTATTTTTACAAAAAGTCCAAGGGCCATAACGTCGTCAGAAATCATTGGACCGGAACGATATTCGAACTTGGCCTGTAATTCCTCGTAGTTGACTCACATACCAAATATCAGCTGAATATCTGCAACCGTTTAAAAAAAAAGTCCGAAAAACTATTATTTTTTAAAAATTTTCTGTGTTCAAGGGCCAAAATTTCGTCAAAAATCACTGGACCGGAACGATATATGAACTTGATCTGTAACTGATTATGGTTCACGCACATACCAAATATCAGCTCAATATCTGCCAGCGTTTAGAAAAAAGGACCGGAAAACATGTGTGACGGACTAACGGACTGACGGACCGACGGAATGAGTGCAAACCTATAGTCCCCTTCGGCCGGTAGGGGACTAAAAACGACAACAATTTTAGACAAAATATTTGCTATCATTTACATTGACATTTATGTGACGTCACCAATTCATTAAAAAGACGTCACGTCACCACAGGAAAGCAGAGACACTGTTAGGGTGGTGATTGGAAGTACGTCTTGAAATCTAAAATGTGCGATGCTCGCGTTTGGGCTGAGACTATATTCATATTCATAATAATTCTCCACGCAAAGTGTTCTGAGTATCGTACATCAACCACTTACAACTCTGCCACACAATTGGCAGACGCCATGGCGGATAGGTCTCACGTACAAACTGTAAAACCGCACCAAAAGTGCATAAATAGACTATATAAAAATAAATAAGATTTTTGTCTTTGTCTTTGTTTAAACCATCGGTCTTTGCTTACAAACATCACAGGCAAAAGACAAATGTAGTCCTGCAGTAAACGGGGAATGACGTGTGGCAGAGGTAATATCTGGGAACCATGCAGTTATGTTTTCTGTGCAGAGAGTGATTCATAATGTGGTAAAGATTGTGCCTATCACAACCTCAATGCACCATATATATTAAAATGTACGAATTAAGTATTTTTACAGAAAATTATACTATTATCGAGGGATTTGTTATTATTTTGATACTAATTCATAAAGATTCGAAAACTTATATGGAATATCAGATTATTAAATCCAATAAAATTAATGATGTAAACGTAAAATGACCCCGTCCATATTGTTATGAAATAAAATTGTTGCTTTATTTGAAATGAATGTAAAATGTCTTTGAAAAGTCTAAATTACCAAATTTAATAGAGCCAAAGAGGCGACAAACTATGTTGGTCTAACACACTCTCCGGCACAGAGAACATAACTGGTTCGCAGATATAACCTCTGCCACACGTCATCCCCATTTACTGCGATACTACACGCGAAGCTTATCCTCTATGAGAGATATCTCTCACAATGTCAACCAATGTGTGGCAGAGGTGAGTGTGGTTAATGTAGGATACCCAGAATCCTTTGCGTGGAGATTGGGTCCAACACCTAAAGTATAACAACAACATATTAGCACAAGTGGAACTGTACTTACTAGTATTTATCTGTGTATTAGCCAAATTATTTAAGGACTGGGTTAACGTGTTGACATAAGGACAGGATGATGTATCCGGAACCTCCCACACTGGTACTCCGGAGGAATTAACAGAGCTGAAATTCAGTAATTCATGTAAGAAACTTTCATCAGAATTGCAATTCTATTACTCTGGAACATTTTAAGATCTTATAACCAAGAATAAATAGCGTCGGATAAGTTTGCATAGACATAAATATATACCATATGCATGTATTACGTCATGAATTTGTATCATTTTATATCAATACGCATATAATAAGCCATTGCAGGACATTGAACAATCATAGCAATAAAATAACAATAATACTGTCTCTGTCATGTCGTGACCTTGGGACATGTCACATATGACATGTTACACTGTCTCTGTCATGTCGTGACCTTGGACATATGACATGTTACACTGTCTCTGTCATGTCGTGACCTTGGGACATATGACATGTTAAACTGTCTCTGTCATGTCGTGACCTGGGACATATGACATGTTACACTGTCTCTGTCATGTCGTGACCTTGGGACATATGACATGTTACACTGTCTCTGTCATGTCGTGACCTTGGGACATATGACATGTTACACTGTCTCTGTCATGTCGTGTATTCTAACCTTGGGACATATGACATGTTACACTGTCTCTGTCATGTCGTGACCTTGGGACATATGACATGTTAAACTGTCTCTGTCATGTAGTGACCTGGGACATATGACATGTTACACTGTCTCTGTCATGTCGTGACCTTGGGACATATGACATGTTACACTGTCTCTGTCATGTCGTGTATTCTAACCTTGGGACATATGACATGTTACACTGTCTCTGTCATGTCGTGACCTTGGGACATATGACATGTTACACTGTCTCTGTCATGTCGTGACCTTGGGACATATGACATGTTACACTGTCTCTGTCATGTCGTGTATTCTAACATTGGGACATATGACATGTTAAACTGTCTCTATCATGTCGTGACCTGGGACATATTACATGTTACACTGTCTCTGTCATGTCGTGTATTCTTACCTTGTGACATATGACATGTTACACTGTCTCTGTCATGTCGTGACCTTGGGACATATGACATGTTACACTGTCTCTGTCATGTCGTGTATTCTAACCTTGGGACATATGACATGTTAAACTGTCTCTGTCATGTTGGGACATATGACATGTTACACTGTCTCTGTCATGTCGTGACCTTGGGACATATGACATGTTACACTGTCTCTGTCATGTCGTGACCTTGGGACATATGACATGTTACACTGTCTGTGTCATATGTCGTGACCTGGGACATATGACATGTTACACTGTCTGTGTCATGTCGTGACCTTAGACATATGACATGTTACACTGTCTCTGTCATGTCGTGACCTTTGGACATATGACATGTTACACTGTCTCTGTCATGTCATGATCTGGGACATATGACATGTTAAACTGTTTCTGTCATGTCGTGACCTTTGGACATATGGCATGTTACACTGTTTCTGTCATGTCGTGACCTTGGGTCATATGACATGTTACACTGTTTCTGTCATGTCGTTACCTTGCGACATATGACATGTTACACTGTTTCTGTCATGTCGTGACCTTGGTACATATGACATGTTACACTGTCTCTGTCATGTCATGTATACTAACTATAGGTATGTACAGGATTGGTTATATATAACAAGATATCTTAACTTCATCAAAATTTTCTGTGAAGAATGATATAATATGAATATCTATAAAACAATTTATATTTTTTATTACCACAGAAGAGTAGCATCCTGTAAAACATAATTCAAGTATGTACTAAAAAATCGTGGTCAAGTATGACCTGTAAAAACGAGGTCCAGAATGACCTGTAAAACCCATGTCCAGTAAGGCCTGTAAACACCAGGTCCAGTATGACCTGTAAAAACCAGGTCCATTAGGACAATTAAATGAAATTAATATTAAATCATTAAAGTGTCATGGCGATATAGGTCCTGAATTAAATCATAACGTTTTATAGTGGAATAGGTAGAAGTGACATTAATACTGAAAGGAAGCAATTTTTTACAATAGAATTACTCACAGTGACATCGATCATAAGGTTTCACATTGGAATTCTTTGCAGTAACATTGATTCCCAATTAATCATATATCTTCATATGGGAATTCCTTCTAGTGACATTGATCCTGAATTAATCATATATCTTCATATGGGAATTCCCACTAGTGACATTGATCCTAGTGTCATAAAGGAAGTCCTTCTAGTGACATTGGCCTTAATTAATCATAACGTTTTTATAGGGGAATTCCTACTAGTGAAAAAGATCCTGCATTAAATCATAAGGCTTCACAGGAGAATTTTTACTAGTGACATTGGTTCCGATTTAAACCACACACGTTTCATGTTAATATGAAAAAAGTTAGATGTACGGCTTTATACTCACAGCGCCAGAAATAAGACTTATGACACTAACCAGTTCCTAGATGCTCTGGTTCCGGGCTTGCCTGGACAATCCGCATCATCTTCTTCTCCTGGATACACAGAATCCCATTGAAATTGTCCTTTGTCATCATTGGTGACCTCACTTAGACAAGGTTTATCTGATAAATACAAAGGACAAAAGTATATAGAAAACCTGAAATTGCATACTTATGCTTGTCAACGCAGATCTCCGCTGAACTGGACGCTTTTACAAGGACTAATATTTTATTTATGACATTATTAGAACACATGACAGAGAATAATGCTATGTTTCTTTATTACTGTCCGCTATAAATGGGTTATATGAGACTTATTAAACAATGACACATTATCTACAGAAAGTGATCAGAAAAGCGAAGATAAAGCTCAATGTTAAAAGAGATTGAATAAACAATGGTACTTTATACCGAAAGAGATTGAGTAAAAAATAACAGCAGCAGTATAGGTGTCATTACCACATTAATTCTGCGAAATGCATAGTCAACTCTGTTTATCTACAATAACCTTTGATTTTTGACGGGATGTTTGGCAGTTTGTTGTTTGTTGTTTATCTTTAATAACCTTTGCCCTTTGACAAGATGTTTTGCAGTTTGTTGTATATTATTTATCTAATAACCATTGACCTTTGACAGGTTTGTTTGTTGTTTATCTACAACAACCTTTGACCTTTGACAGGATGCTTGGCAGTTTTTTGTTTGTTGTTTATCTACAACAACCTTTGACCTTTGACAGGATGCTTGGCAGTTTTTTGTTTGGTGTTTATCTACAACAACCTTTGATCTTTGACAGGATGTTTGGCAGTTTGTTGTATATTATTTATCTACAACAACCTTTGACAGGATGTTTTGCAGTTTGTTGTATATTATTTATCTACAAGAACCTTTGACCTTTGACAGGATGTTTGGCAGTTTGTTGTTTGTCAATCACATCAAAGATATGAAATTGTCCGTGTAAATTTCAAAATTGTCAAAACCCTAAGGTTCTTCCTACTCCAGGTATAGGTTGATCTTAGTCATAATTTGGTTTCCAGTTCGGCATATTTTAGTTTTATTGTTCTATGCTCTTCATATTCATATAGTGTTTGGCATTTTCAATTTTTTGGGTGGAGCACCTCTAATGAGTCTTGAATAGACGAAACGCGCGTCAGGCGTAGCAAAATTTATTGCCTGGAACTTTGTTGTATTTTTGATTTCTAACATCCGTGATGGTAAGCGATGCTGGTGGAGTGTTAACTCCCCGAGATTAGCCCGCTCCGGCATCAACACTTTTGTGTTGAAGAAAACATCAAAGATATGAAATTGTCCGTGTTAATTTCAAAATTGTCATAACCCTATAAAGTTCTTCCTACCCAAGGTATAGGTTGATCTTAGTCATAATTTATACTTAACCACACAATTTTATCACGTAAGTGGGAAAAAACTATACATTATAATTAAAAATACACAAGAGAAAAAACTAATATCTGATAGAAAACATTTACATGGAAAACTACAATATTGCAAATAAAAACTGAATGAAATAAATATGTAACAGAATTTCAAGTTGAGGTGTCCCACATAAGGTCATACTTCATCTATAATAATTACTTTAAAATATAAACTCAGTGTTAAGTAGGACATAATAACAATCAACAAATTAACAATTAAGTATACATAGGGTAGAAACTATATACTTCATTCTAATATGGCATCCTTCATATGCTTTGAGAACACATTAGGGTTCTAATATGCATAGAGCATGGTGTGACGTCACAATTAGAATTCCGACGTCATATACGCTCAAACTGCAAAATTTCTAACAGGAACAATGCAATTTTGTTAAGATTTCCCAATATTTTTTGCTTAAAAGGTACGTATATTCAATAAATATATGTTTATGTCAATAATATTTGCTTTAACATACTGTTTGAAGAAATATCTCCTGACCATTTTCTAATTCGCACAGAGCCCGCTCGCAATAATCTATTTCTTAAAGAACAACACAAGAGAGGCAATACTTACCAACAACCAAAACCTCAACTTTGGCGATCGGAAGCGAATACAGAGATTTTAACGCTAAAATCTGTGAAGAAATATATCCACCTCGGGATGTTCTGTTGACTTCCTTTACAGTGTTATATTCGATTTGAAGTATTACTTTGTCTCGCCCAGGCCTGTTTACAAAAATATATGGAAAAATACAATATGAATATCAACATGCACCGGAAACCAGAACAAAATAATACTAGTAATTATTGCATATCAGTAATAAATTCGTACATTGGTTTATAACCGATCTCAAAGTAATATGGCTACATATTTTCCATTAAGAAACTTTTTGTGCCCGTCGCCCATAACGATGACAGAAATCAAGAGCCTTCACAAGACATAAACAAGTTTTCTAAAGTTCACATTTGCCGACAGAACGCCGTCCGTGATGTACGCCGGACGCCGACAGAAGGCCATCTGTAATTTACGCCGGCCGCCGACAGAACTCCGTCCGTGATGTACGCCGGATGCCGACAGAACGCCGTCTGTGATGTACGCCGGATGCCGACAGAACGCCGTCCGTGATGTACGCCGGATATATTTGTTTAAAAAATTACAACATAATATATGTTAAGATAATAATTTTCTGAAGTTTTGGTTGATTGACGGCTTGACAGAGAATCAACCTTACAGACTGAAACACTCGACAAAAATCAATACACTGGTCGTTTTAAAACATCAGTCTTACGAAAACTTATTAGCATACGGACTGTACAACATTTTTCGCTATATGAAACGCGGGAAAATATTTTTACAGAATGGAGGTTAGCCATAGTAATAACAGTACTTACCTGATGGAGATTAGAGTGATGCGTAGCCATAGTAATAACAGTACTTACCAGATGGAGGTTATAGTGATGCGTAGCCATAGTAATAACAGTACTTACCCGATGGTGGTTTGATAGGTGCGTAGCCATAGTAATAACAGTACGTACCCGATGGAGGTTAGAGTGATGCGTAGCCATAGTAATAACAGTACTTACCCGATGGAGGTTTGATAGGTGCGTAGCCATAGTAATAACAGTACTTACCCGATGGAGGTTAGAGTGCTGCGTAGCCATAGTAATAACAGTACTTACCCGATGGAGGTTAGAGTGATGCGTAGCCATAGTAATAACAGTACTTACCCGATGGAGGTTAGAGTGATGCGTAGCCATAGTAATAACAGTACTTACACAATGGAGGTTATAGTGATGCGTAGCCATAGTAATAACAGTACGTACCCGATGGAGGTTAGAGTGATGCGTAGCCATAGTAATAACAGTACTTACCCGATGGAGGTTAGAGTGATGCGTAGCCATAGTAATAACAGTACTTACCCGATGGAGGTTAGAGTGATGCGTAGCCATAGTAATAACAGTACGTACCCGATGGAGGTTAGAGTGATGCGTAGCCATAGTAATAACAGTACGTACCAGATGGAGGTTAGAGTGATGCGTAGCCATAGTAATATCAGTACTTAACCGAAGGAGGTTTGATAGGTGCGTAGCCATAGTAATAACAGTATGTACCCGATGGAGGTTAGAGTGCTGCGTAGCCATAGTAATAACAGTACTTACACAATGGAGGTTAGAGTGATGCGTAGCCATAGTAATAACAGTACTTACCCGATGGAGGTTAGAGTGATGCGTAGCCATAGTAATAACAGTACTTACCCGATGGAGGTTTGATAGGTGCGTAGCCATAGTAATAACAGTACGTACCCGATGGAGGTTAGAGTGATGCGTAGCCATAGTAATAACAGTACTTACCCGATGGAGGTTAGAGTGATGCGTAGCCATAGTAATAACAGTACTTACCCGATGGAGGTTTGATAGGTGCGTAGCCATAGTAATAACAGTACGTACCCGATGGAGGTTAGAGTGATGCGTAGCCATAGTAATAACAGTACTTACCCGATGGAGGTTATAGTGATGCGTAGCCATAGTAATAACAGTACTTACCCGATGGAGGTGTGATAGGTGCGTAGCCATAGTAATAACAGTACTTACCCGATGGAGGTTATAGTGATGCGTAGCCATAGTAATAACAGTACTTACCCGATGGAGGTTTGATAGGTGCGTAGCCATAGTAATAACAGTACTTACCCGATGGAGGTTTGATAGGTGCGTAGCCATAGTAATAACAGTACTTACCCGATGGAGGTAAGAGTGATGCGTAGCCATAGTAATAACAGTACTTACCCGATGGAGGTTATAGTGATGCGTAGCCATAGTAATAACAGTACTTACCCGATGGAGGTTTGATAGGTGCGTAGCCATAGTAATAACAGTACGTACCCGATGGAGGTTAGAGTGATGCGTAGCCATAGTAATAACAGTACTTACCCGATGGAGGTTATAGTGATGCGTAGCCATAGTAATAACAGTACGTACCCGATGGAGGTTAGAGTGATGCGTAGCCATAGTAATAACAGTACTTACCCGATGGAGGTTATAGTGATGCGTAGCCATAGTAATAACAGTACGTACCCGATGGAGGTTAGAGTGATGCGTAGCCATAGTAATAACAGTACTTACCCGATGGAGGTTAGAGTGATGCGTAGCCATAGTAATAACAGCACGTACCCGATGGAGGTTAGAGTGCTGCGTAGCCATAGTAATAACAGTACTTACCCGATGGAGGTTTGATAGGTGCGTAGCCATAGTAATAACAGTACTTACCCGATGTAGGTTAGAGTGATGCGTAGCCATAGTAATAACAGTACTTACCCGATGGAGGTTATAGTGATGCGTAGCCATAGTAATAACAGTACTTACCCGATGGAGGTTTGATAGGTGCGTAGCCATAGTAATAACAGTACGTACCCGATGGAGGTTAGAGTGATGCGTAGCCATAGTAATAACAGTACTTACCCGATGGAGGTTAGAGTGATGCGTAGCCATAATAATAACAGAACTTACACAATGGAGGTTATAGTGATGCGTAGCCATAGTAATAACAGTACGTACCCGATGGAGGTTAGAGTGATGCGTAGCCATAGTAATAACAGTACTTACCCGATGGAGGTTTGATAGGTGCGTAGCCATAGTAATAACAGTACGTACCCGATGGAGGTTAGAGTGATGCGTAGCCATAGTAATAACAGTACTTACCCGATGGAGGTTAGAGTGATGCGTAGCCATAGTAATAACAGTACTTACACAATGGAGGTTATAGTGATGCGTAGCCATAGTAATAACAGTACGTACCCGATGGAGGTTAGAGTGATGCGTAGCCATAGTAATAACAGTACGTTCCCGATGGAGGTTAGAGTGATGCGTAGCCATAGTAATAACAGTACGTTCCCGATGGAGGTTAGAGTGATGCGTAGCCATAGTAATAACAGTACTTACACGATGGAGGTTAGAGTGCTGCGTAGCCATAGTAATAACAGTACGTACCCGATGGAGGTTAGAGTGCTGCGTAGCCATAGTAATAACAGTACTTACCCGATGGAGGTTTGATAGGTGCGTAGCCATAGTAATAACAGTACGTACCCGATGGAGGTTAGAGTGATGCGTAGCCATAGTAATAACAGTACTTACCCGATGGAGGTTATAGTGATGCGTAGCCATAGTAATAACATTACTTACCCGATGGAGGTTAGAGTGATGCGTAGCCATAGTAATAACAGTACGTACCCGATGGAGGTTAAAGTGATGCGTAGCCATAGTAATAACAGTACTTACCCAATGGAGGTTAGAGTGATGCGTATCCATAGTAATAACAGTACGTACCCGATGGAGGTTTGATAGGTGCGTAGCCATAGTAATAACAGTACGTACCCGATGGAGGTTTGATAGGTGCGTAGCCATAGTAATAACAGTACTTACCCGATGGAGGTTTGATAGGTGCGTAGCCACAGTAATAACAGTACGTACCCGATGGAGGTTTGATAGGTGCGTCGCCATAGTAATAACAGTACGTACCCGATGGAGGTTTGATAGGTGCGTAGCCATAGTAATAACAGTACGTACCCGATGGAGGTTAGAGTGATGCGTAGCCATAGTAATAACAGTACTTTCCCGATGGAGGTTAGAGTGATGCGTAGCCATAGTAATAACAGTACTTACCCGATGGAGGCTAGAGTGATCCGTAGCCATAGTAATAACAGTACGTACCCGATGGAGGTTAGAATGATGCGTAGCCATAGTAATAACAGTACTTACCAGATGGAGGTTAGAGTGATGCGTAGCCATAGTAATAACAGTACTTACCCGATGGAGGTTTGATAGGTGCGTAGCCATAGTAATAACAGTACGTACCCGATGGAGGTTTGATAGGTGCGTAGCCATAGTAATAACAGTACGTAACCGATGGAGGTTTGATAGGTGCGTAGCCATAGTAATAACAGTACTTACCAGATGGAGGTTTGATAGGTGCGTAGCCATAGTAATAACAGTACTTACCTGATGGAGGTTAGAGTGATGCGTAGCCATAGTAATAACAGTACGTACCCGATGGAGGTTTGATAGGTGCGTAGCCATAGTAATAACAGTACTTACCCGATGGAGGTTAGAGTGATGCGTAGCCATAGTAATAACAGTACTTAACCGAAGGAGGTTATAGTGATGCGTAGCCATAGTAATAACAGTACTTACCCGATGGCGGTTTGATATGTGCGTAGCCATAGTAATAACAGTACCTACCAGATGGAGGTTAGAGTGATGCGTAGCCATAGTAATAACAGTACTTAACCGAAGGAGGTTATAGTGATGCGTAGCCATAGTAATAACAGTACTTACCCGATGGAGGTTTGATAGGTGCGTAGCCATAGTAATAACAGTACTTACCAGATGGAGGTTAGAGTGATGCGTAGCCATAGTAATAACAGTACTTAACCGAAGGAGGTTATAGTGATGCGTAGCCATAGTAATAACAGTACTTACTCGATGGAGGTTTGATAGGTGCGTAGCCATAGTAATAACAGTACTTACACAATGGAGGTTAGAGTGATGCGTAGCCATAGTAATAACAGTACTTAACCGAAGGAGGTTATAGTGATGCGTAGCCATAGTAATAACAGTACTTACCCGATGGAGGTTTGAGTGATGCGTAGCTATAGTAATAACAGTACTTACCCGATGGAGGTTTGAAGGTGCGTAGCCATAGTAATAACAGTACTTACCCAATGGAGGTTAGAGTGATGCGTAGCCATAGTAATAACAGTACTTACCCGATGGAGGTTAGAGTGATGCATAACAATAGTAATAACAGTACTTACCCGATGGAGGGTAGAGTGATGCGTAGCCATAGTAATAACAGTACTTACCCGATGGAGGTTTGATAGGTGCGTAGCCATAGTAATAACAATACTTACACAATGGAGGTTATAGTGATGCGTAGCCATAGTAATAACAGTACTTACCCGATGGAGGTTAGAGTGATGCGTAGCCATAGTAATAACAGTACTTAACCGAAGGAGGTTATAGTGATGCGTAGCCATAGTAATAACAGTACTTACCCGATGGAGGTTTGATAGGTGCGTAGCCATAGTAATAACAGTACTTACCAGATGGAGGTTAGAGTGATGCGTAGCCATAGTAATAACAGTACTTAACCGAAGGAGGTTATAGTGATGCGTAGCCATAGTAATAACAGTACTTACTCGATGGAGGTTTGATAGGTGCGTAGCCATAGTAATAACAGTACTTACACAATGGAGGTTAGAGTGATGCGTAGCCATAGTAATGACAGTACTTAACCGAAGGAG
The DNA here is from genome assembly GCA_944474755.1 of Limnoperna fortunei. Taxonomy (NCBI): domain Eukaryota; kingdom Metazoa; phylum Mollusca; class Bivalvia; order Mytilida; family Modiolidae; genus Limnoperna; species Limnoperna fortunei. Next base: position 88,985,932 of record OX104118.1, read on the forward strand.
GTTATAGTGATGCGTAGCCATAGTAATAACAGTACTTACCCGATGGAGGTTTGAGTGATGCGTAGCTATAGTAATAACAGTACTTACCCGATGGAGGTTTGAAGGTGCGTAGCCATAGTAATAACAGTACTTACCCAATGGAGGTTAGAGTGATGCGTAGCCATAGTAATAACAGTACTTACCCGATGGAGGTTAGAGTGATGCATAACAATAGTAATAACAGTACTTACCCGATGGAGGGTAGAGTGATGCGTAGCCATAGTAATAACAGTACTTACCCGATGGAGGTTTGATAGGTGCGTAGCCATAGTAATAACAATACTTACACAATGGAGGTTATAGTGATGCGTAGCCATAGTAATAACAGTACTTACCCGATGGAGGTTAGAGTGATGCGTAGCCATAGTAATAACAGTACTTACCCGATGGAGGTTTGATATGTGCGTAGCCATAGTAATAACAGTACTTACCCGATGGAGGTCTGATAGGTGCGAAAACTTCCAAGCGATGTCGGTTTATTGCTCAGTGAATTGTCAGCCTAATTAAAGAATATTCACATTAGAACAAAAAATCCCAAGGTCATCTAAAATTCATTTTTTTTCTAATTAAAATGTAGTAAACAAAAGTTTAGATGCATATATTTACACGACCTTGTGAAAATTAACAGACTGACCGACACTTAATATGAATTAATATTTATTTATTTATTTATTATAAATTTTTTAACAAATCTCAACAATCTTAAATGATCCCTAAAATTATTCATGATTAATATTCTACTATGGACTGTACAACTGATAACAGTCTACCATGGACGGAACAACTGATAACAACCTACCATGGACCGTACAACTTATAACAATCTACCATAGATTGTACAACTAATAACAATCTACCATGCACTGTACAACTGATAACAATCTTACATGCATTGTACAACTGATAACAATCTACCATGCATTGTACAACTGATAACAATCTACCATGGACGGTACAACTGATAACAATCTACCATGGACCGTACAACTTATAACAATCTACCATAGATTGTACAACTGATAACAATCTACCATGCATTGTACAACTGATAACAATCTTACATGTATTGTACAACTGAAAACAATCTACCGTGGACTGTACAACTGATACAATCTACCATGGACTGTTCAACTGATAACAATCTACTGTGTACTGTACAACTGATAACAATCTACCATGGACTGTACAACTGATAACAATCTAACATGTACTGTACAACTTATAACAATCTACCATGGACTGTACAACAGATAACAATCTACCATGGACTGTACAACTGATAACAATCTACCATGGACTGTACAACTAGCTGATAACAATCTACCATGGACTGTACAACTGATAACAATCTACCATGGACTGTACAACTTATAACAATCTACCATGAACTGTACAACTTATAAAAATCTACCGTTTACTGTACAACTGATAATAATCTACCGTTTACTGTACAACTCATAGCAATCTACCATGGACTTTACAACTGATAACAATCTACCATGGACTGTACAACTTATAACAATTTACCATGGACTGTACAACCTATAACAATCTACCGTTTACTGTACAACTGATAACAATCTACCGTTTACTGTACAACTGATAATAATCCACCGTTTACTGTACAACTTATAACAATCTACCATGGACTGTACAACTGATAACAATCTACCATGGACTGTACAACTGATAACAATCTACCATGGTTTGTACAACTGATAACAATCTACCGTGGACTGTACAACTGATAATAATCTACCATGGACTGTACAACTGATAACAATCTACCATGGACTGTACAACTGATAACAATCTACCATGGACTGTACAACTGATAACAATCTACCATGGACTGTACAACTGATAACGATCTACCATGGACAGTACAACTGATAACAATCTACCGTGTACTGTACAACTTATAACAATCTACCATGGACTGTACCACTGATAACAATCTACCATGGACTGTACAACTGATAACAATCTACCATGGACTGTACAACTGATAACAATCTACCATGGACTGTACAACTGATAACAACCTACCATGGACCGTACAACTCATAACAATCTACCATAGATTGTACAACTAATAACAATCTACCATGCACTGTACAACTGATAACAATCTTACATGCATTGTACAACCGATAACAATCTACCATGCATTGTACAACTGATAACAATCTACCATGGACGGTACAACTGATAACAATCTACCATGGACCGTACAACTTATAACAATCTACCATAGATTGTACAACTGATAACAATTTACCATGCATTGTACAACTGATAACAATCTTACATGCATTGTACAACTGATAACAATCTACCATGGACTGTACAACTGATACAATCTACCATGGACTGTTTAACTGATAACAATCTACCATGGACTGTACAACTGATAACAATCTGCCATGGACTGTACAACTGATAACAATCAACCATGGACTGTACAACTGATAACAATCTACCATGGACTGTACAACTGATAACAATCTACCATGGACTGTACAACTGATAACAATCTACCATGGACTGTACAACTAGCTGATAACAATCTACCATGGACTGTACCACTGATAAAAATCTACCATGGACTGTACAACTTATAACAATCTACCATGGACTGTACAACTTATAAAAATCTACCATGGACTGTACAACTTATAACAATCTACCGTGTAATGTACAACTGATACAATCTACCATGGACTGTACAACTGATAACAATCTACCATGGACTGTACAACTTATAACAATCTACCATGGACTGTACAACTTATAACAATCTACCGTTTACTGTACAACTGATAACAATCTACCGTTTACTGTACAACTGATAATAATCTACCGTTTACTGTACAACTTATAACAATCTACCATGGACTGTACAACTGATAACAATCTACCATGGACTGTACAACTGATAACAATCTACCATGGACTGTACAACTGATAATAATCTACCATGGACTGTACAACTGATAACAATCTACCATGGACTGTACAACTGATAACAATCTACCATGGACTGTACAACTGATAACAATCTACCATGGTCTGTACAACTGATAACAATCTACCATGGACGGTACAACTGATAACAATCTACCATGCACCGTACAACTTATAACAATCTATCATAGATTGTACAACTGATAACAATCTACCATGCATTGTACAACTGATAACAATCTTACATGCATTGTACAACTGATAACAATCTACCATGGACTGTACAACTGATACAATCTACCATGGACTGTTTAACTGATAACAATCTACCATGGACTGTACAACTGATAACAATCTACCATGGACTGTACAACTGATAACAATCAACCATGGACTGTACAACTGATAACAATCTACCATGGACTGTACAACTGATAACAATCTACCATGGACTGTACAACTGATAACAATCTACCATGTACTGTACAACTAGCTGATAACAATCTACCATGGACTGTTCAACTGATAACAATCTACCATGGACTGTACAACTTATAACAATCTACCATGGACTGTACAACTTATAACAATCTACCGTGTAATGTACAACTGATACAATCTACCATGGACTGTACAACTGATAACAATCTACCATGGACTGTACAACTTATAACAATCTACCATGGACTGTACAACTGATAACAATCTACCTTGTACTGTACAACTAGCTGATAACAATCTACCATGGACTGTACAACTGATAACAATCTACCATGGACTGTACAACTTATAACAATCTACCATGGACTGTACAACTTATAACAATCTACCGTGTAATGTACAACTGATACAATCTACCATGGACTGTACAACTGATAACAATCTACCATGGACTGTACAACTTATAACAATCTACCATGGACTGTACAACTTATAAGAATCTACCGTTTACTGTACAACTGATAACAATCTACCGTTTACTGTACAACTGATAATAATCTACCGTTTACTGTACAACTTATAACAATCTACCATGGACTGTACAACTGATAACAATCTACCATGGACTGTACAACTGATAACAATCTACCATGGACTGTACAACTGATAATAATCTACCATGGACTGTACAACTGATAACAATCTACCATGGACTGTACAACTGATAACAATCTACCATGGACTGTACAACTGATAACAACCTACCATGGACCGTACAACTCATAACAATCTACCATAGATTGTACAACTAATAGCAATCTACCATGCACTGTACAACTGATAACAATCTTACATGCATTGTACAACTGATAACAATCTACCATGCATTGTACAACTGATAACAATCTACCATGCATTGTACAACTGATAACAATCTACCATGGACGGTACAACTGATAACAATCTACCATGGACCGTACAACTTATAACAATCTACCATAGATTGTACAACTGATAACAATCTACCATGCATTGTACAACTGATAACAATCTTACATGCATTGTACAACTGATAACAATCTACCATGGACTGTACAACTGATACAATCTACCATGGACTGTTTAACTGATAACAATCTACCATGGACTGTACAACTGATAACAATCTACCATGGACTGTACAACTGATAACAATCCACCATGGACTGTACAACTGATAACAATCTACCATGGACTGTACAACTGATAACAATCTACCATGGACTGTACAACTGATAACAATCTACCATGGACTGTACAACTAGCTGATAACAATCTACCATGGACTGTACAACTGATAACAATCTACCATGGACTGTACAACTTATAACAATCAACCATGGACTGTACAACTTATAAAAATCTACCATGGACTGTACAACTGATAACAATCTACCATGGACTGTACAACTGATAACAATCTACCATGTACTGTACAACTAGCTGATAACAATCTACCATGGACTGTACAACTGATAACAATCTACCATGGACTGTACAACTTATAACAATCTACCATGGACTGTACAACTTATAACAATCTACCGTGTAATGTACAACTGATACAATCTACCATGGACTGTACAACTGATAACAATCTACCATGGACTGTACAACTTATAACAATCTACCATGGACTGTACAACTTATAACAATCTACCATGGACTGTACAACTTATAACAATCTACCGTGTAATGTACAACTGATACAATCTACCATGGACTGTACAACTGATAACAATCTACCATGGACTGTACAACTTATAACAATCTACCATGGACTGTACAACTTATAAGAATCTACCGTTTACTGTACAACTGATAACAATCTACCGTTTACTGTACAACTGATAATAATCTACCGTTTACTGTACAACTTATAACAATCTACCATGGACTGTACAACTGATAACAATCTACCATGGACTGTACAACTGATAACAATCTACCATGGACTGTACAACTGATAACAATCTACCATGGACTGTACAACTGATAACAATCTACCATGGACTGTACAACTGATAACAATCTACCATGGACTGTACAACTGATAACAACCTACCATGGACCGTACAACTCATAACAATCTACCATAGATTGTACAACTAATAGCAATCTACCATGCACTGTACAACTGATAACAATCTTACATGCATTGTACAACTGATAACAATCTACCATGCATTGTACAACTGATAACAATCTACCATGCATTGTACAACTGATAACAATCTACCATGGACGGTACAACTGATAACAATCTACCATGGACCGTACAACTTATAACAATCTACCATAGATTGTACAACTGATAACAATCTACCATGCATTGTACAACTGATAACAATCTTACATGCATTGTACAACTGATAACAATCTACCATGGACTGTACAACTGATACAATCTACCATGGACTGTTTAACTGATAACAATCTACCATGGACTGTACAACTGATAACAATCTACCATGGACTGTACAACTGATAACAATCCACCATGGACTGTACAACTGATAACAATCTACCATGGACTGTACAACTGATAACAATCTACCATGGACTGTACAACTAGCTGATAACAATCTACCGTGGACTGTACAACTGATAACAATCTACCATGGACTGTACAACTTATAAAAATCTACCATGGACTGTACAACTTATAACAATCTACCGTGTAATGTACAACTGATACAATCTACCATGGTCTGTACAACTGATAACAATCTACCATGGACTGTACAACTTATAACATTCTACCATGGACTGTACAACTGATAACATTCTACCGTTTACTGTACAACTGATAACAATCTAACATGGACTGTACAACTGATAACAATCTACCATGGACTGTACAACTGATAACATTCTACCGTTTACTGTACAACTTATAACATTCTACCATGGACTGTACAACTGATAACATTCTACCGTTTACTGTACAACTTATAACAATCTACCATGGACTGTACAACTGATAACAATCTACCATGGACTGTACAACTGATAACATTCTACCATGGACTGTACAACTGATAACATTCTACCATGGACTGTACAACTGATAACAATCTACCGTTTACTGTACAAGAGATACACTCTACCGTTGACCATACACTAGGTGCAACCTACCGTTGATTGTACAACAGTGACGAAGTTAGTGTAAGTTGGAGATCCTGGCACCAAAGAGCTATTTAGAAATGTCTGCAAAGTCACGGTCACAATATAAATAGATGAATGTAGTCTGTCTGAAAAAAACAAATATATTAGTAGATTACATTCAAAATTACATGTAGAAACGTGTTGTTGATAAAACAATGTTACAATTGAATATGAATATATAAATACAGCCACCCTTTAACACTACATCAAGAGCTCCAGAGACTTGTCATGCTATATTATTATGAAATCTTTTTACTTTAGAGTTGAAGACATTACTGTTCTTCGTCAGTTATATTTTTTGTGTGGCACGTCTTGTTTTATCTGTTTGCTGATAAGTAGACTACACTTCTGCAGTTTACAATGGCACACCAAACCTTTACAGAGCTATCTCCAAATACCGCTCAATCTTCCTCTCAGTGATGTCTAGAGCCTTAGTTCTCAGTGACGGTTTAGACCCTTACCTCTAAGTGTTGGTATAGAGCTCTACCTCTAAGTGACGGTTTAGATCCTTAACTCACAGCGACGGTTTAGACCCTTACCTCCTAGTGACGGTTTAGACCCTTACCTTTCGGTGACGGTTTAGACCCTACCTCTCAGAGACGGTTTAGACCCTTACCTCCTAGTGACGGTTTAGACCCTTACCTTTCGGTGACGGTTTAGACCCTTACCTCTCAGAGACGGTGTAGACCCTTACCTCTCAGTGACAGTTTAGACCCTTACTTTTCGGTGACGGTTTAGACCCTACCTCTAAGAGACGGTTTAGACCCTTACATCTCATTGACGGTTTAGACCCTTACCTCTCAGTTTCAGTTTAGACCCCTTCATCTCAGTAACGGTTAAGACCCTTACCTCTCAGTGACGGTTTAGACCCTTACCTCTCAGTGTCGGTTTAGTCCCTTACCTTTCAGTGACGATTTAGACCTTACCTCTCAGTGATGTTTAGACCCTTCCTCTCAGTGACAGTTTAGACCCTTACCTCTCAGTGACAGTTTAGACACTAACCTCTCAGATACAGTTTAGACCCTACCTCTTAGTGACAGTTTAGAACTTACCTTTCAGTGACGGTTTAGACCCTTACCTCTCAGCGATGGCTTAGACCCTTACCTCTCAGTGACGGTTTAGACCTACCTCTCAGAGATGGTTGAGACCCTTACTTCTCAGTGACGGTTTAGATCCTAACTCCTAGTGACGATTTAGGCCCTTTTTTACCTCTCAGCGACAGTTTAGATGCTAACCCCTCATGAGATACGTTTAGACCCTGACCTCTCAGAGACGGTTTAGACCCTTACCTCCTAGTGACGGTTTAAACCCTTACCTCTCGGTGACGGTTTAGACCCTTACCTCTCAAAAACGGTTTAAACCCTTACCTCTCAGTGACAGTTTATTCCCTTACCTTTCAGTGACGATTTAGACCTTACCTCTCAGTGACGGTTTAGACCCTTACCTCTCAGCGACAGTTTAGACCCCAACCTGTCAGTGACGGTTTAGACCCTACCTCCTAGTGATGGTTTAGACCCTTAACTTTCATCGACAGTTTAGACCCTAACCTCTCAGTGACGGTTTAGACCCTTACCTCTCAGTGACGGTTCAGACCCTTACCTCTCAGTGACGGTTTAGACCCTACCTCTCAGCGACAGTTTAGACCCTAAGCTCTTAGTGACAGTTTAGACCCTAACCTCAGTGACTGTTTAGACCCTTACCTCTCAGTGACGATTTATTACATAACTCTCCAACACAGCAGAATCGACATATGGCACTGGAATTGGTGTAACACAGGTCAGCATTGTTTCGTTCGGTATCAAGACAAGGGACGTAATCCGTGCATCCTTTATTGATAATGAGCTGAGATGTCACGTAGTTTAATTCTTCATAACAAGCAGGCTAAAATGTGATAGAAAATTTATGGAAGATCTATACTTAATCCATTATATGTAGTTAATTGTTAAAGTAGAATTAAATATTATAAATCTGTGTTGTTTCAAACCATGTAATAATTTTCTAGAGTTTGTGTTGTGATATGTGGTAGTGCTAATAAGCATGTTACCTGCTTTTTTGAGTAATTTGGGATCTCAATTTGTTTATTAACCTAAAAATCCTGTTTCCGTTAGTATAAAATATTATGATTACAATCTCACAATTTAATTTATCAATAGTAATCACCATATAGAAAAATACCCACAAATAGTATTTCAGATGTTTGCCGAACATTACCGAGGTCTGCTCCATTAAAAATAAATGACATCCGAGAAACCAGCTGTGATCACGTAGTCAATCGTGGTCCGGATACCTTAATTTATCAATAGTAATCACCATATAGGAAAATACCCACAAAAAGGGACAAAATAACAAAAGCATTAACTTGGAACAGTAACAAAGATTATAAGGGGCCTCGGTGGCCGTGTGATTAATTTATTACGGTCAGGTAATTATTTTATTTCGGTCAGGTTATTGTTTTATTTCGGTCAGGTAAAAATTATTTTCAATAAATATATTTATATGTACTATTTTATATGTTCGTATGTACGTATTATCAATAAATAACCTTTTTGTCTTTAATATACCCTTAAAATAGTTTTATATTGTGTTCATCTTCACTTTTTTAAAGTTTATTTAAAGTAAGATATTATATGTACATTCTATTTGATATCTAAAGTTTATATTTTATATCGTTACTGTGTATTATTACATGAATAGAATTTTGCGTGTTTTTGGTTGGTCTAAAAACTTTAGGGTCACGATAAATCGCAACAGTACTATTATTACATAAAAACAGGATTAAACTGGTCAAAACCAGGTCAATATTGGATTCCGCTTGACTACTGTGCAGCGGAATCCAATATTGACCTGGTTTTCACCAGTTTAAGCCTGTTTTTCATAACTGTTCCAGCATAACTATAAATTTCAATTTTAGTGGTCATTGAATCATCTGTAATTATAAAAAATACTGTTTTAAACTGTAAGAATAAAATAATTGACTTTTTATACTCTTTTCAATATTTGAAATGTGAAGAAATTGGAATTTCAGGAAAATATTACCGGTAACCAGCATTACAACAATTACAAAATGTAAGGACCCTCTGTTTTCCTAATGAAGAAGAATGTGAATTTTTTCATGTAATAAAACAATTACTGACTTTGATATACGGTCTATATCAGGATTTGTAATTTTCACCAAGCCGCTAGCGACCTATATCAAAGTCATTAATTGTATTCAGAAAGTTGTAATTACTACAGGATAACAAATCCACATATTTTCCCGTTTTAAACTCCAGCATAAATGTTAAGAATCGGGAATAGACTGATTGTGAAAATTATTGACTGCAGCAAACTATTGCCTTGGGACTGTTGACTGTAACAAACTACTGCATTTGGGTTTTGTTGACTGCAACAAACTACTGCATTGGGACAGTGTTGATTGCAACAAACTACTGCATTGGGGCATTGCTGATTGCAACAAACTACTGCATTGGGACAGACTACAACAAACTAGTATATTGGGACATTGTTGACTGCAACAAACTACTGCATTGGGGCAGTGTTGACTACAACAAACTACTGCATTTGGAGTGTTGACTGCAACAAACTATTGCATTGGGACAGTGTTGACTGCAACAAACTACTGCATTTGGACAGTGTTGACTGCAACAAACTATTGCATTGGGATAGTGTCGACAGCAACAAACTACTGCATTGAGACAGTGTTGACTGCAACAAACTACTATATTGGGACAGTGTTGACTACAACAAACTACTGCATTGGGACAGTGTTGACTACAACAAACTACTATATTGGGACCGTGTTGACTGCAACAAACTATTGCATTGGGACAGTGTTGACTACAACAAACTACTGCATTGGAACAGTGTTGACTACAACAAACTACTATATTGGAACAGTGTTGACTGCAACAAACTATTGCATTGGGACAGTGTTGACTACAACAAACTACTATATTGGGCCAGTGTTGACTACAACAAACTATTGCATTGGGACAGTGTTGACTACAACAAACTACTGCATTGGGACAGTGTTGACTACAACAAACTACTGCATTGGGGCAGTGTTGACTGCAACAAACTACTCCATTGGGACAGTGTTGACTACAACAAACTACTGCATTGGGACAGTGTTGACTACAACAAACTACTGCATTGGGACAGTGTTGACTACAACAAACTACTATATTGGGACAGTGTTGACTGCAACAAACTATTGCATTGGGACAGTGAAGACTACAACAAACTACTCCATTGGGACAGTGTTGACTACAACAAACTACTATATTGGGACAGTTTTGACTACAACAAACTACTGCATTGGGACAGTGTTGACTACAACAAACTACTATATTGGGACAGTGTTGACTGCAACAAACTACTGCATTGGGACAGTGTTGACTACATCAAATTACTGCATTTGGACAGTGTTGACTGCAACAAATTAATTCATTGGGACAGTGTCGACAGCAACAAACTACTGCATTTGGAGTGTTGACTGCAACAAACTACTGCATTGGGACAGTGTTGACAGCAACAAACTACTGCATTGGAACAGTGTTGACAGCAACAAACTACTGCATTGGGACAGTGTTGACTGCAACAAACTACTGCATTGGGACAGTGTTGACTACAACAAACTACTGTATCTGGACAGTGTTGACTGCAACAAACTACTGCATTGGGGCAGTGTTGACTGCAACAAACTACTCCATTGGGACAGTGTTGACTGCAACAAACTACTGCATTGGGACAGTGTTGACTGTATACGATTGAAATGATGGTTGAACATTCTTTCTTGGTCTAAATATTTTACCCGTGTAAATCTGTTGGTTCCACATTCTGCCCTGAGGTTCTTTTGTTTACATTCCGCTGAACTTCGAACATTTTTGCAATCCATGCAGGTTATGCTTTTAAATAAATCGTCTCCTAAAAGAAATTATAATTATCAAAATTTATAATAACCTTGTTCCTAGAACTTGAGTAAAAACAAACAAACAAACAGAAGGAGGTAGGTAGGTGGGTATTGCCAACCTCTTAATGAGGTAGTTAGGCCTTTTTGGAGTCCCAATTAAGTAATCAAAAATGAAGTATACCATTACTTGTCTAAACAATCTACTACCATTACACGAAAGAAATCGATAGTCTAAACAATCTACCATAACACGACAGGAACCGATAGTCTAAACAGTCTACCATTACACGACAGGAATCGATAGTCTAAACAATCTAACATTACACGATTAGAAAAAAAATTAGGCTATCGGTTCCCGTCGTGTAATGGTAGATTATTTAGAATGTCGGTTTCTGTCGTGTAATGGTAGATTGTTTAGACTATCGGTATCTGTCGTGTAATGATAGATTATTTAGACTATCGGTTCCTGTCGTGTAATGGTAGTAGATTGTTTAGACTATCGGTTCCTGTGGTGTAATGGTGGGGTCATTATCCTATTCATGGCACGAATTTCCGGTGCATGTCAAAACATGGCAGGATGAAAATATTTTCTCTTTTGTTTCTGCTTTTGCTAATAACTGCTATTGCTTAAGAGTTGGATATTTTGAAAGGTATGGCATTACTGTAGAACAAGAATATTTTTTTTCCAGTCAATGTCTTTACAGTGGAAGCACTTCCTAAAGTGTGTAATGTGGTACAATTTGACCACAACATTGAAATGAAAGTAGAAAAAACATTATTAAACTTTAAGGTAAAATTCCCACACAAAGTTCGTGGACACGTATACTTTTTTCTCCATTTTTATGTAATTTAGCATTATATGTGTAATGCCCCATATATGAAATTTTAAGTGAAAGAAAGATTTTTTAATAAAAAATTTTGGTGTCTCGCACGTTCGGTTACTTTTGCACAGGCCATCCAAATGGATAATGACCTCTGGTAGATTGTTTAGACTGTTTACCATTACACGACAGGAACCGACATTCTAAATAATCTACCATTACACGGCAGGAACCGATAATCTAAATTATCTAACATTACATGAAAGGAACAGATAGTATTAACAATCTTACATTAAACGACAGGAACTGATAATCTAAACAGGCTACCATTACACGACAGGAACCGATTATCTGAACAATCTACAATTACAAGACAGGAACAGATAGTCTAAACAATCTACCATTACAAGACATGAATCGATAGTCTCAACAATCTACCATTACACGACAGGAACCGACATTCAAAATAATCTACCATAAAAAAAGATTACACGACGGGAACCGATAGTTTAAATTATCTACCATTACATTAAAGGAACAGATAGTCTTAACAATCTAACATTAAACGACAGGAACGGATAATCTAAACAGGCTACCATTACACGACAGGAACCGATTATCTGTACTATCTACAATTACAAGACAGGAACCGATAGTCTAAACAATCTACCATTACAAGACATGAATCGATAGTCTCAACAATCTACCATTACACGACAGAAACTGATAGTCTAAACATCTACCATTACACGACAGGAACGATTGTCCAAACAATATATCATTACACGACAGAAACTGATAGTCTAAACAGGCTACCATTACACGACAGGAACCAATAGTCTAAACAGGCTACCATTACAAGACAGGAACGAATGGTCTAAACAGTCTAACATTAAACGACAGAAAACGATCATATTATAAACAGTCTACCATTACACTACAGAACCGATAGTCTAAACAATCTACCATTTCACGACAGGAACCGATAGTATAAATAATCTACCATTACAGGACAGAAACTGATATTCTAAACAATCTACCATTACACGGCAGGAACCGATAGTCTCAACAATCTACCATTACACGACAGAAACTGATAGTCTAAACAATCTACCATTATTAGACAGAAACTGATAGTCTAAATAGGCTACCATTCCACGACAGGAACCGATAGTCTAAACAATCTACCATTACACGACAGGAACGATTGTGCAAATAATCTATCATTACACGACATAAACTGATAGTCTAAACAAGCTACCATTACACGACAGGAACCAATAGTCTAAACAGGTTACCATTACACGACAGGAACTAATGGTCTAAACAGTCTAACATTAAACGACAGAAAACGATCATATTATAAACAGTCTACCATTACACTACAGAACCGATAGTCTAAACAATCTACCATTTCACGACAGGAACCGATAGAATAAATAATCTACCATTACAGGACAGAAACTGATAGTCCAAACAATCTACCATTACAAAACAGGAACCGATAGTCTAAACAATCTACCATTACACGGCAGGAAACGATAGTCTAAACAATCTACCATTACACAACAGAAACTGATAGTCTAAACAATCTACCATTACACGACAGGAACCGATAGTCTAAATAATCTACCACTACAAGACAGAAACTGATAGTCTATATAATCTACCATTACAAGACAGGAACCGATAGTCTAAACAATCTACCATTACAAGACAGAAACTGATACACTAAACAATCTACCATTACACGACAGGAACCGATAGACTAAATAATCTACCATTACACGGCAGGAACCGATAGTCTAAACAATCTACAATTACACGACAGAAACTGATAGTCTAAACAATCTACCATTACACGGCAGGAACCGATAGTCTAAACAATCTACCATTACACGGCAGGAACCGATAGTCTAAATAATCTACCATTACACGACAGGAACCGATAGTCTAAACAATCTACCATTACACGACAGGAACCGATAGTCTAAACAATCCACCATTACACGACAGGAACCGATAGTCTTATATCTTGGAAAGAAAAAAACCAGTGATTTGTAAACCTATATCTTAACATGTCTGAGAAATAACAAACTCCTATTTGCAAATGTTAACAATCATTGGGAAAAATGAAACTTTGATATGAGATATGGTTACCTCGGTGGACCGTTTGGTTCGTGTTAGTAAGTCATCTACTATCGATCACAGTCGTTGCGACACTGATGTTGAGAGTACCAGCAGGGTGTGCTCGACTCCAATAGTCTTAATTGACAATGATTGTTATGTTTTATGTAATCAGGGTTTTTATCGAGTACTCCGTTTCAATCTACCAATGAAACCTTAAACCTATGATTTTGCTCATAATGGCTATAAAACCCACTGAAACAAACAAACAAAACAAAACGGTTTAAACAGTAATTTTTAAATGAACTTTGGGCCGAACAGAACATTCTTAAGCACAACTTGGGAAGAACAAAATAAAAAATTAACTGCATAATTAGAACAGTAAATTAAATGCATTGATACTTAACGCCAAGGATTATTAAACCTAAATTAGCCGATCTTTAATAATTACAGTTGATCTTCACGAAACTCCATTCCATAAAAAATAAACCAAGTACGACGATAAAATAATTTGTTCTTAACCATAATTGTGGAAGTCGGAGCTGTTAGCCTTACCTTGGCACGATCCAAAAAAGGATTCCTGAGCGTCAGTCATTTTAACACTTGTTCCATTACATTGAGCTGAAATGACTAATAGATTTCCTTGTCTTGCAGTAATAGACTGTCGAAAAGCTCTCATCTCACAGTCGCACCTTAAAGGATTCGCATTTATAGCTCTGTAACATAAATATACATGTATTAAAATTTAAACTAAAAACTAATAAAAGAAATATGTGGCGTATTGCACAAAGTTTGTTTATATGTCCATGTATTCATTTTTACGTCACTAGCCAGTGGTTTAAGCCCTTGTTTTCATTTTTACGTCACTGTTCTTAGCCACTGGCATATGCCTTTGTGTTCATGTTTTACGTCGTTTCAAGCCAGTGGTATTATGCCTTTGTGCTCATTTTGTACGTCACTGTTTCAAGCCAGTGGTATTTGCCCTTGTGTTAATTTTTTACGTCACTGGTTCAAGACATTGGTATATGCTATTGTGTTCATTTTTTACGTCACTGTTTCAAGCCAGTGGTACATGTCATTGTGTTCATTTTCACTAGCCAGCGGTTTATAATTGTGTCATTTTACGTCACTGTTCTAAGCCAGTGGTATATGCCCTTGTGTTCATTTTTACGTCACTGTTTCAAGCCAGTGGTATATGCCCTTGTGTTCATTTTTTAAATCATTGTTTTAAGCCAGTGGTATATGCCCATTTGTTCATTTTTAAAATCACTGTTTCAAGCCAGTGGTGTATGCCCTTGTGTTCATTTTTACGTCACTGTTTACAGCCAGTGGTATATGCCCTGTGTTCGTTTTTTACGTCACTGTTTCAAGCCAGTGGTACATGTCATTGTGTTCATTTTCACTAGCCAGCGGTTTATAATTGTGTCATTTTACGTCACTGTTCTAAGCCAGTGGTATATGCCCTTGTGTTCATTTTTACGTCACTGTTTCAAGCCAGCGGTTTATAATTGTGTCATTTTACGTCACTGTTCTAAGCCAGTGGTATATGCCCTTGTGTTCATTTTTACGTCACTGTTTCAAGCCAGTGGTATATGACCTTGGTTCTTTTTTACTCCACTGTTTCAAGTCTGTGGTATATGCCCTGGTGTTCATTTTTTACGTCACTGTTTCAAGCCAGTGGTATATGCCCTTGTGTTCATTTTTACGCCAATGTTTCAAGCCAGTGGTGTATGCCTTTGTGATCATTTTTTACGTCACTGTTTCAAGCCAGTGGTATATGCCCATGTGTTCTTTTTTACGCCACTGTTTCAAGCTAGTGGTATATGACCTTGGTTCTTTTTTACTCCACTGTTTCAAGTCTGTGGTATATGCCCTGGTGTTCATTTTTTACGTCACTGTTTCAAGCCAGTGGTATATGCCCTTGTGTTCATTTTTACGTCACTGTTTCAAGCCAGTGGTATATGCCCTTGTGTTCATTTTTACGTCACTGTTTCAAGCCAGTGGTATATGACCTTGGTTCTTTTTTACTCCACTGTTTCAAGTCTGTGGTATATGCCCTGGTGTTCATTTTTTACGTCACTGTTTCAAGCCAGTGGTATATGCCCTTGTGTTCATTTTTACGCCAATGTTTCAAGCCAGTGGTGTATGCCTTTGTGATCATTTTTTACGTCACTGTTTCAAGCCAGTGGTATATGCCCATGTGTTCTTTTTTACGCCACTGTTTCAAGCTAGTGGTATATGACCTTGGTTCTTTTTTACTCCACTGTTTCAAGTCTGTGGTATATGCCCTGGTGTTCATTTTTTACGTCACTGTTTCAAGCCAGTGGTATATGCCCTTGTGTTCATTTTTACGTCACTGTTTCAAGCCAGTGGTGTATGCCCTTGTGTTCATTTTTACGTCACTGTTTCAAGCCAATGGTATATGTCCATGTGTTCATTTTTACGTCACAGTTTCAAGCCAGTGGTTTATGCCCATGTGTTCATTTTTACGTCACTGTTTCACTCTAGTGGTATATGCCCTTGTGTTCATTTTACGTCACTGTTACAAGCCAGTGTTATATGCCCTTGTTTTCATTTTTACGTCACTGTCTCAAGCCTGTGGTATATGCCCTTGTGTTCATTTTAACGTCACTGTTTCAAGCCTGTGGTATATGCCCTTGTATTCATCTTTACGTCACTGTTTCAAGCCAGTTGTGTATGCCCTTGTGTTCATTTTTTAAATCACTGTTTCAAGCCAGTGGTGTATGCCCTTGTATTCATCTTTACGTCACTGTTTCAAGCCAGTGGTATATGCCCTTGTGTTCATTTTAACGTCACTTTTCAAACCAGTGGTTTATGTGTCTGTTCTAAGCCAATTATCTATGTTTTCTTTTGTGCTTTCTGTGTTGGTAATTTATTTGTCTCTCTTTCAGTGGTTATTATACTTACAACTGACCAAGTTTCGGTAGATAAAGTATGCTGTCCCTAGCAAATGTTGTTATTTTGTTGTTAGACAAATCCCTGAAATCATAATAATACAACATATACATAACTTGATATGTCCTGAACATTTAACACTTAGATATGTCCTGAACATTTGACACTGAGATATGTCCTGAACATTTGACACTGAGATATGTCCTGAACATTGGACACTGAGATATGTCCTGAACATTTGACACTGAGATATGTCCTGAACATTTAACACTTAGATATGTCCTGAACATTTAACACTGAGATATGTCCTGAACATTTGACACTTAGATATGTCCTGAACATTTAACACTTAGATATGTCCTGAACATTTAACACTTAGATATGTCCTGAACATTTGACACTTAGATATGTCCTGAACATTTAACACTTAGATATGTCCTGAACATTTAACACTTAGATATGTCCTGAACATTTAACACTTAGATAAGTCCTGAACATTTAACACTTAGATATGTCCTGAACATTTGACACTTAGATATGTCCTGAACATTTAACACTTAGATATGTCCTGAACATTTAACACTTAGATATGTCCTGAACATTTAACACTTAGATATTTCCTGAACATTTGACACTGAGATATGTCCTGAACATTTAATACTAAGATATGTCCTGAACATTTAACACTTAGATATGTCCTGAACATTTAACACTGAGATATGTCCTGAACATTTAACACTTAGATATGTCCTGAACATTTGACACTAAAAGATATGTCCTGAACATTTAACACTGAGATATGTCCTGAACATTTAACACTTAGATATGTCCTGAACATTTGACACTAAGATATGTCCTGAACATTTAACACTAAGATATGTCCTGAACATTTAACACTTAGATATGTCCTGAACATTTAACACTGAGATATGTCCTGAACATTTAACACTAAGATATGTCCTGAACATTTGACACTAAAAGATATGTCCTGAACATTTAACACTGAGATATGTCCTGAACATTTAATACTAAGATATGTCCGGAACATTTAACACTGAGATATGTCATGAACATTTAACACTAAGATATGTCCTGAACATTTAACACTAAGATATGTCCTGAACATTTGACACTCAGATATGTCCTGAACATTTGACACTGAGATATGTCCTGAACATTTAATACTAAGATATGTCCTGAACATTTAACACTAAGATATGTCCTGAACATTTAACACTAAGATATGTCCTGAACATTTAACACTAAGATATGTCCTGAACATTTAACACTTAGATATGTCCTGAACATTTAACACTAAGATATCTCCTGAACATTTAACACTTAGATATGTCCTGAACATTTAACACTGAGATATGTCCTGAACATTTAACACTAAGATATGTCCTGAACATTTAACACTTAGATATGTCCTGAACATTTAACACTAAGATATGTCCTGAACATTTAACACTTAGATATGTCCTGAACATTTAACACTTAGATATGTCCTGAACATTTAACACTAAGATATGTCCTGAACATTAAACACTAAGATATGTCCTGAACATTTGACACTGAGATATGTCCTGAACATTTAACACTAAGATATGTCCTGAACATTTAACACTTAGATATGTCCTGAACATTAAACACTAAGATATTTCCTGAACATTTGACACTGAGATATGTCCTGAACATTTAACACTGAGATATGTCCTGAACATTTAACACTAAGATATGTCCTGAACATTTAACACTTAGATATGTCCTGAACATTTAACACTAAGATATGTCCTGAACATTTAACACTGAGATATGTCCTGAACATTTAACACTTAGATATGTCCTGAACATTTAACACTGAGATATGTCCTGAACATTTAACACTTAGATATGTCCTGAACATTTAACACTAAGATATGTCCTGAACATTTAACACTGAGATATGTCCTGAACATTTAACACTTAGATATGTCCTGAACATTTAACACTAATATATGTCCTGAACATTTAACACTTAGACATGTCCTGAACATTTAACACTAAGATATGTCCTGAACATTTAACACTGAGATATGTCCTGAACATTTAACACTTAGATATGTCCTGAACATTTAACACTGAGATATGTCCTGAACATTTAACACTTAGATATGTCCTGAACATTTAACACTAAGATATGTCCTGAACATTTAACACTGAGATATGTCCTGAACATTTAACACTTAGACATGTCCTGAACATTTAACACTGAGATATGTCCTGAACATTTAACACTAAGATATGTCCTGAACATTTAACACTAAGATATGTCCTGAACATTTGACACTGAGATATGTCCTGAACATTTAACACTTAGATATGTCCTGAACCTTTGACACTGAGATATGTCCTGAACATTTAATACTAAGATATGTCCTGAACATTTAACACTGCGATATGTCCTGAACATTTAACACTGAGATATGTCCTGAACATTTAACACTAAGATATGTCCTGAACATTTAAAACTAAGATAAGTCCTGAACATTTAACACTTAGATATGTCCTGAACATTTGACACTGAGATATGTCCTGAACATTTAACACTTAGATATGTCCTGAACATTTGACACTGAGATATGTCCTGAACATTTAACACTTAGATATGTCCTGAACATTTGACACTGAGATATGTCCTGAACATTTAATACTAAGATATGTCCTGAACATTTAACACTTAGATATGTCCTGAACATTTGACACTGAGATATGTCCTGAACATTTGACACTCAGATATGTCCTGAACATTTAACACTAAGATAAGTCCTGAACATTTAACACTTAGATATGTCCTGAACATTTGACACTGAGATATGTCCTGAACATTTAACACTTAGATATGTCCTGAACATTTGACACTCAGATATGTCCTGAACATTTGACACTCAGATATGTCCTGAACATTTAACACTGAGATATGTCCTGAACATTTGACACTGAGATATGTCCTGAACATTTAATACTAAGATATGTCCTGAACATTTAACACTAATATATGTACTGAACATTTGACACTTAGATATGTTCTGAACATTTGACACTTAGATATGTCCTGAACATTTGACACTAAAAGATATGTCCTGAACATTTAACACTGAGATATGTCCTGAACATTTAATACTAAGATATGTCCTGAACATTTAACACTGAGATATGTCCTGAACATTTAACACTGAGATATGTCCTGAACATTTGACACTGAGATATGTCCTGAACATTTAATACTAAGATATGTCCTGAACATTTAACACTAAGATATGTCCTGAACATTTGACACTTAGATATGTTCTGAACCATACTTCAATGGAAAAGTAACAAAAAAAAATAAAAAGACAAAATAAAAAGACAAAAGAAAGCTAAAGCAGTAAAGAAAAATGTAAATATTCTCAAACTAATACTAACATAGAAAGTAAGCAGTCGACAAAACCTCACAAACAAACACGGTACACAGCGCACAAAACCATCAAAATGCCGTTAAATTTAAGTTAAAAAACAAACAACAAAAAAACTTTTAAAGGTATCTATGTGGTCTAACAAAACACCCAAAATACCGTTAAAGGTAGGTACGTGGTCTAACAAAACACCAAAATACCGTTAAAGGTAGGTACGTGGTCTAACAAAACACCCAAAATACTGTTAAAGTTATGTACGAAAATATCTAAAAAACAAACATCGTTAACATGAAAGGAATGTTCACAAATATCTCAAAAACAAACAGCGTTAAAAAGGAAATTCTTTATGTTAAGTAGCCATCTACCAGCGACAACAATTAACACAATATACTTACAAAAATACTAAACTAGGAAGGTGGTGAAAATGTCCAGCCTCAACAACTGTCAGTTTATTATTCTGTAGGTCTCTGTGGATAAAGAATTTTATTTATTCTTGGTGAAAAGATCGGCTCATCATGAAAGGAGCTGGATGTACCTTACCATAGAAACAGTTACATGTACTTTACCGAAGAAGGAGCTACCTCCCCATGAATAAAACTGCCATATTATGAAAGGAGCTGCCTCACATACTAGGAGCTACATGTACCTTACCATAGAAGGAGCTACCGCATATGATAGGAGCTATATGTACCTTACCATAGAAGGAGATGCCTCACATGATAGGAGCTACATGTACCTTACAATAGAAGGAGCTTCCTCATATGATAGGAGCTACATATACCTTACCATAGAAGGAGCTGCCTCATATGATAAGAGCTACAAGTATCTTACAATAGAAGGAGCTGCCTCACAAGATAGGAGCTGCATGTACTTTACCATAGAAGGAGCTGCCTCACAAGATAGGAGCTACATGTACCTTACCATAGAAGGAGCTGCCTCACATGATAGGAGCTACATGTACCTTACCATAGAAGGAGCTGCCTCATATGATAGGAGCTACATATACCTTACAATAGAAGGAGCTGCCTCAAATGATAGGAGCTACATGTACCTTACCATAGAAGGAGCTACCTCATATGATAGGAGCTACATATACCTTACCATAGAAGGAGCTACATCCCATGATAGAGCTACCTTCCCATGAATTAAGCTGCATTACCATGAAAGTAGCTGCCTCATATGATAGGAGCTATATGTACCTTACCATAGAAGGAGCTACCTCATATGAGCTACATGTACCTTACCATAGAAGGAGCTACCTCCCTATGAATACAGCTACCTTACCATGAAAGGAGCTACCTCATATGGAAGGAGCTATATACATGGACCTTACCATAGAAGGGGCTACGTCCCCATGAATAAAGCTACCTTACCATGAAAGGATCTACCACACCATAGAAGGAGCTACCACCCCATGAACAGAGCTACCTTATCATGAAAGGAGCTACATGTACCTTACCACAGAAGGGGGCTAAGTCCCCATGAATAGAGCTACCTTACCATGAAAATATCTACCACACCATAAAAGGAGCTACCTCCCCATGAATGAAGCTACCTTACCATGAAAAGATCTACCTTTCCATGAAAGGAGCTACCCCACCATAGAAGGAGTTACCTTACCATAGAAGGAACTACCGCCCCCTGAATGATGCTACCTCACCATAGAAGGAGTTATTTTATGCAAGGAACTACCTTACCATGGGATGGAGTTACCTTATTATAGGGGATCACCTCCTCATGAAAGGAACTACCTCACCATAGGAGCTTCCTTACCATGAAAGGAGCTACCTCACGTGGAATGAGCTCCCTGATCATTGTAGGAGTTACCTCACCATTTAAAAAATCTTAAAAGTAGTAAAGATAATTATAATTAAAAATAATGTGTTGGGATGCCAACACAGAAGTCGCCCAAAATCCCCATGGATAGTATTGCGTTCCACTCAGGACATTGAAATGAACCTACATATCAAATTTCATTAAAATCGGACAACATTTAAAATTTCACCCGTTTTTGGCCGCCATTTTGGAAACCACGGTCGAGAAGAAATTGCGAATGTAGAGTTCCACTCGGGACACTTAAATCTACCTCCACACCAAATTTCGTTGCAATCGGAGCACGTTAAATGTCATCGAGATCGCATAACGTTGAAAATTATACACGTTTTTGGCGGCCATTTTGAAACCGGAAGTCCGAGAAAAAATTTAAAGGTACCGTTTCACTCGAAATACTAACATCTACCTCCATACCAAATTTCGTTGAATTCGGACCACGGGAAAATTTTTGCCATTTTTGGGTGGGTGTCGTCAAGTGGCGGCCATTTTGAAATGGCGGCCATTATCAAAATTCTGACAATTGACTGCACCCCTCCATATGCCCATCTACAACTGTGCCAAGTTTCATTTGATTCTATTAAGGCGTCTCTGAGAAACGTGTCGGACAAGTTCACGATCTAGAAAAAGGAGAAACCGGAATAATAATAATAATAATAATAATTAAAATTTACGTTTCGCGAAACGTGAAGTCTCCCAAACGAAGTTACTGATAGTCCTGTGCAGCCATTTTACAAAAAATAGCGCGTCATATAAAAATTCTGAGTTGACCATTGAACTCGACATACTAAATTTACTTTAGGAACCAATTTTCATTGAGTTCCGACAATGTTGAATTTTTGCCGATTTGGCGACTTTGGTGGCCATTTTTAAAAAAATGGCGGGTCGTATAAAAAATCTGAGTGTACCGTTGAACTCGGCATACCAAATTTACTTTTAGAACCTATTTTCGTTGAATTATGACAATGTTGAATTTTTGCCCATTTGGCAACTTTGGCGCCATTTTACAAAAAATGGCGCGTCGTATAAAAATTCTGAGTTGACCATTGGACTCGGCATACCAAATTTACTGTTAAAACCCATTTTCGTTGAAATCCAACAAACTTGAATTTTTGGCGATTCGGCG
Organism: Limnoperna fortunei; assembly: GCA_944474755.1. Taxonomy (NCBI): domain Eukaryota; kingdom Metazoa; phylum Mollusca; class Bivalvia; order Mytilida; family Modiolidae; genus Limnoperna; species Limnoperna fortunei. The sequence goes on from OX104118.1 coordinate 89,009,752, forward strand.
GCCATTTTGAAAATGGCGGCCGGTTCGCGCGCGATTTTTTTGCCAAAAATAAATCAAGACCACTATGCTGAACCTACATACCAAGTTTCATCGAAATCCATCTGGCGGTTCTCCGGGAACTGCATTTTGGCGGGAAAACTTAAATGGCGGCCATTTTGAAAGTGGCGGCCATCTTGGAAATTCCGAAAGATGATTGCACATCTAGCCAATAGGGTCTAACATCCTACCAAGTTTCAAATTGATCCCATTTACGGTTTCTGAGAAAAGTGTCGGAAATCTCTACGGGGAAACCAGAAGAAGAATAATAATAATAATTAAAATTTACGTTTCCCGAAACGTTGAAGTCGCCTCCCGTTCCGCACTTTTGACCGAGTAGAGGGAACTAAAAGTCAAGAGCACAACTTCATAACATGAGCTTTCAGTTGGCCAAGTTTCATTTCGATCGGTTAAAAGATGAGCGAGAAAACGAGCAAACTTTAAAACGGCCGCCATTTTGAAACCGGAAGTCGGACAAAAAATTTTTTTTGCAAAAATGCTCAGGATAGTTAGCTGTATCAGTATACCAATTTTCATTGAAATTGCTCTGGCCATAACTGAGATCTGACAACGGCCGCCATTTTGTAAAACTTTAAAACGGCCGCCATTTTGAAACCGGAAGTCGGACAAAACATTTTTAAATAGTGGCACACTTAGGGTATCATAAGCTACCTGTATACCAAATTTCGTCTAAATCGGATGACGTTTAAATTTTTACATTTTTAGGGGGGTGGTGTTCGGATGGCGGCCATTTTGAAATGTCGGCCGCGTCAAATTTTTTTTTGCAAAAATGCTCAGGATAGTTAGCTGTATCAGTATACCAATTTTCATTGAAATTGCTCTGGCCATAACTGAGATCTGACAACGGCCGCCATTTTGTAAAACTTTAAAACGGCCGCCATTTTGAAACCGGAAGTCGGACAAAACATTTTTAAATAGTGGCACACTTAGGGTATCATAAGCTACCTGTATACCAAATTTCGTCTAAATCGGATGACGTTTAAATTTTTACATTTTTAGGGGGGTGGTGTTCGGATGGCGGCCATTTTGAAATGTCGGCCGCGTCAAATTTTTTTTTGCAAAAATGCTCGGGATAGTTAGCTGTACCAGTATACCAATTTTCATTGAAATTGCTTTGGCAATTACTGAGATCTGACAACGGCCGTCATTTTTTTCAACGGCGGCCATTTTGAAAATGGCGGCCATTTTGAAAATTTCAAAAGTGGATTGCACAACTTCAGGTCACCCTTAACATGTTCCCAAAGTTTCATTTCGATCGGTTAAAAGATGAGCGAGAAAACGAGCGGACAACATTGCGAGGGGAAAAAGGAAAACATAATAATAATAAAATTTACGTTTCCCGAAACGTTGAAGTCGCCTCCCGTTCCGCACTTTTGACCGAGTAGAGGGAACTAAAAGTCAAGAGCACAACTTCATAACATGAGCTTTCAGTTGGCCAAGTTTCATTTCGATCGGTTAAAAGATGAGCGAGAAAACGAGCAAACTTTAAAACGGCCGCCATTTTGAAACCGGAAGTCGGACAAAAATTTTTTTTTGCAAAAATGCTCAGGATAGTTAGCTGTATCAGTATACCAATTTTCATTGAAATTGCTCTGGCCATAACTGAGATCTGACAACGGCCGCCATTTTGTAAAACTTTAAAACGGCCGCCATTTTGAAACCGGAAGTCGGACAAAACATTTTTAATAGTGGCACACTTAGGGTATCATAAGCTACCTGTATACCAAATTTCGTCTAAATCGGATGACGTTTAAATTTTTACATTTTTAGGGGGGTGGTGTTCGGATGGCGGCCATTTTGAAATGTCGGCCGCGTCAAATTTTTTTTTGCAAAGATGCTCGGGATAGTTAGCTGTACCAGTATACCAATTTTCATTGAAATTGCTTTGGCAATTACTGAGATCTGACAACGGCCGTCATTTTTTTCAACGGCGGCCATTTTAAAAATGGCGGCCATTTTGAAAATTTCAAAAGTGGATTGCACAACTTCAGGTCACCCTTAACATGTTCCTAAAGTTTCATTTCGATCGGTTAAAAGATGAGCGAGAAAACGAGCGGACAACATTGCGAGGGGAAAACATAAGAAATATGAAAATAATAATAATAATAATAATAATAATAATAAGAAACGGAGTAAAAACAATAAGTCGCCCGACACTTCGTGGTCGGCGACTTAATTAAAATTTACGTTTCCCGAAACGTTGAAGTCGCCTCCCGTTCCGCACTTTTGACCGAGTAGAGGGAACTAAAAGTCAAGAGCACAACTTCATAACATGAGCTTTCAGTTGGCCAAGTTTCATTTCGATCGGTTAAAAGATGAGCGAGAAAACGAGCAAACTTTAAAACGGCCGCCATTTTGAAACCGGAAGTCGGACAAAAAATTTTTTTTGCAAAAATGCTCAGGATAGTTAGCTGTATCAGTATACCAATTTTCATTGAAATTGCTCTGGCCATAACTGAGATCTGACAACGGCCGCCATTTTGTAAAACTTTAAAACGGCCGCCATTTTGAAACCGGAAGTCGGACAAAACATTTTTAAATAGTGGCACACTTAGGGTATCATAAGCTACCTGTATACCAAATTTCGTCTAAATCGGATGACGTTTAAATTTTTACATTTTTAGGGGGGTGGTGTTCGGATGGCGGCCATTTTGAAATGTCGGCCGCGTCAAATTTTTTTTTGCAAAAATGCTCGGGATAGTTAGCTGTACCAGTATACCAATTTTCATTGAAATTGCTTTGGCAATTACTGAGATCTGACAACGGCCATCATTTTTTTCAACGGCGGCCATTTTGAAAATGGCGGCCATTTTGAAAATTTCAAAAGTGGATTGCACAACTTCAGGTCACCCTTAACATGTTCCCAAAGTTTCATTTCGATCGGTTAAAAGATGAGCGAGAAAACGAGCGGACAACATTGCGAGGGGAAAACATAAGAAATATGAAAATAATAATAATTAAAATTTACGTTTCCCGAAACGTTGAAGTCGCCTCCCGTTCCGCACTTTTGACCGAGTAGAGGGAACTAAAAGTCAAGAGCACAACTTCATAACATGAGCTTTCAGTTGGCCAAGTTTCATTTCGATCGGTTAAAAGATGAGCGAGAAAACGAGCAAACTTTAAAACGGCCGCCATTTTGAAACCGGAAGTCGGACAAAAAATTTTTTTTGCAAAAATGCTCAGGATAGTTAGCTGTATCAGTATACCAATTTTCATTGAAATTGCTCTGGCCATAACTGAGATCTGACAACGGCCGCCATTTTGTAAAACTTTAAAACGGCCGCCATTTTGAAACCGGAAGTCGGACAAAACATTTTTAATAGTGGCACACTTAGGGTATCATAAGCTACCTGTATACCAAATTTCGTCTAAATCGGATGACGTTTAAATTTTTACATTTTTAGGGGGGTGGTGTTCGGATGGCGGCCATTTTGAAATGTCGGCCGCGTCAAATTTTTTTTTGCAAAAATGCTCGGGATAGTTAGCTGTACCAGTATACCAATTTTCATTGAAATTGCTTTGGCAATTACTGAGATCTGACAACGGCCGTCATTTTTTTCAACGGCGGCCATTTTGAAAATGGCGGCCATTTTGAAAATTTCAAAAGTGGATTGCACAACTTCAGGTCACCCTTAACATGTTCCTAAAGTTTCATTTCGATCGGTTAAAAGATGAGCGAGAAAACGAGCGGACAACATTGCGAGGGGAAAACATAAGAAATATGAAAATAATAATAATAATTAAAATTTACGTTTCCCGAAACGTTGAAGTCGCCTCCCGTTCCGCACTTTTGACCGAGTAGAGGGAACTAAAAGTCAAGAGCACAACTTCATAACATGAGCTTTCAGTTGGCCAAGTTTCATTTCGATCGGTTAAAAGATGAGCGAGAAAACGAGCAAACTTTAAAACGGCCGCCATTTTGAAACCGGAAGTCGGACAAAAATTTATTTTTGCAAAAATGCTCAGGATAGTTAGCTGTATCAGTATACCAATTTTCATTGAAATTGCTCTGGCCATAACTGAGATCTGACAACGGCCGCCATTTTGTAAAACTTTAAAACGGCCGCCATTTTGAAACCGGAAGTCGGACAAAAATTTTGAAAATAGTGGCACACTCAGGGTATCATAAGCTACCTGTATACCAAATTTCGTTTAAATCGGATGACGTTTAAATTTTTACAGTTTTAGGGGGGTGGTGTTCGGATGGCGGCCATTTTGAAATGTCGGCCGCGTCAAATTTTTTTTTGCAAAAATGCTCGGGATAGAGAGCTGTATCAGTATACCAATTTTCATTGAAATTGCTTTGGCAATTACTGAGATCTGACAACGGCCGCCATTTTTTTTCAACGGCGGCCATTTTGAAAATTTCAAAAGTGGATTGCACAACTTCCGGTCACCCTTATTATGTTCCCAAAGTTTCATTTCGATCGGTTAAAAGATGAGCGAGAAAACGAGCGGACAACATTGCGAGGGGAAAAAGGAAAACATAAGAAATATGAAAATAATAATAACAAGTGCTGATTGTGATTGCAAGCAAGTCACAAAAAAATCCCCTCCCGTGCCCACTTTTGTCACAATTCGGACAACTTTTCAATTTTCGCACTTTGGCGGCCATTTTGAATATGGCGGCCATCTTGGACTTTGGCAGCCATCTTGGATTTGTTCGACATGTTGTTCGTAATATCAATATTGACCTAAATGCCAATTTTTGTTGAAATCAGACAACTTTTCAATATTCGCACTTTGGCAGCCATTTTGAATATGACAGCGATCTTGGATTTGTTCGAAAGTGTCGCCATGTTGTTCGTAATATCAATATTGACCTAAATGCCAATTTTCGTTGAAATCGGACAACTTTTCAATTTTCGCACTTTGGCGGCCATTTTGAATATGGCGGCCATCTTGGACTTTGGCGGCCATCTTGGATTTGTTCAAACATGTCACCATGTTGTTCGTAATATCAATATTCACCTAAATGCCAATTTTCGTTGAAATCGGACAACTTTTCAATTTTCGCACTTTGGAGGCCATTTTGAATATGGCGGCCATCTTGGACTTTGGCGGCCATCTTTGATTTGTTCGAACATGTCACCATGTTGTTCGTAATATCAATATTGACCTAAATGCCAATTTTCGTTGAAATCGGACAACTTTTCAATTTTCGCACTTTGGCGGCCATTTTGAATATGGTGGCCATCTTGGATTTTTCGGAAAATGGTCCCATATTGTCCGGGACCTTAATATTGACCTATAAACCTATTTTGGTTCATATCCATATTGTTTGTGATTTTTTATGATTAATTTTGTATTTTTTTCAAATTCAAAATGGCCGCCAATCCAAGATGGCCGCCATTTTCAAAATTTCGAAATCGGAAACAACATTTCCTAGTGGTGACCTATCTTTCTGGTAAGTTTCATTGACCTATGTCTTTTCGTCTTCGAGAAATCCTACGGACAAAGTTAGGTCCAGAAGAAGAAGAAGAAGAAGAATAATAATAACAAGTGCTGATTGTGATTGCAAGCAAGTCACAAAAAAATCCCCTCCCGTGCCCACTTTTGTCACAATTCGGACAACTTTTCAATTTTCGCACTTTGGCGGCCATTTTGAATATGGCGGCCATCTTGGACTTTGGCAGCCATCTTGGATTTGTTCGACATGTTGTTCGTAATATCAATATTGACCTAAATGCCAATTTTTGTTGAAATCAGACAACTTTTCAATATTCGCACTTTGGCAGCCATTTTGAATATGACAGCCATCTTGGATTTGTTCGAAAGTGTCGCCATGTTGTTCGTAATATCAATATTGACCTAAATGCCAATTTTCGTTGAAATCGGACAACTTTTCAATTTTCGCACTTTGGCGGCCATTTTGAATATGGCGGCCATCTTGGACTTTGGCGGCCATCTTGGATTTGTTCAAACATGTCACCATGTTGTTCGTAATATCAATATTCACCTAAATGCCAATTTTCGTTGAAATCGGACAACTTTTCAATTTTCGCACTTTGGAGGCCATTTTGAATATGGCGGCCATCTTGGACTTTGGCGGCCATCTTTGATTTGTTCGAACATGTCACCATGTTGTTCGTAATATCAATATTGACCTAAATGCCAATTTTCGTTGAAATCGGACAACTTTTCAATTTTCGCACTTTGGCGGCCATTTTGAATATGGTGGCCATCTTGGATTTTTCGGAAAATGGTCCCATATTGTCCGGGACCTTAATATTGACCTATAAACCTATTTTGGTTCATATCCATATTGTTTGTGATTTTTTATGATTAATTTTGTATTTTTTTCAAATTCAAAATGGCCGCCAATCCAAGATGGCCGCCATTTTCAAAATTTCGAAATCGGAAACAACATTTCCTAGTGGTGACCTATCTTTCTGGTAAGTTTCATTGACCTATGTCTTTTCGTCTTCGAGAAATCCTACGGACAAAGTTAGGTCCAGAAGAAGAAGAAGAAGAAGAAGAAGAAGAAGAATAATAATAACAAGTGCTGATTGTGATTGCAAGCAAGTCACAAAAAAATCCCCTCCCGTGCCCACTTTTGTCACAATTCGGACAACTTTTCAATTTTCGCACTTTGGCGGCCATTTTGAATATGGCGGCCATCTTGGACTTTGGCAGCCATCTTGGATTTGTTCGACATGTTGTTCGTAATATCAATATTGACCTAAATGCCAATTTTTGTTGAAATCAGACAACTTTTCAATATTCGCACTTTGGCAGCCATTTTGAATATGACAGCGATCTTGGATTTGTTCGAAAGTGTCGCCATGTTGTTCGTAATATCAATATTGACCTAAATGCCAATTTTCGTTGAAATCGGACAACTTTTCAATTTTCGCACTTTGGCGGCCATTTTGAATATGGCGGCCATCTTGGACTTTGGCGGCCATCTTGGATTTGTTCAAACATGTCACCATGTTGTTCGTAATATCAATATTGACCTAAATGCCAATTTTCGTTGAAATCGGACAACTTTTCAATTTTCGCACTTTGGAGGCCATTTTGAATATGGCGGCCATCTTGGACTTTGGCGGCCATCTTTGATTTGTTCGAACATGTCACCATGTTGTTCGTAATATCAATATTGACCTAAATGCCAATTTTCGTTGAAATCGGACAACTTTTCAATTTTCGCACTTTGGCGGCCATTTTGAATATGGTGGCCATCTTGGATTTTTCGGAAAATGGTCCCATATTGTCCGGGACCTTAATATTGACCTATAAACCTATTTTGGTTCATATCCATATTGTTTGTGATTTTTTATGATTAATTTTGTATTTTTTTCAAATTCAAAATGGCCGCCAATCCAAGATGGCCGCCATTTTCAAAATTTCGAAATCGGAAACAACATTTCCTAGTGGTGACCTATCTTTCTGGTAAGTTTCATTGACCTATGTCTTTTCGTCTTCGAGAAATCCTACGGACAAAGTTAGGTCCAGAAGAAGAAGAATGAATTTTCATTACCCTTTATTAAATAAAACAATAAATCACAGTTGTACAAGGTATCAAAAATTCAAGTAACATAAAATATAAACCTAACAATACATTATTTTGACAAGCTACATTTAACAATTTTGAAAATACATATAAATAAGTTAACTTTAAATCCAAAAGTATATGAAAATACAATAGAAAAAATAAAAGACTTTGTCCAACTGATCAAAGTCAGTTTAAATTGATACAAGTCAATTTAAACTTTAACATTTTAACCTACCTATCGTTAAAATTAAAGAGCCCTATAAATGACTTTGTCCAAATGATCAAAGTCAACATGGACTGGTACACGCCAGTCCATGTTTTAACCTTTATTTCATCGCGGATTACAATATATATAAACAGAACTAAAAAAGATACAAAAACAAAAACAATCAACTTACCATTATATATTTACAATAAGCTTGTCATTAGAAATATAACATAAAACATTGTTAAGACACCAAAAATCTGAAAAAGAATCAATATTGTTAATAAACTTACAATATGAAAACTCGATTGCCAGTCGGGCGCGGATGCGCGACCTGAATTCCTGGAGTGGGTCTGTTGGTCCGCCTCCCGTCCTCAGGTGCTGCAGGGTCACGTAGGTGGCCATCTTCGCCTGGGTGGCAATCCACTGGAACAGTCGTCTTGGGGTCCTGTACCGCTTCATCCATCGTTGCGTGTTGGTACATTCTCCCAACACGACTGTTCCGTCCTCCATCGCGATTGGCTGTCTGTTCGTCTCTGGACAGCCGACCCTGGATGACGTGTGGTCGGCTGGTACTGTGATGTCTGGACAGCTGATCCAAGATGGCGGTTGATCAGCTGGACTCGATTTCCTAACTGGACAGCTGTCCGATGTTGGCGTGTGGACATCTGGAGGAGATCGATTTGCACTGACCTGAGGTGGCGTTAGGTCAGTGCTAGTAAAAGTAGAAGGTCCAAATATAAATGATTCTATTGAACCTACATTATTTGTGCTTAATTTACACAGAATATTATGAACGTTATTTAATAAAACACTAATACGGGGACAGGCTATAAAAATGTGATGTAAGTCCTCTTGCAAACCACAAGAGGGACAAACATCAGACTGCTGATAACCAGCTTTACAATAAAATTTACTAGTTGCAATAGCACCATGAAGGATTCTCCAGTTAAGGTCACCTTCATGCATGCTATGGGGATATTCATAAACATGACTATATATAACATTAGGGGGAACATTAGATCGTAAAATACTACACCAAGGGGACAGTAACTTTTTAGTATGGGAACTATTAAAATTCTGAACAACAGATAACAAATAAATCATTTTCTTGGGACATTTATCGAGAACAACGCCCTTACTTAATTCAGGTGCATTGTCAATATCCAATTTAAAAATATATTGGTGAACAACTCCAATATCAATATTATTATGTAAAAACCTATCTATCAATTTACTCCACTCCGGAGGAAAAGACGACCATAGTAAATCAAGGTGTTGTTGTATACAGCGTTCGGAACGAATGCTTATTATGCCAACAAGATCGTCTGCAGTAAACTTTCTTTTTAGACTAGTATCAAAAAGATCTTTGATCTTAGTTATACCCGCAATTACAAAATTTTCAAAATAAAACGGTTCTTCGGTTTTAGGGTTAACTAATAAAGGATTAAAGAACAGAGGTTCTTCTAAAATGTCTGCAACTGAGGTATCATCTATTTTTATTCTAGATGATTCAAAATATTTCCAGGCTTTTATTAAATCTTGATAAAAGCTTGGGATGTTAGGATACTGAAAATCCCCATCAAGTAGTAACAATTGTACATCATAATTCAAATTAGAAACAGTAGACAAAAAATATTTACAAAAATAGTAACAAGGGTGAACATCTTCACCATTCATTAATGTTAAAAATCTATACATAAATTGAATTCGAAAATCACGAATTCTAGACAAGATATGAACTAAACCCTGTCCTCCAGTACATACGGGAAGATACAACATTTCTTTCGAAATCCAATGTTTTCCTTGCCATAGAAAGTCAACAAATTTATTTTGAATGGCATTAATAATTTCGTCGGGCACGGCCACTGAATTTAATCGATGCCACAATTTTGATGCGGAGAGTAAATTAATAACAAGTGTTCGTCCTCTAAGTGACAAACCACGAGCAAAGGGTCTCCACCTGTCAAGTTTATTGGCAATATCCTCTTCCATCCCTTCCCAATTTTGTTTATAAAAATCCTTATTGTTCCCCACAAAAGTACCCAAAACCTTTAAACCTTTATTATTCCACTTGAGGCCAAGTGGACAATCATTTCTATTTTTCCAACTTCCCACCCACAAACCTTCGGATTTTTGTAAATTAATTTTTGAATTGGAAGCTTTCTGGTATATATCTAACCAGAAAGACAACCTATCAAAATCAGAGTCCTGTGTTAATAAAGTATCCAAATCATCTGCATATGCAGATAAACAACTTTTCTTACCATCAGATAATGGAAGTTCAAGGCCTGATAAGCCGTCTTTTGACCTTAGTTTGTGTAAAAGAGGTTCAAGGCATATGGCATATAATTGACCAGACAAGGAACATCCTTGTCGTATACCTCTTTTAAATTGAAAAGGGGACGATAACGAGTTATTAATTTTAAGTAAACTATGTACATCTGTATAAATAGTTTTTATACATGATATAAAATAATCGCCAAAACCGAAGGCTTCTAATGTCTTCATCAAATAACCATGATGAACACGATCAAAAGCCTTCTCTTGGTCAAGGGAAACAATGGCAAGGGGGATATTTTCCTGATTAGCATAACACGTAGCATCAGAAATAAAACGAATATTATTACTTATGTGACGACCGGGAACACAATAACTTTGATCGATATTTAATATATCGGGTAGAACGGTACGGAGTCTTAACGAGAAAGCTCTAGTTAATATTTTATAGTCGCAACAGAGAAGAGACACTGGTCTCCAGTTTTTTAACAAACTACTGTCACCTTTCTTCGGAATCATCGTCAGAACGGCTCTTCTGCACGAAAGTGGAAGTCTGTTTTCTTCAATAGAAGAAACAAAAACTTCATGCATATCTTTACCAACGATGGTCCAAAAGGTTTTGTAAAATTCACTAGGTAGCCCATCAATACCAGGGGACTTATTATTATTCATTTTTAAAACGGCAGACGACAATTCATCATAACTAATAACAGTATCTAATGTTTGTTTTTGGATTTCACTTATTGTAGGAAGGTCTTTCAAAATTTCATTTTGACAACCTTCATCAACAGGATCGGGGCTATACAAGTCAGAGTAAAAATTTCTGGCAAGGCTTTTTATTTCCTGATCGGAATCAGTTATACTGCCATCAGGCAATGTTAAATGGGATAATAGTTTCTTTGTACCACGTTTCTTTTCAAGGTCAAAAAAATATTTTGTAGGTTTATCTGAATCATTAACATATTTGAATCTTGAACGAACCCAAGCACCACGGGCCTGGATTCGTTCAAGTTCAGACAACTGTTGCTTCCTCTCAATTAAAATGGCATTGAGATCTGGATTTGTTGCAATGTTTAATTTCAACAACTCAATATCGTATTGCAAACTATCAAATTTACGTTTAAAATCATAACTCTTTTTAACAGAAAATTCTTGCGAGAGTTCCTTTATTTTATATTTTCCCCGATCCCACCAATCTTGAATACACTTGAAATCAGATTTTTGTAATCGCCAAGAAATCCAGAAGTTATTAATCATATCAACATACGATTTATCTTCTAAAAGAGATGTATTTAAACACCAGTATGCACTCTTGTGTTTACCTTGAATTTCTTTAAAGTAAACACGAACAAAATCGTGATCCGAATATGTACATTCTTTTATTTCAGATGATCTGATGAACTGACTGTAATGTTTTGAGATATAAATTCGATCGAGTCTTGCGGCGACACCGTCATTTCTCGACCAAGAATATATTTTATCATACGGATGAATATTACGAAACGTATCAATAAATTTGAAACGCTTAACAATATTTTTAAATTCATTACAAGAATGGGGGTGGGGCTCAACATCTCCTGTCCTATCTAAGGAAGGATTGGTAGTACAATTAAAATCACCTCCAAGAAATATTGGATAGGAAGAATCAAGTTGATTCAAATGGTGTTTTAAACATTTTAAAAAGTCAAGTTTTTCTTTGGGACAGGTGGGGGAATAAACATTCAAAAAATATACAGTTTGCTCCTGTAATTTGACAGTCGCATGTAAAATGCGACCAGGTAAGATAATTTTATGATCTAGAATAGTATATTCTAAATTATTTGAAAAACATATCGCTAATCCAGCAGAAATAGTTGAGAGATGAGAGAACACTATTTCTCCTCTCCATATCATTTTCCATATACCTTCATCAGAAGGAATGGTATGAGTATCTTGGAGAAAAACTATGTCTGCATTTAATTTAGATTTCAAAGAATCTAAAATAAAATATCTTTTAAAAGAATCACGACAACCTTGAGTGTTCAGTGAAACTAATGAAAAACCAGACATTACAATAGTAGTGAAAAAAAAGAGCAAAAATGCATATTTAATAGGAACAAACATATTGATTTAGATAAAAATTGTTTCTAAGCATGAGTTTTAATGTATGCCTTTAACTTCTTAATTAGTTTGTTTAGACGTGCTTTTAACTGCGAAGATGTTTCAGGATTTCTTCTTCGGTCAATGAAGTCTTGACACAGTTGACGAATATTGGTAGTATATTCTAGACACTTTTCCACAGGTTTTTTGTTACTTTTGAGTTCAGACAGAAGTCGCTCAAGTTCTTCAGCTGATAACTTTTGATCCGTATCCACTACTATTTGGGATAGGTTTTGCTCAGATAGATCGGATGATACAGACTCAATGTCTACATCCTCGTCTTCATTGTTATTATTAATGCAATGGGATGAAGGGGGTAAATCCCAAATACTTGAGTTATCTTGAGAAGAAACATCTTGAATATTATTAGTTGTTGGGGTTTTATTACTAATAATTATATCATTATTGTCTGCTGCCTTTCGCTTCATTGCGGATTTGACTGGCAGCTGATCGGTCTCCTGTTTTTGCGTAGGAGGGTTGACATGTACAGTGGAATTGGAAATAGTAGACTTCACAGGTTTTTCTACATTAGTAGCATGGGCTGGGGTTTTGGAGGCAGAAGCACAGACGCCAGAGTCCGAGGCAACCAACTGCTTTTCCGTCTCAGTTGGGGGCGCACGTTCAGCTATATACGGGACATCTGTATTGGTAACTGAAATTTTGTTCTCAGTTGTCGGTCGGTTTTCTGGGCATCTACTTTGAATATGTCCAGTTTTTTTGCACTTGAAACAGACAACATCGTCGTTTACAAATATTCTATAACTTTGTCTTTGATAGTACATATCAAAATAATCTGGTAATAATACATTGGGGTGGGGAAGAATGGATACTTGTCTTCTAAACGATTTGACGTGTTTTAATGCCGGCAGTTTGATGCCTAACGCAATAGGCTTAATATCAGATATTATACGGCCATAGCGCATAAGTTCATCTTCTAGCAAGTCATTGGGTATAAAAGGAGGGCAATTAGACAATGTAACTTTTTTGGGAATTCTAACAAGGCATTGGACATCAATATGTTCATCCCCGATACTAAGGCCATTTGAACACAAAAGTTCAACATCATCAAGATTAGACAAGAATATTACAACACCAGATCTCATACGAGAAGCAGCGACTATATTCTCTGGTTTCACGACGGTGGCAACAGCAATAACATACTGTTCAATAGAAATTGACAGTATGTTTCTTAATTTGACGCCATGTTTCCTCGACACAAAGCCAAAAGGTTTATGCCCGAACGAAGGCATGTCATCGTCTTGTTCAGATCTTGAACTATCTCTTTCAGACACTACATTATTATCAGTCGATAAATCTGAACTTTTCGATCTCGAACTTTCTCCGTTCAAATGAGACGTTACAACATTATCACTATTAGCCTGGGGCAAGGATTTTAAACCTACCTTGGACGGCATTGTTCTCTTAATTAAATTAAGGTCCCTATTGTCCTTCTCACATAACATAGTATTGCCTGAGGCAACAACAGACGACAACTGAGTACTTTTACCATTAACCACAACACTTGAAAATGAAGGCGACGCCATCTTTAAACCAAATCAAACCAATAAACAAAAATCCAATCCACCAAAAATCTCGGCAATCCGAGAATAAATACCGAAATAAACCCCACAAAATGAAAGAACTTCTTCTTCCAAACACAACAATACAAATATTTACGAAGTACGATACAAAATAACCAAGAAATAAATGCTTTGAGCGGAGCTCCGAAAAACACGTCCTATCCCTTCAAGAAGAAGAAGAAGAAGAAGAAGAATTTGAATTTTCAATACCCTTTATTAAATAAAACAATAAATCACAGTTGTACAAGGTATCAAAAATTCAAGTAACATAAAATATAAACCTAACAATACATTATTTTGACAAGCTACATTTAACAATTTTGAAAATACATATAAATAAGTTAACTTTAAACCCAAAAGTATATAAAATAAGACAAATATTTTTAAAGACTTTGTCCAAATGATCAAAGTCAGTTTAAACTGATACAAGCCAGTTTAAACTTTAAACATTATTACCTACCTATATTAAAATTAAAAAAACCTATAAATGACTTTGTCCGAATGATCAAAATCAACATGGACTGGTACACGCCAGTCCATGTTTTAACCTTTAACACATCGCGATTTACAATATATAAACAAGAAAATAAAAATATAAATCAAAAATACAGATAAAATAACTTAACATTAAATATTCACAAAAAGCTTGTCATTAGAAATAAAACACAATACATTATTAAAACACCAAAAATCTGAAAAAGAATGAACATTATTTATAAACTTACAATAGGCAAATTCAATTGCCAACCGGGCGCGGATGCGCGACCTGAATTCCTGGAGTGGGTCTGTCTGTCCGCCTCCGGTCCTCAGGTGCTGCAGGGTCACGTAGGTGGCCATCTTCGCCTGGTTGGCAATCCATAGGTACAGCCGTCTTGGGATCCTCTGGGTCTTCGTCCATCGGTGCGTGCTGGTACCTTCTCCCAACACGACTGCACCATCCTCCATCACCATAGAGTCTTTCATCACCGCTGGACAGCCGGCCGTGAATGGAGTGTGGCCGGCTGGTGTATCTGGACAGCTGATCCCAGGTGGCGGTGGATCAGCTGGAATCGATCTCCTAACTGGACAGCTGTCCGATGGTGGCGTGTGGACAGCTGGAGGAGATCGATTTGCACTGACCTGAGGTGGCGTATAGTCAGTGTTTGAAAAAAAAGAAGGTCCAAGCATAAAAGATTTTATGAAACATAAATCATTTTTGATTAATTTGCACAAAATATTTTGAACTTCATTTAATAAAACTTTTAAACGTGGACAAGCTATAAAAATGTGAAGTAAGTCCTCTTGCAAACCACAAGAGGGACAAACGTCAGACTGCTGATAACCAGCTTTACAATAAAATTTACTGGTGGCAATAGCACCATGAAGGATTCTCCAATTAAGGTCACCTTCATGCATGCTATGAGGATATTCATAAACATGACTAAATATGACATTAGTGGGGACATTTGATTGTAACATATTATTCCAGGGGGACAGCAACTTTTTTGCACGGGAACTATTAAAATTTTGAACAACAGATAATAAATAAATCGTTTTCTTAGGACATTTATCAAGAACAACGCCCTTACGTGATTCAGGAGCATTGTCAATATCTAATTTAAAAATGTATTGGTGAACAACACCAATATCAATATCATTATTTAAAAAACGGTCAATCAATATACTCCACTCCGGAGGAAAAGACGACCACAGTAAATCCAGATGTTGTTGGATACAGCGTTCAGAACGAATGCTTAATATGCCAACAAGATCATCTGCAGTAAATTTCCTTTCCAAACTAGTATCGAAAAGATCTTTAACTTTGGTTATACCGGCAATTACAAAATTTTCAAAATAAAAAGGTTCATCTGTTTTGGGGTTAATTAATGAAGGATTAAAGAACAAAGGTTGTTCTAAAATGTCAGCCACTGAGGTATCATCTATTTTAATTCTAGACGATTCAAAAGTCTTCCAGGCTTTAATTAAATCTTGATAAAAGCTTGGAATGTTAGTGTATTGAAAATCCCCATCAAGTAATAACAACTGAACATCATAATTCAACTTAGAAACAGTAGACAAAAAATATTTACAAAAATAGTAACATGGATGAACATCTTCACCATTCATTAATGTCAAAAATCTGTACATAAACTGAATTCGAAAATCACGAATTCTAGATAGGATATGAATTAAACCCTGTCCTCCAGTACATACAGGAAGATATAACATTTCTTTCGAAACCCAATGTTTTCCTTGCCATAAAAAATTTACAAATTTGTTTTGAATGGCACTAATAATTTCATCAGGTACGACCACTGAATTTAATCGATGCCACAATTTTGACGCGGAAAGTAAATTTATAACAAGCGTTCGTCCTCTGAGTGACAAACCACGGGCAAAAGGCTTCCACCTGTCAAGTTTGACAGTAATATCCTCCTCCATCCCTTCCCAATTTTGTTTATAAAAATCCCTATTGTTTCCAACAAAAGTACCCAAAACTTTTAAACCTTTATTATTCCACTTGAGACCAAGTGGACAATCATTTCTATTTTTCCAACTTCCCACCCACAAACCTTCGGACTTTTGTAAATTAATTTTTGAATTGGATGCTTTCTGGTATATATCTAACCAGAAAGACAACCTATCAAAATCAGAGTCTTGCGTTAATAAAGTATCCAAATCATCTGCATATGCAGATAAACAACTTTTCTTACCATCTGATAATGGTAGTTCAAGGCCTGATAAGCCGTCTTTTGACCTTAGTTTGTGTAAAAGAGGTTCAAGGCAAATGGCATATAATTGACCAGACAAGGAACATCCTTGTCGTATACCTCTTTTAAAATGAAACGGGGACGATAACGAGTTATTAATTTTAAGTAGACTATGTACATCAGTATAAATAGTCTTTATACATGTTATAAAATAATCTCCAAAACCGAATGCTTCTAATGTCTTCATCAAATAACCATGATGAACACGATCAAAAGCCTTCTCTTGATCAAGGGAAACAATAGCAAGGGGGATATTTTCCTGATTAGCATAACAAGTAGCATCAGAAATAAAACGAATATTGTCACTGATATGACGACCGGGAACACAATAACTTTGATCGATATGTAATATATCGGGTAGAACAGTACGAAGTCTTAGCGAGAAAGCTCTCGTTAATATTTTATAATCACAACAGAGAAGAGACACAGGTCTCCAGTTTTTCAACAAACTACTGTCACCTTTCTTTGGAATCATCGTCAGAACGGCTCTTCTGCACGAAAGTGGAAGTCTGTTTTCTTCAATAGAAGAAACAAAAACTTCGTGCATATCTCTCCCAACGATGTTCCAAAAGGTTTTGTAAAATTCACTAGGCAGCCCATCAATACCAGGGGACTTATTATTATTCATTTTTAAAACGGCAGATGACAATTCATCATAACTTATAACACTATCTAATGTTTGTTTTTGGATTTCACTTATTGTGGGAAGATCTTTCAAAATTTCATTTTGACAACTTTCATCAACAGGATCGGGGCTATACAAATCGGAGTAAAAAATCCGGGCAAGGGTTTTTATTTCCTGATCTGAATCAGTTATACTGCCATCAGGCAAGGTTAAATGGGATAATAATTTCTTTGTACCACGTTTCTTTTCAAGGTCAAAGAAATATTTTGTAGGTTTATCTGAATCATTAACATATTTGAATCTTGAACGAACCCAAGCACCACGGGCCTGTATTCGTTCAAGTTCAGACAACTGATGTTGCTTCTCAATTAAAATGACATTAAGATCAGGGTTTGTTGCAATATTTGATTTTAATAACTGAATATCGGATTGCAAACTATCAAATTTACGTTTAAAATCATAATTCTTTTTAATAGAAAATTCTTGCGAAATTTCCTTTATTTTGTATTTCCCACGATCCCACCAATCTTGAATACACTTAAACTCAGATTTCTGTAATCGCCAGGAAAGCCAAAAACTATTTACCATATCAACATACAATTTATCATCTAAAAGAGATGTATTTAAACACCAGTAAGCACTCTTATGTTTACTTGGTATTTCTTTACAATAAATACGAACGTAATCATGATCAGAATATGAACATTGTTTTATTTCTGAAGATCGAATAAACTGACTATAATGTTTAGATATATAAATTCGATCGAGTCTTGCGGCGACACCATCATTTCTCGACCAGGAATATATTTTATCGTACGGATGAATATTGCGAAACGTATCAATAAATTTGAAACGTTTAACAATAGATTTAAATTCATTACAAGAATGGGGGTGGGGTTCAGTATCTCCTGTCCGATCTAGGGAAGGATTAATAGTACAATTAAAATCACCTCCAAGAAATATTGGAATGGAAGAATCAAGTTGATTCAAATGGTGTTTTAAATATTTCAAAAAGTCTAGTTTTTCTTTGGGACAGGTGGGGGAATAGATATTCAACAAATAAACAGTTTCCTCCTTTAATTTGATGGTGGCATGTAAAATGCGACCAGGTAATATAACTTTATAATCTAGAATACTATATTCTAAATTATTTGAAAAACATATCGCTAATCCAGCAGAAATAGTTGAGAGATGAGAGAACACTATTTCTCCTCTCCATATCATTTTCCATATACCTTCATCAGAAGGAATGGTATGAGTATCTTGAAGAAAAACTATGTCTGCATTTAATTTAGATTTCAAAGAATCTAATATAAAATATCTTTTAAAAGAGTCACGACAACCTTGAGTGTTCAGGGAAACTAACGAAAAACCGAACATTACAATTGTAATGAAAATACAGAACAAAAATGCATAATTAAGTGGACAATACATATTGATTTTGGTATATTTGTCGTCTAAGCATGAGTTTTAACATATGCCTTTAATTTCTTAATTAACTTATTAAGACGCGCCTTTAACTGGGATGATGATTCAGGGTTTCTACGAAGGTCTATAAAATCTTGACAAAGTTGTCGTAAGTTTGATGTATATTCTAAACATTTTTCCACGGGTTTTTTGTTGCTTTTGAGCTCAGCGAGTAATCGATCGAGCTCCTCAATTGATAGCTTTTGCTCAGTATCAACTAAGATTTGCGACATATTTTGTTCTGATAATTCAGAGGATATAGATTCTATGTCTACATCCTCTTCCTCATTGGTGTTATGTAAAATTTGGGATGAAGGGGGTAAATCCCATATACTAATAGAATCTGGAGCAGATACAGCTTCAGTTGTGGGGGTTTTCACGCTAATAGCAGAATCATTGTTTTCGGCTTTACGTTTAAGTGCAGACTTTGTTGGCAATAGATCAGTCTGCACTTGTCCAGGTTGAGAATGGACATCCACAATGACAGTAGAACCAGAAGGTTCTTTAGATTTGTCCCGACTCGTAACATTAGCTACGGCGTTGGAAGTAATACTTTGATTGCCAGTGGCGCCAATGCCAGTGTCTGTATCAATAGACTGTTCTCCCGTCGCAGTTGTTGGTACCATTTCAGCGGTAAACGGGACATCTGTATTTTCAACTGAATTTTTATTATCGGTTGCCGGTCGATTTTGTGGACATCGATTTTGAATATGACCAGTCTGTTTGCACTTAAAACAGACAACATCGTCATTCACAAATATTCTGTAACTTTGCCTTTGATAATACATATCAAAGGACTCAGGTAATGTAACATTGGGGTGAAGAATAAGGGACACTTGTCGTCTAAAAGACTTGACATGTTTTAGTGCTGGGATTTTAATACCCAGTGCAATGGGTTTTATATCAGAAATTATGCGTCCATAACGCATCAACTCATCCTCGAGTAAATCGTTTGGAATAAATGGGGGACAATTAGACAAAGTAACTTTCTTTGGGATTTTCACCAAACACTGAACGTCAACAAACTCGTCCCCAATACTTAAGCCATTAGAACACAATTCTTCAACATCATCGAGATTTGATAAAAAAACTACAACCCCAGACCTCATACGAGAGGCAGCCACTATATTTTCTGGTTTGACAATATCGGCAATAGCAACAACATATTGCTCGATTGAGACAGACGGTATGTTTTTTAGTTTCACACCGTGTTTCCTTGAGACAAAGCCAAAAGGCTTATGTCCAAATGACGGCATCTCATCGTTATTTTTCGATCTTGAACTTTCTCTGTCAGACGGGACATTATTATTATTCGGCAAATCTCGTGAACTTTCGCTGTGTAATTGCGACTTTAAAACTTTATCACCATTAGCCTGGGGCAAGGATTTAACACCTACCTTGGACGGCATTGTTCGTTTAATTAAATTAAGGTCCCTATTGTCCTTATCATTTAACACAGTATTGCTCGAGGCAACATTCAACGACAACTGAGTAGTTTTACCATTAACTACTACACTAGAAAATGAAGGCGACGCCATCTTTGAACAATATCAAACCAATAAACAAAAATTAAATTAAATCCAACAAAAATCTCGGCAATCCGAGATGAAAATACGAAATACACCCCACAAAATGAAAGAACTTCTTCTTCCAAACACAACAATACAAATATTTGCTAACCACAATACAAAATAACCACTAAATAAATGATTTGAGCGGAGCTCCGAAAAACACGTCCTATCCCTTCAAGAAGAAGAAGAAGAAGAAGAAGAAGAAGAAGAAGAAGAAGAAGAAGAAGAAGAAGAAGAAGAAGAAGAAGAAGAAGAATAATAATAATAATAAGAAACGGTGCAAAAACAATAAATCCCCGACACTTCGTGGTCGGGGATTTAATAATAAGAAACGGTGCAAAAACAATAAATCCCCGACACTTCGTGGTCGGGGATTTAATAAGAAACGGTGCAAAAACAATAAATCCCCGACACTTCGTGGTCGGGGATTTAATAATAAGAAACGGTGCAAAAACAATAAATCCCCGACACTTCGTGGTCGGGGATTTAATTAAACATGATTGTGTTGGGATGCCAACACAGAAGTCGCCCAAATCCCCATGGATAGTATTCCATTCAAATCAGTACATCAAAATACCTCTAGAAATCAAATTTCGTTAAAATCGGACAAAGATGATGTTTTTGGGGGCGGGTGTGGTAAAACGGCGGCCATTTTAAAATGGCGGCATTTGCATCAAATTTGTTTTCGCCATACTGCTCAGGATGGTTAACTCTACCAGTGTACCAATTTTCATTAAAATCCATCCACCCATCTCCGAGATCTGAGAGGGGGCCAAAAATCTTTAACGGCGGCCATTTTGAAAATGGCGGCCATTTTGAAAATTTCAAAAGTGGATGGCACACCTCTGAGTGACCCTCCACCCACCTCAGCAGGTTCAGTACATCAAAATACGTCTAGAAATCAAATTTCGTTGAAATCGGACAAAGTTGACGTTTTTGGGGGGCGGGTGTGGTAAAACGGCGGCCATTTTAAAATGGCGGCGTTCGCATCTAATTTTTTTTCGCCACACTGCTCAGGATGGTTAACTCTACCAGTGTATCAATTTTCATCAAAATCCATCCAGCCATCTCCGAGATCTGAGAGGGGGCCAAAAATCTTTAACGGCGGCCATTTTGAAAATTTCAAAAGTGGATGGCACCCCTCTGAGTGACCCTCCACCCACCTCAGCAGGTTTTATCTTGATTGGTCAAAGCGTTTTCAAAAAATGTGTCGGACAAGTTCACGATTAAGAAAAATGTGTGGAAAAGAATAATAATTAAAATTTACGTTTCCCGAAACGTTGAAGTCGCCTCCCGTTCCGCACTTTTGACCGAGTAGAGGGAACTAAAAGTCAAGAGCACAACTTCATAACATGAGCTTTCAGTTGGCCAAGTTTCATTTCGATCGGTTAAAAGATGAGCGAGAAAACGAGCAAACTTTAAAACGGCCGCCATTTTGAAACCGGAAGTCGGACAAAAAATTTTTTTTGCAAAAATGCTCAGGATAGTTAGCTGTATCAGTATACCAATTTTCATTGAAATTGCTCTGGCCATAACTGAGATCTGACAACGGCCGCCATTTTGTAAAACTTTAAAACGGCCGCCATTTTGAAACCGGAAGTCGGACAAAAATTTTGAAAATAGTGGCACACTCAGGGTATCATAAGCTACCTGTATACCAAATTTCGTTTAAATCGGATGACGTTTAAATTTTTACAGTTTTAGGGGGGTGGTGTTCGGATGGCGGCCATTTTGAAATGTCGGCCGCGTCAAATTTTTTTTTGCAAAAATGCTCGGGATAGGGAGCTGTACCAGTATACCAATTTTCATTGAAATTGCTTTGGCAATTACTGAGATCTGACAACGGCCGTCATTTTTTTTCAACGGCGGCCATTTTGAAAATGGCGGCCATTTTGAAAATTTCAAAAGTGGATTGCACAACTTCAGGTCACCCTTAACATGTTCCCAAAGTTTCATTTCGATCGGTTAAAAGATGAGCGAGAAAACGAGCGGACAACATTGCGAGGGGAAAAGGGAAAACATAAGAAATATGAAAATAATAATAATAATAATAATAATAAGAAACGGAGTAAAAACAATAAGTCGCCCGACACTTCGTGGTCGGCGACTTAATAATTAAACATGATTGTGTTGGGATGCCAACACAGAAGTCGCCCAAATCCCCATGGATAGTATTCCATGCAAATCAGTACAGCTGTACATCAAAATACGTCTAGAAATCAAATTTCGTTGAAATCGGACAAAGTTGACGTTTTTGGGGGCGGGTGTGGTAAAACGGCGGCCATTTTAAAATGGCGGCTTTCGCATCAAATTTGTTTTCGCCACAATGCTCAGGATGGTTAACTCTACCAGTGTACCAATTTTCATTAAAATCCATCCACCCATCTCCGAGATCTGAGAGGGGGCCAAAAATCTTTAATGGCGGCCATTTTGAAAATGGCGGCCATTTTGAAAATTTCAAAAGTGGATGGCACACCTCTGAGTGACCCTCCACCCACCTCAGCAGGTTTTATCTTGACAGTACATCAAAATACGTCTAGAAATCAAATTTCGTTGAAATCGGACAAAGTTGACATTTTTGGGGGGCGGGTGTGATAAAATGGCGGCGATTTTAAAATGGCGGCATTCGCATCATATTTTTTTTCGCCACACTGCTCAGGATGGTTAACTCTACCAGTGTACCAATTTTCATTAAAATCCATCCACCCATCTCCGAGATCTGAGAGGTCGCCAAAAATCTTTAATGGCGGCCATTTTGAAAATGGCGGCCATTTTGAAAATTTCAAAAGTGAATGGCACACCTCTGAGTGACCCTCCACCCACCTCAGCAGGTTTTATCTTGATTGGTCAAAGCGTTTTCAAAAAATGTGTCGGACAAGTTCACGATTAAGAAAAATGTGTGGAAAAGAATAATAATAATAATAATTAAACATGATTATGATCTTATGGATCATAACTGGCTCCCAAACGCCCCCCGTGGACACTGGAGTTCAGACATTCACTCACAGCAACTTTATCTACCAGGAAACCAAGTTTCGTGCAAATCAGAGTATTTTTTAATTTTGTTGGCCATCTTGGATTCAAAATGGCCACCGTAGAAAGTTCAAATGTGCGTCATATGGTTCAGTATTACATACTCTACTTATATTCCAATTTTCATTGAAATCTGTTAACTTTTGGATTTTTAAGGATTTATTTTCATTTTCAAAATGGCCGCCATTTTAAGATGGTCGTCATGTTCAAATTCAAATTTTGATGACTAACATCTGATCGCAACATGGTAATCTACATAATAAGCAAGTTTTGTGTGAATACGAGCATTTTGAATTTTTAGCGGCCATCTTGGATTCAAAATGGCCACCAAAAAAGTCAACATGTGCGTCATATGGTGCGGTATAACATACTCTACTCATATTCCAATTTTCATGGAAATCCGTTAACTTTAAGATTTTTAATGATTTATTTTCATTTTCAAAATGGCCGCCATTTTAAGATGGCCGCCGTGTTCAAATTCAAATTTTGATGACTAACATCTGATCGCAACATGGCAATCTACCTAAAAACCAAGTTTCGTGCGATTCCGAGCATTTTGAATTTTTGGCGGCCATCTTGGATTCAAAATGGCCGCCATAAAAGGTCAACATGTGTGTCATATGGTGCGGTATAACATACCCTACTTATATTCCAATTTTCATTGAAATCTGTTAACTTTTGGATTTTTAAGGATTTTTTTCGTTTTCAAAATGGCGGCCATTTCAAGATGGCCGCCAATTTCAAAATTTTAAAACTTGAAGGCACCACTTCAAGTCATGACCTATTTTTGGGTGAAGTTTCATAATGATCCAATTTACGGTCTCCGAGAAAACGGTCGGACAAAATGTTGGCGGAAAGGAGAAGAAAAATAATAATAATAATAATAAGAAACGGAGCAAAAACAATATGTCTCCCAAACTTTCGTTTGGGAGCCATAATAATAATAATAAGAAACGGTGCAAAAACAATAAGTCTCCCAAAACTTGTTTTGGGCGACTTAATAATAATAATAATAATAATAATAATAATAATAAGAAACGGTGCAAAAACAATAAGTCTCCCAAAACTTTGTTTTGGGCGACTTAATAATAATAAGAAACGGAGTAAAAACAATAAGTCGCCCGACACTTCGTGGTCGGCGACTTAATAATAAGAAACGGAGTAAAAACAATAAGTCGCCCGACACTTCGTGGTCGGCGACTTAATAATAATAATAAGAAACGGAGTAAAAACAATAAGTCGCCCGACACTTCGTGGTCGGCGACTTAATAATAATAATAATAAGAAACGGAGTAAAAACAATAAGTCGCCCGACACTTCGTGGTCGGCGACTTAATAATAATAAGAAACGGTGCAAAAACAATAAGTCTCCCAAAACTTGTTTTGGGCGACTTAATAATAATAATAATAATAATAAGAAACGGTGCAAAAACAATAAGTCGCCAAAACTTCGTTTTGGGCGACTTAATAAGTAGATTAGACAGGTATTGTACGTTTTATGTTAAGAGTGGAATAGCTGACCATACTGCTATCAGGAGATTATATGATGTAAACAAAATATTTTATATTGCTCTCAGTATGTCAGTAAACTGTTTTACATGGCCACATTGAAAATGATATTACTTAAACATGTGTACTACGAGTTATCTTTCTTTATATGTTATTATTATAGGCATTTTTGGTAGCATAAAATGAATTATTGGTGTTTAACCTTAAGTGTCTTTTTTATTTTTGTTTAACTGTCCTAAATGCATTTTATATAGACGTCTTTATGACGAATTTAATATAAAATATTATCTAGATCGCCCTGTTTTTATAAATGGAATATTACTAGAGTGTTGAAACTTGTCATCTCATATTCTTAAAGTTGAAACTTGTCATCTCATAATCTTAAAGTTGAAACAATGTTAATAGAGATATGCGTGTTTGTGCTAATTGTAACTGTAATGATATTGAAGATGAATATCATTTTATACTCATTTGTGAGCGTTATCAAAACATACGAAAGAAATATATTAAAACCATGTCATTTGACTAGACCCTTAGGATTTAAACTAGTTCAACTGTTATTTGTACGTTATATACAAGACCTCAATAACTAGTTTAAACTTCTATATAAATGACCTCAATAATTACGGTAAACTTCTATATTAAGTACCTCAATAACTAGGGTAAGCTTCTATATAAAGGTCCTATGGCCACAAACATTCATAGCTTCGGCAAAAAATTCATCTCGCTGATAAACCAAATACTACTGCCTTCGGTCACGTGTCTGCGGTGTATTATTGTCATGCTAATTGTTATTCAGTATGCACCATTTCTATAAGCTGTATTGCTTTTGAAAATAAAACTATATATATTTTGTATTGATTGATTGGAATTTAACTTCCGGTGAGACTACTTTATATTGATCGATTGGTGTTTTACGTTTAATGTCTTAATACAGAAATAACATAATGTCATCTTGTGACATTACGACAAATGGATGAAGATATATAATACAATATTGAAATCTTCCTAATGTGTGGTTATCAATTCCCTATGCTATCTGCAATAATGAATCTGCGCAAGTCAGCCTGAGGTAGAATCAATGAATCTGCGCATGTCAGCCTTAGGTAGAATTAATGAATCGGTGCAAGTCAGCCTGAGGAGGTCATTATCCTTTTAGATGGCCTGAGCAAAAGTAACCGAACGGGCGAGACATCAAAAATTTTTATTAAAAAAATCTTTCTTTCACGTAAAATTTCATATATGGGGCATTACACCTATAATGCTAAATTACATAAAAATGGAGACAAAAGTATACCTGTCCACGGATTTTTTTCGGGAAAATTACCTTAAAGTTTAAGAATGGTTTTTCTACTTTCATTTCAGTGTTATGGTCACATTGTACCACATTACACACTTTAGGAAGTGCTTCCACTGTAAAGACATTGACTGGAAAAAAATATATTCTTGTTCTACAGTAATGCCATACCTTTCAAAATATCCAACTCTTAAGCAATAGCAGTTATAGGCAAAAGCAGAAACAAAAGAGAAAATTGGGACTATTTTTTCATCCTTTTCATCATCTTTTGACATGCACCGGAAATTCATTACATGAATAGGATAATGACCCCTTTAAACAAAGCCAACAGTTCCGGATTTCCACCAAAATTTTTTTATATGTTATTTAATGATCTGTAAATAAAATAAGCATGCAGTTTGAATATATTGCTACTCAAATAAAAATTATGACAGTTTCCAAAGATGTGGTGAAACCCTGTTTTAGCAATTTTTAACTGATAAGGACAGTAAGGGTATAATTTTTTTCTTCTGTTCAACAATTTTGGCACAACAGTCAAAATATCACCTTTTTATGACAGTACAGGTGTAATAGTTACCAAATAAGCACTAACACATCTGATAAATGCAACTTTTTATCAAGTGAGGGCTCATTTGAATATAGGGGGGTTGAAAACAGTCGGTTCTGTTGCTATGACGGTATGATATAAAAATTAACATTTTTCCTCACAAAAGAAAAAAACTAACTAAAAAAGCTTTTCTTAGCTGTAATGAGTGTATAAATGAACTTATTAAGTAGAAATACACCACAATGGAATTCAGGTTGAGAAGCAGAGGTCTCTTTTCTGTAGCTTAAACTTTAATAAAACTATGCACAAAGTAGAGTTATGACTAGTTTTAAGAAAACTGACATATAATTTTTATACAAAAAGACTCATTGGCATCTTTTCAGTCCTTTTTGCATGCCAAGTCACTGAAAAAGTAGAAAACATAGCAACTGACTAGACTGATTGGTTCAAAGTACCCAAAAGCATACTAGATTCACAGACTTTACATTAAAACGGCACATTGCAAATGATGCCTACCCATGCCAAATAATTACCTAGAGGCCAGAGGAATGAATAAACACTACATATTGATTAAAATACTGCTGTATAACCTTCTTTTAAGAAACAAAATGAATACATTTAATCTTTAGTTACAATCTTCAAGGTATGATACATGTTTCTGTCTAGCAATAAGTGCTGGTACATGAAATAGGATCATGGTTTACCTTTATTTAATCAATTTTTGGTCTGAAAGGTATTATTTAATACCAATAATACATTTTTATTTCATGTCACCTTGGGTTCTACCTTACTGTACTCTATAGAATTGTTAACAGTGTGCTTTTTGCAAAAATAATCACTTTTTATGATACCATAGGCCAAAAAGTCAAATTTTACTGCAGATAATGAAACAGACTATAACTATAAAACCTGAAGATATATTTTGCAAAAAAGATGTTTTCCTATAATGAGTTCTGGTACCCTTTCATAAAAAGTACCTGACAAATGGGATTTGTGTATTTGACCAATTTGTAAATTTTGCTCTTACAGAGGTCATTATCCTTTTGGATGGCCTGAGCAAAAGTAACCGAACGGGCGAGACATCAAAAATTTTTATTAAAAAAATCTTTCTTTCACGTAAAATTTCATATATGGGGCATTACACCTATAATGCTAAATTACATAAAAATGGAGACAAAAGTATACCTGTCCACGGATTTTTTTCGGGAAAATTACCTTAAAGTTTAAGAATGGTTTTTCTACTTTCATTTCAGTGTTGTGGTCACATTGTACCACATTACACACTTTAGGAAGTGCTTCCACTGTAAAGACATTGACTGGAAAAAAATATATTCTTGTTCTACAGTAATGGCATACCTTTCAAAATATCCAACTCTTAAGCAATAGCAGTTATAGGCAAAAGCAGAAACAAAAGAGAAAATTGGGACTATTTTTTCATCCTGCCATCTTTTGACATGCACCGGAAATTCATTACATGAATAGGATAATGACCCCTGAGGTAGAATCATGTCAGCATGAGGTGGAATCAATCTGCGCATGTCAGCCTGAGGTAGAATCACGTCAGCCTTAGGTGGAATCAATCTGCGCATGTCAGCCTGAGGTAGAATATTCATTGTTCTGACTGAAGTTCATGAATAAAAGGAAACGGGCGTGAATGACAACAGAAACCAACGGGCGTTCATTACAACAGAATCCTAAATAACGTTTAAACATTTGGTAATTATAGTTCGTTCGATTTCCTTGATATTTTTCTTAATTTATATATTTTGACTGCATTCAGTCCTATACAACATTCGACTTACAGTGTCTGCAACTTGAATAATTTGTCAAAGGCTCCAAGAGCTATTCTGTATATTAGGTTATTGCTTAAAAAGCTGGAAATAGAAAAATGTATTTTACATCTTTGATAAATAGTTATACTGATAATCGATGAATCGGAGTTAATTGAACTGAAGTCGTTTCTCATAACATGTAAAAAGACGTTATGATACCAGCCTGGAAGTGATAAATAGCATTGACGTTGGGATGAGAACATCAAATAACGTCATTTATTGATAAAGGGTATTACATGACCTCTGTCCACTTAATTAAATCGTTTAACTAAACTGAGACTTGAATGGCTGACAAAATACAACGTTACTAATTATCTTAAGCTTAAGGTCAACAAAGGAAGTTAGGAATAGCAAAACAAAACTATCTCTACCAGACCAATGTACTTACAGTCGTTCCAATAGTCCAAGACCTGCGAAGGAATCGAATTCTACGGCAGTAATGACGTTCTGTTGAAAGTCTCTGCAATAGATGAAGAAATATAATTCTGTTCTGTTATCATTAAAGGAAACTTTGTTTATGTCCCTTAAAGTTCTACATGCAGTCATAGCAGATATTTAATATCTTGACTTATTGCAGAAATTTTACATTTCGAATTATTGCAGTAAATGTACATCTCGAATCATTGCAGTAATTTTAGATCTCGAGTCATTGCAGTAATTTTACATCTTGACTCATTGAGTAATTTTACATCTCACGTCGTTGCGGTAATTTACAACTCGAGTCATTGCAGTAACGGGGTGGTACACTGCCGCCTGACTAGTGTAATACGGTACCATGTGACCGGGGTAGAAGACTGCCGTCTGGCCAGTGTAATACGCCACCATGTGACTGGGGTGGTGCACTGCCGTCTGACCAGTGTAATACGCCACCATGTGACCGGGGTGGTACACTGCCGCCTGACCAGTGTAATACGGTACCATGTGACCGGGGTAGAAGACTGCCGTCTGACCAGTGTAATACGCCACCATGTTACCGGAGTGGTACACTGCCGTCTGACCAGTGTACTACGGTACCATGTGACCCGGTTGGTACACTGCCGTCTGACCAGTGTAATACGGTACCATGTGACCGGGGTAGAAGACTGCTTTCTGACCAGTGTAATACGGTACCATGTGATCGTTATGGTACACTGCCGTCTGACCAGTGTAATACGGTACCATGTGACCAGTGTGGTACAATGCCACCTGACCAGTGTAATACGCCACCATGTGACCAGTGTGGCACAATGCCACCTGACCAGTGTAATACGGTACCATGTGACCGGGGTTGTACACTGCCGCCTGACCAGTGTAATACGCCACCGTGCGACCAGTGTGGTACAATGCCACCTGACCAGTGTAATACGGTACCATGTGACCAGTGTGGTACAATGCCACCTGACCAGTGTAATACGGTACCATGTGACCGGGAAGGTACACTGCCGTGTGACCAGTGTAATACGATACCATGTGATCGTTATGGTACACTGCCGTCTGTCCAGTGTAATACGGTACCATGTGACCAGTGTGGTACAATGCCGCCTGACCAGCTTACTACACTACCATGTGACCGGGATGGTACACTGCCGCCTGACCAGTGTAATACGGTACCATGTGACCGGGGTAGAAGACTGCCGTATGACCAGTGTAATACACCACCGTGTGACCGGGGTGGTACACTGTCGTCTGAACAGTGTAATACGGTACCATGTGACCGGGGTGGTACACTGCCGTCTGACTAGTGTAATACGGTACCGTGTGACCAGGGTGGTACACTGCCGTCTGGCCAGTGTAATACAGTACTATGTGACCAGTGTGGTACACTGCCGTCTGACCAGTGTAATACGCTACCATGACTGGGGTGGTAAACTGCCGTCTGACCAGTGTACTACGGTACCATGTGACCAAGGTGGTACACTGCCGTCTGACTAGTGTAATACGGTACCATGTGACCGGGGTGGTACACTGCCGCATGACCAGTGTAATACGCTACCATGAGATCGGGGTGGTACACTTCCGTCTGACCAGTGTAATACAGTACCGGGGGATCGGGGTGGTACACTGCCGTCTGGCCAGTGTAATACGGTACCATGTAACCAGGGTGGTAAACTGCTGTCTGACTAGTGTAATACGGTACCATGTGACCGGGGTGGTAAACTGCCGCATGACCAGTGTAATACGCTACCATGTGACCGGCGTGGTACACTGCCGTCTGACCAGTGTAATACGGTACCATGTGACCGGGGTGGTAAACTGCCGCATGACCAGTGTAATACGGTACCATGTGACCGGGGTGGTACACTGCCGTCTGACCAGTGTAATACGGTACCATATAACCAGGGTGGTAAACTGCTGTCTGACTAGTGTAATACGGTACCATGTGACAGGGGTGGTACACTTTCGCCTGACAAGTGTAATACAGTACCATGTGACCGAGGTGGTACCCTGCCGTCTGACCAGTGTAATACGGTACCATGTAACCAGGGTGGTACAATGCCACCTGACCAGTGTAATACGCCACCATGTGACCAGTGTGGCACAATGCCACCTGACCAGTGTAATACGGTACCATGTGACCGGGGTTGTACACTGCCGCCTGACCAGTGTAATACGCCACCGTGCGACCAGTGTGGTACAATGCCACCTGACCAGTGTAATACGGTACCATGTGACCAGTGTGGTACAATGCCACCTGACCAGTGTAATACGGTACCATGTGACCGGGAAGGTACACTGCCGTGTGACCAGTGTAATACGATACCATGTGATCGTTATGGTACACTGCCGTCTGTCCAGTGTAATACGGTACCATGTGACCAGTGTGGTACAATGCCGCCTGACCAGCTTACTACACTACCATGTGACCGGGGTGGTACACTGCCGCCTGACCAGTGTAATACGGTACCATGTGACCGGGGTAGAAGACTGCCGTATGACCAGTGTAATACACCACCGTGTGACCGGGGTGGTACACTGTCGTCTGACTAGTGTAATACGGTACCGTGTGACCAGGGTGGTACACTGCCGTCTGGCCAGTGTAATACAGTACTATGTGACCAGTGTGGTACACTGCCGTCTGACCAGTGTAATACGCTACCATGACTGGGGTGGTAAACTGCCGTCTGACCAGTGTACTACGGTACCATGTGACCAAGGTGGTACACTGCCGTCTGACTAGTGTAATACGGTACCATGTGACCGGGGTGGTACACTGCCGCATGACCAGTGTAATACGCTACCATGAGATCGGGGTGGTACACTTCCGTCTGACCAGTGTAATACAGTACCGGGGGATCGGGGTGGTACACTGCCGTCTGGCCAGTGTAATACGGTACCATGTAACCAGGGTGGTAAACTGCTGTCTGACTAGTGTAATACGGTACCATGTGACCGGGGTGGTAAACTGCCGCATGACCAGTGTAATACGCTACCATGTGACCGGCGTGGTACACTGCCGTCTGACCAGTGTAATACGGTACCATGTGACCGGGGTGGTAAACTGCCGCATGACCAGTGTAATACGGTACCATGTGACCGGGGTGGTACACTGCCGTCTGACCAGTGTAATACGGTACCATATAACCAGGGTGGTAAACTGCTGTCTGACTAGTGTAATACGGTACCATGTGACAGGGGTGGTACACTTTCGCCTGACAAGTGTAATACAGTACCATGTGACCGAGGTGGTACCCTGCCGTCTGACCAGTGTAATACGGTACCATGTAACCAGGGTGGTAAACTGCTGTCTGACTAGTGTATTACGGTACCATGTGACAGGGGTGGGACACTTTCGCCTGACAAGTGTAATACAGTACCATGTGACCGAGGTGGTACACTGCCGTCTAACCAGTGTAATACGGTACCATGTAACCAGGGTGGTAAACTGCTGTCTGACTAGTGTAATACGGTACCATGTGACCGGGGTGGTACACTTTCGCCTGACAAGTGTAATACAGTACCATGTGACCGAGGTGGTACACTG
The DNA here is from genome assembly GCA_944474755.1 of Limnoperna fortunei. Classification (NCBI taxonomy): domain Eukaryota; kingdom Metazoa; phylum Mollusca; class Bivalvia; order Mytilida; family Modiolidae; genus Limnoperna; species Limnoperna fortunei. Next base: position 89,042,103 of record OX104118.1, read on the forward strand.
CCGTCTGACTAGTGTAATACACTAAGATGTGGCCATGGTGGTACACTGCTGTCTGACCAGTGTAATACGGTACCATGTGACCACGGTGGTTCACAGCCGCCTGGCAAGTGTAATTAGCCACCATGTGACCGGGATGGTACACCGCCGCTTGGCCAGTGTAATACGCTATCATGCCAGGGTTGTATATATTCACATGACCAGTGCGGTATGATACCGTCTGCCAAGTTTGGCACCATTACGACTGGATTCCTAAGTTTTCGGAAAGTCCGGAGTTCGTTGATACTGTTTCAATTTTTTACTTCTTACTTTTTATGAATTTGCATGGATTTTTAAACGTCATATTAAGCATTGAACTGGTGAAGTATATTTTTTCAAATTAGACTTGGCTTTATCATTTAAATGAACACATTAAGTATCGCTTTATTGTGTCATCGTACATTTTCATTTCAAAGCACTCTCATATTTCCTAGTTGTTTCAACATTATTAACTCGCTTTCATTTATTACTAAAACATTATCTAGATTAGTGTTAAATAGATGAAGCGGAACATTTGAAATAAGCTGATAGAATAATAGGAGAATAAACGCCTATTTAGTTTGGTCGACGTTGTAACCAGACAATAATAAAATGATGCAGTTTATTGACACGCATTTTTTATAATGTAATTACTATTTGTATTTGTCGATCACGTAATGTATGGGTTTGACGAACTACAATCATGTCAATGGACACGTAGTTTAAATTTGAGACATTATGTATGGGTTTGACGAACTACAATCATGTCAATTGGCACATAGTTTAAATTTAAGACGTTATGTATGGGTTTGACGAACTACTGCTATGTCGGCCGACACGTGAGACGTTACAGTATGTGAAGGTTTGACTACAACCATGTCGGCGGACACGTGTGACGTTACAGTATGCATAGGTTTGACGTACTACAACTATGTCGGTGGACACGTGTGACGTTACAGTATGTGAATGTTTGACGTACTACAACTATGTCGGCGGACACGTGTGACGTTACAGTATGTATAGGTTTGACGTACTACAACTATGTCGTGGACACGTGTGACGTTACAGCATGTGAAGGTTTGACTACAACTATGTCGGCGGACACGTGTGACGTTACAGTATGTGAAGGTTTGACGTACTACAACTATGTCGTGGACACGTGAGACGTTACAGTATGTATGGGTTTGACGAACTACTGCTATGTCGGCCGACACGTGAGACGTTACAGTATGTATGGGTTTGACGTACTACAACTATGTCGGCGGACACGTGTGACGTTACAGTATGTGAAGGTTTGACGTACTACAACTATGTCGGCGGACACGTGTGACGTTACAGCATGTGAAGGTTTGACGTACTACAACTATGTCGGCGGACACGTGTGACGTTACAGCATGTGAAGGTTTGACGTACTACAACTATGTCGTGGACACGTGAGGCGTTACAGTATGTATGGGTTTGACGAACTACTGCTATGTCGGCCGACACGTGAGACGTTACAGTATGTATGGGTTTGACGTACTACAACTATGTCGGTGGACACGTGTGACGTTACAGTATGTGAAGGTTTGACGTACTACAACTATGTCGTGGACACGTGAGACGTTACAGTATGCATAGGTTTGACGTACTACAACTATGTCGGCAGACACGTGAGACGTTACAGTATGCATAGGTTTGACGTACTACAACTATGTCGGCAGACACGTGAGACGTTACAGTATGCATAGGTTTGACGTACTACAACTATGTGGGCAGACACGTGAGACGTTACAGTATGTATAGGTTTGACGTACTACAACTATGTCGGTGGACACGTGAGACGTTACAGTATGCATAGGTTTGACGTACTACAACTATGTCGGTGGACACGTGAGACGTTACAGTATGTGAAGGTTTGACGTACTACAACTATGTCGTGGACACGTGAGACGTTACAGTATGTGAAGGTTTGACTACAACCATGTCGGCGGACACGTGTGACGTTACAGTATGCATATGTTTGACGTACTACAACTATGTCGGCGGACACGTGTGACGTTACAGTATGTGAAGGTTTGACGTACTACAACTATGTCAATTGGCACGTAGTTTAAATTTGAGACATTATGTATGGGTTTGACGAACTACAATCATGTCAATTGGCACGTAGTTTAAATTTAAGACGCTATGTATGGGTTTGACGAACTACTGCTATGTCGGCCGACACGTGAGACGTTACAGTATGTATAGGTTTGACGTACTACAACTATGTCGGTGGACACGTGTGACGTTACAGTATGTGAAGGTTTGACGTACTACAACTATGTCGGTGGACACGTGAGACGTTACAGTATGTGAAGGTTTGACGTACTACAACTATGTCGGTGGACAGGTGAGACGTTACAGTATGTGAAGGTTTGACGTACTACAACTATGTCGGTGGACACGTGAGACGTTACAGTATGTGAAGGTTTGACGTACTACAACTATGTCGGCGGACAGGTGAGACGTTACAGTATGTGAAGGTTTGACGTACTACAACTATGTCGGAGGACACGTGTGACGTTACAGTATGTGAAGGTTTGACGTACTACAACTATGTCGGTGGACACGTGAGACGTTACAGTATGTGAAGGTTTGACGTACTACAACTATGTCGGTGGACACGTGTGACGTTACAGTATGTGAAGGTTTGACGTACTACAACTATGTCGGTGGACACGTGTGACGTTAAAGTATGTTAAGGTTTGACTACAACCATGTCGGCGGACACGTGAGTCGTTACAGTATGTATGGGTTTGAAGAACTACAATCATGTCAATGGACACGTAGTTTAAATTTGAGACGTTATGTATGGGTTTGACGAACTACTGCTATGTCGGCCGACACGTGAGACGTTACAGTATGCATATGTTTGACGTACTACAACTATGTCGGTGGACACGTGTGACGTTACAGTATGTGAAGGTTTGACGTACTACAACTATGTCGGCGGACACGTGTGACGTTACAGTATGTGAAGGTTTGACGTACTACAACTATGTCGGCGGACACGTGTGACGTTACAGTATGTGAAGGTTTGACGTACTACAACTATGTCGGCGGACACGTGTGACGTTACAGTATGTGAAGGTTTGACGTACTACAACTATGTCGTGGACACGTGTGACGTTACAGTATGTGAAGGTTTGACGTACTTCAACTATGTCGGCGGACACGTGAGACGTTACAGTATGCATAGGTTTGACGTACTACAACTATGTCGGCGGACACGTGTGACGTTACAGTATGTGAAGGTTTGACGTACTACAACTATGTCGTGGACACGTGAGACGTTACAGTATGCATAGGTTTGACGTACTACAACTATGTCGGCAGACACGTGTGACGTTACAGTATGTGAAGGTTTGACGTACTTCAACTATGTCGGCGGACACGTGAGACGTTATAGTATGTATAGGTTTGACGTACTACAACTATGTCGGCGGACACGTGTGACGTTACAGCATGTGAATGTTTGACGTACTACAACTATGTCGGTGGACAAGTGAGACGTTACAGCATGTGAAGGTTTGACGTACTACAACTATGTCGGTGGACACGTGAGACGTTACAGCATGTGAAGGTTTGACGTACTACAACTATGTCGGTGGACACGTGAGACGTTACAGCATGTGAAGGTTTGACGTACTACAACTATGTCGTGGACACGTGAGACGTTACAGTATGTGAAGGTTTGACTACAACCATGTCGGCGGACACGTGTGACGTTACAGTATGCATATGTTTGACGTACTACAACTATGTCGGCGGACACGTGTGACGTTACAGTATGTGAAGGTTTGACGTACTACAACTATGTCAATTGGCACGTAGTTTAAATTTGAGACATTATGTATGGGTTTGACGAACTACAATCATGTCAATTGGCACGTAGTTTAAATTTAAGACGCTATGTATGGGTTTGACGAACTACTGCTATGTTGGCCGACAAGTGAGACGTTACAGTATGCATATGTTTGACGTACTACAACTATGTCGGCGGACACGTGTGACGTTACAGTATGTGAAGGTTTGACGTACTACAACTATGTCGGCGGACACGTGTGACGTTACAGTATGTGAAAGTTTGACGTACTACAACTATGTCGGCGGACACGTGTGACGTTACAGTATGTGAAGGTTTGACGTACTTCAACTATGTCGGCGGACACGTGAGTCGTTACAGTATGTATGGGTTTGACGAACTACAATCATGTCAATGGACACGTAGTTTAAATTTGAGACATTATGTATGGGTTTGACGAACTACAATCATGTCAATTGGCACGTAGTTTAAATTTAAGACATTATGTATGGGTTTGACGAACTACTGCTATGTCGGCCGACACGTGAGACGTTACAGTATGCATAGGTTTGACGTATTACAACCATGTCGGCGAACACGTGAGACGTTACAGTATGTATAGGTTTGACGTACTACAACCATGTCGGCGGACATGTGAGTCGTTACAGTATGTATAGGTTTGACGTACTACAACTATGTCGGCGGACAGGTGTGACGTTACAGTATGCATGGGTTTGACGTACTACAACTATGTCGGCGGACAGGTGTGACGTTACAGTATGCATGGGTTTGACGTACTACAACTATGTCGGCGGACAGGTGTGACGTTACAGTATGCATAGGTTTGACGTATTACAACCATGTCGGCGAACACGTGAGACGTTACAGTATGTATAGGTTTGACGTACTACAACTATGTCGGTGGACACGTGAGACGTTACAGTATGCATAAGTTTGACGTACTACAACTATGTCGGCGGACAGGTGTGACGTTACAGTATGCATGGGTTTGACGTACTACAACTATGTCGGCGGACAGGTGTGACGTTACAGTATGTATAGGTTTGACGTACTACAACCATGTCGGCGGACATGTGAGTCGTTACAGTATGTATGGGTTTGACGAACTACAATCTTGTCAATGGACACGTAGTTTAAATTTGAGACATTATGTATGGGTTTAACGAACTACAATCATGTCAATTGGCACGTAGTTAAAATTTAAGACGTTATGTATGGGTTTGACGAACTACTGCTATGTCGGCCGACACGTGAGACGTTACAGTATGCATAGGTTTTACGTACTACAACTATGTCGGCGGACACGTGTGACGTTACAGTATGTGAAGGTTTGACGTACTTCAACTATGTCGGCGGACACGTGTGACGTTACAGTATGTGAAGGTTTGACGTACTACAACTATGTCGGCAGACACGTGTGACGTTACAGTATGTGAAGGTTTGACGTACTTCAACTATGTCGGCGGACACGTGTGACGTTACAGTATGTGAAGGTTTGACGTACTTCAACTATGTCGGGGGACACGTGTGACGTTACAGTATGTGAAGGTTTGACGTACTTCAACTATGTCGGCGGACACGTGTGACGTTACAGTATGTGAAGGTTTAACGTACTACAACTGTGTCGGCGGACACGTGAGACGTTACAGTATGCATAGGTTTGACGTACTACAACCATGTCGGCGGACACGTGAGACGTTACAGTATGCATAAGTTTGACGTACTACAACAATGTCGGCGGACAGGTGTGACGTTACAGTATGCATAGGTTTGACGTACTACAACTATGTCGGCGGATAGGTGAGACGTTACAGTATGTGAAGGTTTGACGTACTACAACCATGTCGGCGGACACGTGAGTCGTTACAGTATGTATGGGTATGTATGGGTTTGACGAACTACAATCATGTCAATTGGCACGTAGTTTAAATTTAAGACGTTATGTATGGGTTTGACGAACTACTGCTATGTCGGCCGACACGTGAGACGTTACAGTATTCATATATTTGACGTACTACAACTATGTCGGCGGACACGTGTGACGTTACAGTATGTGAAGGTTTGACGTACTTCAACTATGTCGGCGGACACGTGAGTCGTTACAGTATGTATGGGTTTGACGAACTACAATCATGTCAATGGACACGTAGTTTAAATTTGAGACATTATGTATGGGTTTGACGAACTACAATCATGTCAATTGGCACGTAGTATAAATTTAAGACGTTATGTATGGGTTTGACGAACTACTGCTATGTCGGCCAACACATGAGACGTTACAGTATGCATAGGTTTGACATACTACAACCATGTCGGCGGACAGGTGTGACGTTACAGTATGCATAGGTTTGACGTACTACAACTATGTCGGCGGACAGGTGTGACGTTACAGTATGCATAGGTTTGACGTACTACAACTATGTCGGAGGACACGTGAGACGTTACAGTATGTGTACGTTTGACTACAACCATGTCGGCGGACACGTGAGTCGTTACAGTATGTATGGGTTTGAAGAACTACAATCATGTCAATTGGCACGTAGTTTAAATTTAAGACGTTATGTATGGGTTTGACGAACTACTGCTATGTCGGCCGACACGTGAGAGGTTACAGTATGCATAAAGTTTGACGTACTACAACCATGTCGGCGGACATGTGAGTCGTTACAGTATGTATGGGTTTGACGAACTACAATCTTGTCAATGGACACGTAGTTTAAATTTGAGACATTATGTATGGGTTTAACGAACTACAGTCATGTCAATTGGGACGTAGTTTAAATTTAAGACGTTATGTATGGGTTTGACGAACTACTGCTATGTCGGCCGACACGTGAGACGTTACAGTATGCATAGGTTTGACGTACTACAACTATGTCGACGGACACGTGTGACGTTACAGCATGTGAAGGTTTGACGTACTACAACTATGTCGGCGGACACGTGTGACGTTACAGTATGTGAAGGTTTGACGTACTACAACTATGTCGGCGGACACGTGAGACGGTACAGTATGCATAGGTTTGACGTACTGCAACCATGTCGGCGGACACGTGAGACGTTACAGTATGCATAAGTTTGACGTACTACAACTATGTCGGCGGACAGGTGTGACGATAAATGTATGTATAGGTTTGACGTACTACAACTATGTCTGCGGACACGTGAGACGTTACAGTATGTGAAGGTTTGACGTACTACAACCATGTCGGCGGACACGTGAGTCGTTACAGTATGTATGGGTATGTATGGGTTTGACGAACTACAATCATGTCAATTGGCACATAGTTTAAATTTAAGACGTTATGTATGGGTTTGACGAACTACTGCTATGTCGGCCGACACGTGAGACGTTACAGTATGCATAGGTTTGACGTACTACAACTATGTCGGTGGACACGTGAGACGTTGCAGTATGCATAAGTTTGACGTACTACAACTATGTCGGCGGACAGGTGTGACGTTACAGTATGCATAGGTTTGACGTACTAAAACTATATCGGCGGATAGGTGAGACGTTACAGTATGTGAAGGTTTGACGTACTACAACCATGTCGGCGGACACGTGAGTCGTTACAGTATGTATGGGTATGTATGGGTTTGACGAACTACAATCATGTCAATTGGCACGTAGTTTAAATTTAAGACGTTATGTATGGGTTTGACGAACTACTGCTATGTCGGCCGACACGTGAGACGTTACAGTATTCATATGTTTGACGTACTACAACTATGTCGGCGGACACGTGTGACGTTACAGTATGTGAAGGTTTGACGTACTACAACTATGTCGGCGGACACGTGTGACGTTACAGTATGGGAAGGTTTGACGTACTACAACTATGTCGGCGGACACGTGTGACGTTACAGTATGTGAAGGTTTGACGTATTTCAACTATGTCGGCGGACACGTGAGTCGTTATAGTATGTATGGGTTTGACGAACTACAATCATGTCAATTGGCACGTAGTATAAATTTAAGACGTTATGTATGGGTTTGACGAACTACTGCTATGTCGGCCAACACATGAGACGTTACAGTATGCATAGGTTTGACGTACTACAACCATGTCGGCGGACACGTGAGACGTTACAGACAGTATGCATAAGTTTGACGTACTACAACTATGTCATGGGACAGGTGTGACGTTACAGTATGCATAGGTTTGACGTACTACAACCATGTCGGCGGACAGGTGTGACGTTACAGTATGCATAGGTTTGACGTACTACAACTATGTCGGCGGACAGGTGTGACGTTACAGTATGCATAGGTTTGACGTACTACAACTATGTCGGCGGACACGTGTGACGTTACAGTATGTGAAAGTTTGACGTACTACAACTATGTCGGAGGACACGTGAGACGTTACAGTATGTGTACGTTTGACTACAACCATGTCGGCGGACACGTGAGTCGTTACAGTATGTATGGGTTTGAAGAACTACAATCATGTCAATTGGCACGTAGTTTAAATTTAAGACGTTATGTATGGGTTTGACGAACTACTGCTATGTCGGCCGACACGTGAGACGTTACAGTATGCATAAAGTTTGACGTACTACAACCATGTCGGCGGACACGTGTGACGTTACAGCATGTGAAGGTTTGACGTACTACAACTATGTCGGCGGACACGTGTGACGTTACAGTATGTGAAAGTTTGACGTACTACAACTATGTCGGCGGACACGTGAGACGTTACAGTATGCATAGGTTTCACGTACTACAACCATGTCGGCGGACACGTGAGACGTTACAGTATGCATAAGTTTGACGTACTACAACTATGTCGGCGGACAGGTGTGACGTTACAGTATGTGAAGGTTTGACGTACTACAACTATGTCGGCGGACACGTGATTCGTTACAGTATGTGAAGGTTTGACGTACTACAACCATGTCGGCGGACACGTGAGTCGTTACAGTATGTATGGGTATGTATGGGTTTGACGAACTACAATCATGTCAATTGGCACATAGTTTAAATTTAAGACGTTATGTATGGGTTTGACGAACTACTGCTATGTCGGCCGACACGTGAGACGTTACAGTATGCATAGGTTTGACGTACTACAACTATGTCGGTGGACACGTGTGACGTTACAGTATGTGTACGTTTGACTACAACCATGTCGGCGGACACGTGAGTCGTTACAGTATGTATGGGTTTGACGTACTACAACTATGTCGGCCGACACGTGAGACGTTACAGTATGCATAAAGTTTGACGTACTACAACCATGTCGGCGGACACGTGTGACGTTACAGCATGTGAAGGTTTGACGTACTACAACTATGTCGGCGGACACGTGTGACGTTACAGTATGTGAAGGTTTGACGTACTACAACTATGTCGGCGGACACGTGAGACGTTACAGTATGCATAAGTTTGACGTACTACAACTATGTCGGCGGACACGTGAGACGTTACAGTATGTATAGGTTTGACGTACTACAACTATGTCGGCGGACACGTGATTCGTTACAGTATGTGAAGGTTTGACGTACTACAACCATGTCGGCGGACACATGAGTCGTTACAGTATGTATGGGTATGTATGGGTTTGACGAACTACAATCATGTCAATTGGCACATAGTTTAAATTTAAGACGTTATGTATGGGTTTGACGAACTACTGCTATGTCGGCCGACACGTGAGACGTTACAGTATGCATAGGTTTGACGTACTACAACTATGTCGGTGGACACGTGAGACGTTACAGTATGTGAAGGTTTGACGTACTACAACTATGTCGGCAGACACGTGTGACGTTACAGTATGTGAAGGTTTGACGTACTACAACTATGTCGGCGGACACGTGTGACGTTACAGTATGTGAAGGTTTGACGTACTACAACTATGTCGGTGGACACGTGTGACGTTACAGTATGTGAAGGTTTGACGTACTACAACTATGTCGGTGGACACGTGTGACGTTACAGTATGCATAGGTTTGACGTACTACAACTATGTCGGCGGACACGTGTGACGTTACAGTATGTGAAGGTTTGACGTACTACAACTATGTCGGCGGACACGTGTGACGTTACAGTATGTGAAGGTTTGACGTACTACAACTATGTCGGTGGACACGTGTGACGTTACAGTATGCATAGGTTTGACGTACTACAACTATGTCGGTGGACACGTGTGACGTTACAGTATGCATAGGTTTGACGTACTACAACTATGTCGGTGGACACGTGTGACGTTACAGTATGCATAGGTTTGACGTACTACAACTATGTCGGTGGACACGTGTGACGTTACAGTATGCATAGGTTTGACGTACTACAACTATGTCGGTGGACACGTGTGACGTTACAGTATGCATAGGTTTGACGTACTACAACTATGTCGGCGGACACGTGTGACGTTACAGTATGTATAGGTTTGACGTACTACAACTATGTCGGTGGACACGTGAGACGTTACAGTATGCATAAGTTTGACGTACTACAACTATGTCGGCGGACAGGTGTGACGTTACAGTATGCATGGGTTTGACGTACTACAACTATGTCGGCGGACAGGTGTGACGTTACAGTATGTATAGGTTTGACGTACTACAACCATGTCGGCGGACATGTGAGTCGTTACAGTATGTATGGGTTTGACGAACTACAATCTTGTCAATGGACACGTAGTTTAAATTTGAGACATTATGTATGGGTTTAACGAACTACAATCATGTCAATTGGCACGTAGTTAAAATTTAAGACGTTATGTATGGGTTTGACGAACTACTGCTATGTCGGCCGACACGTGAGACGTTACAGTATGCATAGGTTTTACGTACTACAACTATGTCGGCGGACACGTGTGACGTTACAGTATGTGAAGGTTTGACGTACTTCAACTATGTCGGCGGACACGTGTGACGTTACAGTATGTGAAGGTTTGACGTACTACAACTATGTCGGCAGACACGTGTGACGTTACAGTATGTGAAGGTTTGACGTACTTCAACTATGTCGGCGGACACGTGTGACGTTACAGTATGTGAAGGTTTGACGTACTTCAACTATGTCGGGGGACACGTGTGACGTTACAGTATGTGAAGGTTTGACGTACTTCAACTATGTCGGCGGACACGTGTGACGTTACAGTATGTGAAGGTTTAACGTACTACAACTGTGTCGGCGGACACGTGAGACGTTACAGTATGCATAGGTTTGACGTACTACAACCATGTCGGCGGACACGTGAGACGTTACAGTATGCATAAGTTTGACGTACTACAACAATGTCGGCGGACAGGTGTGACGTTACAGTATGCATAGGTTTGACGTACTACAACTATGTCGGCGGATAGGTGAGACGTTACAGTATGTGAAGGTTTGACGTACTACAACCATGTCGGCGGACACGTGAGTCGTTACAGTATGTATGGGTATGTATGGGTTTGACGAACTACAATCATGTCAATTGGCACGTAGTTTAAATTTAAGACGTTATGTATGGGTTTGACGAACTACTGCTATGTCGGCCGACACGTGAGACGTTACAGTATTCATATATTTGACGTACTACAACTATGTCGGCGGACACGTGTGACGTTACAGTATGTGAAGGTTTGACGTACTTCAACTATGTCGGCGGACACGTGAGTCGTTACAGTATGTATGGGTTTGACGAACTACAATCATGTCAATGGACACGTAGTTTAAATTTGAGACATTATGTATGGGTTTGACGAACTACAATCATGTCAATTGGCACGTAGTATAAATTTAAGACGTTATGTATGGGTTTGACGAACTACTGCTATGTCGGCCAACACATGAGACGTTACAGTATGCATAGGTTTGACATACTACAACCATGTCGGCGGACAGGTGTGACGTTACAGTATGCATAGGTTTGACGTACTACAACTATGTCGGCGGACAGGTGTGACGTTACAGTATGCATAGGTTTGACGTACTACAACTATGTCGGAGGACACGTGAGACGTTACAGTATGTGTACGTTTGACTACAACCATGTCGGCGGACACGTGAGTCGTTACAGTATGTATGGGTTTGAAGAACTACAATCATGTCAATTGGCACGTAGTTTAAATTTAAGACGTTATGTATGGGTTTGACGAACTACTGCTATGTCGGCCGACACGTGAGAGGTTACAGTATGCATAAAGTTTGACGTACTACAACCATGTCGGCGGACATGTGAGTCGTTACAGTATGTATGGGTTTGACGAACTACAATCTTGTCAATGGACACGTAGTTTAAATTTGAGACATTATGTATGGGTTTAACGAACTACAGTCATGTCAATTGGGACGTAGTTTAAATTTAAGACGTTATGTATGGGTTTGACGAACTACTGCTATGTCGGCCGACACGTGAGACGTTACAGTATGCATAGGTTTGACGTACTACAACTATGTCGACGGACACGTGTGACGTTACAGCATGTGAAGGTTTGACGTACTACAACTATGTCGGCGGACACGTGTGACGTTACAGTATGTGAAGGTTTGACGTACTACAACTATGTCGGCGGACACGTGAGACGGTACAGTATGCATAGGTTTGACGTACTGCAACCATGTCGGCGGACACGTGAGACGTTACAGTATGCATAAGTTTGACGTACTACAACTATGTCGGCGGACAGGTGTGACGATAAATGTATGTATAGGTTTGACGTACTACAACTATGTCTGCGGACACGTGAGACGTTACAGTATGTGAAGGTTTGACGTACTACAACCATGTCGGCGGACACGTGAGTCGTTACAGTATGTATGGGTATGTATGGGTTTGACGAACTACAATCATGTCAATTGGCACATAGTTTAAATTTAAGACGTTATGTATGGGTTTGACGAACTACTGCTATGTCGGCCGACACGTGAGACGTTACAGTATGCATAGGTTTGACGTACTACAACTATGTCGGTGGACACGTGAGACGTTGCAGTATGCATAAGTTTGACGTACTACAACTATGTCGGCGGACAGGTGTGACGTTACAGTATGCATAGGTTTGACGTACTAAAACTATATCGGCGGATAGGTGAGACGTTACAGTATGTGAAGGTTTGACGTACTACAACCATGTCGGCGGACACGTGAGTCGTTACAGTATGTATGGGTATGTATGGGTTTGACGAACTACAATCATGTCAATTGGCACGTAGTTTAAATTTAAGACGTTATGTATGGGTTTGACGAACTACTGCTATGTCGGCCGACACGTGAGACGTTACAGTATTCATATGTTTGACGTACTACAACTATGTCGGCGGACACGTGTGACGTTACAGTATGTGAAGGTTTGACGTACTACAACTATGTCGGCGGACACGTGTGACGTTACAGTATGGGAAGGTTTGACGTACTACAACTATGTCGGCGGACACGTGTGACGTTACAGTATGTGAAGGTTTGACGTATTTCAACTATGTCGGCGGACACGTGAGTCGTTATAGTATGTATGGGTTTGACGAACTACAATCATGTCAATTGGCACGTAGTATAAATTTAAGACGTTATGTATGGGTTTGACGAACTACTGCTATGTCGGCCAACACATGAGACGTTACAGTATGCATAGGTTTGACGTACTACAACCATGTCGGCGGACACGTGAGACGTTACAGACAGTATGCATAAGTTTGACGTACTACAACTATGTCATGGGACAGGTGTGACGTTACAGTATGCATAGGTTTGACGTACTACAACCATGTCGGCGGACAGGTGTGACGTTACAGTATGCATAGGTTTGACGTACTACAACTATGTCGGCGGACAGGTGTGACGTTACAGTATGCATAGGTTTGACGTACTACAACTATGTCGGCGGACACGTGTGACGTTACAGTATGTGAAAGTTTGACGTACTACAACTATGTCGGAGGACACGTGAGACGTTACAGTATGTGTACGTTTGACTACAACCATGTCGGCGGACACGTGAGTCGTTACAGTATGTATGGGTTTGAAGAACTACAATCATGTCAATTGGCACGTAGTTTAAATTTAAGACGTTATGTATGGGTTTGACGAACTACTGCTATGTCGGCCGACACGTGAGACGTTACAGTATGCATAAAGTTTGACGTACTACAACCATGTCGGCGGACACGTGTGACGTTACAGCATGTGAAGGTTTGACGTACTACAACTATGTCGGCGGACACGTGTGACGTTACAGTATGTGAAAGTTTGACGTACTACAACTATGTCGGCGGACACGTGAGACGTTACAGTATGCATAGGTTTCACGTACTACAACCATGTCGGCGGACACGTGAGACGTTACAGTATGCATAAGTTTGACGTACTACAACTATGTCGGCGGACAGGTGTGACGTTACAGTATGTGAAGGTTTGACGTACTACAACTATGTCGGCGGACACGTGATTCGTTACAGTATGTGAAGGTTTGACGTACTACAACCATGTCGGCGGACACGTGAGTCGTTACAGTATGTATGGGTATGTATGGGTTTGACGAACTACAATCATGTCAATTGGCACATAGTTTAAATTTAAGACGTTATGTATGGGTTTGACGAACTACTGCTATGTCGGCCGACACGTGAGACGTTACAGTATGCATAGGTTTGACGTACTACAACTATGTCGGTGGACACGTGTGACGTTACAGTATGTGTACGTTTGACTACAACCATGTCGGCGGACACGTGAGTCGTTACAGTATGTATGGGTTTGACGTACTACAACTATGTCGGCCGACACGTGAGACGTTACAGTATGCATAAAGTTTGACGTACTACAACCATGTCGGCGGACACGTGTGACGTTACAGCATGTGAAGGTTTGACGTACTACAACTATGTCGGCGGACACGTGTGACGTTACAGTATGTGAAGGTTTGACGTACTACAACTATGTCGGCGGACACGTGAGACGTTACAGTATGCATAAGTTTGACGTACTACAACTATGTCGGCGGACACGTGAGACGTTACAGTATGTATAGGTTTGACGTACTACAACTATGTCGGCGGACACGTGATTCGTTACAGTATGTGAAGGTTTGACGTACTACAACCATGTCGGCGGACACATGAGTCGTTACAGTATGTATGGGTATGTATGGGTTTGACGAACTACAATCATGTCAATTGGCACATAGTTTAAATTTAAGACGTTATGTATGGGTTTGACGAACTACTGCTATGTCGGCCGACACGTGAGACGTTACAGTATGCATAGGTTTGACGTACTACAACTATGTCGGTGGACACGTGAGACGTTACAGTATGTGAAGGTTTGACGTACTACAACTATGTCGGCAGACACGTGTGACGTTACAGTATGTGAAGGTTTGACGTACTACAACTATGTCGGCGGACACGTGTGACGTTACAGTATGTGAAGGTTTGACGTACTACAACTATGTCGGTGGACACGTGTGACGTTACAGTATGTGAAGGTTTGACGTACTACAACTATGTCGGTGGACACGTGTGACGTTACAGTATGCATAGGTTTGACGTACTACAACTATGTCGGCGGACACGTGTGACGTTACAGTATGTGAAGGTTTGACGTACTACAACTATGTCGGCGGACACGTGTGACGTTACAGTATGTGAAGGTTTGACGTACTACAACTATGTCGGTGGACACGTGTGACGTTACAGTATGCATAGGTTTGACGTACTACAACTATGTCGGTGGACACGTGTGACGTTACAGTATGCATAGGTTTGACGTACTACAACTATGTCGGTGGACACGTGTGACGTTACAGTATGCATAGGTTTGACGTACTACAACTATGTCGGTGGACACGTGTGACGTTACAGTATGCATAGGTTTGACGTACTACAACTATGTCGGTGGACACGTGTGACGTTACAGTATGCATAGGTTTGACGTACTACAACTATGTCGGCGGACACGTGTGACGTTACAGTATGCATAGGTTTGACGTACTACAACTATGTCGGTGGACACGTGTGACGTTACAGTATGCATAGGTTTGACGTACTACAACTATGTCGGCGGACACGTGTGACGTTACAGTATGCATAGGTTTGACGTACTACAACTATGTCGGCGGACACGTGTGACGTTACAGTATGTGAAGGTTTGACGTACTACAACTATGTCGGTGGACACGTGTGACGTTACAGTATGTGAATGTTTGACGTACTACAACTATGTCGGCGGACACGTGTGACGTTACAGTATGTGAAGGTTTGACGTACTACAACTATGTCGGAGGACACGTGTGACGTTACAGTATGTGTACGTTTGACTACAACCATGTCGGCGGACACGTGAGTCGTTACAGTATGTATGGGTTTGAAGAACTACAATCATGTCAATTGGCACGTAGTTTAAATTTAAGACGTTATGTATGGGTTTGACGAACTACTGCTATGTCGGCCGACACGTGAGACGTTACAGTATGCATAAAGTTTGACGTACTACAACCATGTCGGCGGACACGTGTGACGTTACAGCATGTGAAGGTTTGACGTACTACAACTATGTCGGCGGACACGTGTGATGTTACAGTATGCATAGGTTTGACGTACTACAACCATGTCGGCGGACACGTGAGACGTTCAATGTATGTATAGGTTTGACGTACTACAACTATGTCGGCGGACACGTGATTCGTTACAGTATGTGAAGGTTTGACGTACTACAACCATGTCGGCGGACACGTGAGTCGTTACAGTATGTATGGGTATGTATCGGTTTGACGAACTACAATCATGTCAATTGGCACATAGTTTAAATTTAAGACGTTATGTATGGGTTTGACGAACTACTGCTATGTCGGCCGACACGTGAGACGTTACAGTATGCATAGGTTTGACGTACTACAACTATGTCGGTGGACACGTGTGACGTTACAGTATGTGAATGTTTGACGTACTACAACTATGTCGGCGGACACGTGTGACGTTACAGTATGCATAGGTTTGACGTACTACAACTATGTCGGTGGACACGTGTGACGTTACAGTATGTGAATGTTTGACGTACTACAACTATGTCGGTGGACACGTGTGACGTTACAGTATGTGAAGGTTTGACGTACTACAACTATGTCGGTGGACACGTGTGACGTTACAGTATGTGAATGTTTGACGTACTACAACTATGTCGGCGGACACGTGTGACGTTACAGTATGCATAAGTTTGACGTACTACAACTATGTCGGCCGACACGTGTGACGTTACAGTATGCATAGGTTTGACGTACTACAACTATGTCGGTGGACACGTGTGACGTTACAGTATGTGAATGTTTGACGTACTACAACTATGTCGGCGGACACGTGTGACGTTACAGTATGCATAGGTTTGACGTACTACAACTATGTCGGTGGACACGTGTGACGTTACAGTATGTGAATGTTTGACGTACTACAACTATGTCGGTGGACACGTGTGACGTTACAGTATGTGAAGGTTTGACGTACTACAACTATGTCGGTGGACACGTGTGACGTTACAGTATGTGAATGTTTGACGTACTACAACTATGTCGGCGGACACGTGTGACGTTACAGTATGCATAAGTTTGACGTACTACAACTATGTCGGCCGACACGTGTGACGTTACAGTATGCATAGGTTTGACGTACTACAACTATGTCGGCGGACACGTGTGACGTTACAGTATGTGATGGTTTGACGTACTACAACTATGTCGGCGGACACGTGTGACGTTACAGTATGTGAAGGTTTGACGTACTACAACTATGTCGGCGGACACGTGTGACGTTACAGTATTTGAAGGTTTGACGTACTTCAACTATGTCGGCGGACACGTGTGACGCTACAGTATGTGAAGGTTTGACGTACTACAACTATTTCGGCGGACACGTGTGACGTTACAGTATGTGAAGGTTTGACGTACTACAACTATGTCAGAGGACACGTGAGACGTTACAGTATGTGTACGTTTGACTACAACCATGTCGGCGGACACGTGAGTCGTTACAGTATGTATGGGTTTGAAGAACTACAATCATGTCAATGGACACGTAGTTTAAATTTGAGACATTATGTATGGGTTTAACGAACTACAATCATGTCAATTGGCACGTAGTTTAAATTTAAGACGTTATGTATGGGTTTGACGAACTACTGCTATGTCGGCCGACACGTGAGACGTTACAGTATGCATAGGTTTGACGTACTACAACTATGTCGGCGGACACGTGTGACGTTACAGTATGTGAAGGTTTGACGTACTACAACTATGTCGGCGGACACGTGTGACGTTACAGTATGTGAAGGTTTGACATACTACAACTATGTCCTCGGACACGTGTGACGTTACAGTATGTGAAGGTTTGACGTACTTCAACTATGTCGGCGGACACGTGTGACGTTAAAGTATGTGAAGGTTTGACGTACTACAACTATGTCGGCAGACACGTGTGACGTTACAGTATGAATGGGTTTGACGTACTACAACCATGTCGGCGGACACGTGAGACGTTACAGTATGTATGGGTTTGACGTACTACAACCATGTCGGCGGACACGTGAGACGTTACAGTATGTATAGGTTTGACGTACTACAACAATGTCGGCGGACACGTGAGACGTTACAGTATGTATGGGTTTGACGTACTACAACCATGTCGGCGGACACGTGAGACGTTACAGTATGTATAAGTTTGACGTACTACAACTATGTCGGCGGACACGTGAGACGTTACAGTATGTATGGGTTTGACGTACTACAACCATGTCGGCGGACACGTGAGACGTTACAGTATGTATAGGTTTGACGTACTACAACCATGTCGGCGGACACGTGAGACGTTACAGTATGTATGGGGTTTGACGAACTATATCCATGTCCGCGGACACGTGAGACGTTACAGCATGTGTAGGTTTGACGTACTACAACTATGTCGGCGGACACGTGAGTCGTTGCAGTATGTATAGGTTTGACGAACTACAACTAAGTATGTCAATAGGAAAGTGAGATGTGATGTATGAGTTATGACCTCAACGCGCACTGCAGTAGTAACGTCGCCTATGCAAATTATCCTCCTGCCGAACCTGTCTCAAGCCTATTCCAACAACATACCGAACCTGCTCGTGCGGCCTGACCTAGGCTTTAATTACAACCAGTCCGTATCCGTATATTCATACACCAGGAGTTGCGAAGAACGTACACGAACATACAACCGCAAGCCAAGAACAATATATATACATAGCAATGAGACCAACAACGTACATGAACATACAACCGCAGGCCGAGAACAATACACAGCAATGAGACCAACAACGTACATGAACATACAACCGCAAGCCAAGAACAAAACATAGCAATGAGGCCAACAACGTACACGAACATACAACCGCAAGCCAAGGACAATACATAGCAATAAGGCCAACAACTTACATGAACATACAACCGTAGGCCGAGAACAATACACAGCAATGCGGCGAACAAAGTACACGAATATAAAAAAACAGTTCGAGAACAATACATAGCAATGAGTCGAACAACGTACAGGATCATTCAATCGCAGGCCGAGAACAATACATGTGCATAGAAATGAGAATGTTGTTATCTCTAATTCTAAATTAATTCAAATTAATTCTTATGCAAGCACCATCCAACAACTTTAATTATTCACAAATCAACTGAACACCAACAAACTTTCTATACGCGACAACCAAACACGTGATCAGTGAAGAGATTTGGTACTAACAATGAAGGGTTGTTTGCCTTATATACAATGGCGATTTTAGGCCACCTTGACTATGACGGCAGACGACATGGCGATTTTAGGCCACCTTGACTTTGAAGTAACGTGATATATTTTGGGGGTAAAGCAATCAATAGCAGTGGGTATACTACCGATGGAATGAGTATACAAAATAGAATATATCTTCACATGTCTGTCACATACTGCCGACGGAATGAGTATTACAAAATAGAATATATCTTCACATGTCTGTCACATACTACCGACGGAATGAGTATTACAAAATAGAATATATCTTCACATGTCTGTCACATACTACCGACGGAATGAGTATTACAAAATAGAATATATCTTCACATGTCTGTCACATACTACCGACGGAATGAGTATTACAAAATAGAATATATCTTCACATGTCTGTCACATACTACCGACGGAATGAGTATTAACAAATAGAATATATCTTCACATTGTCTGTCACATACTACCGACGGAATGAGTATTACAAAATAGAATATATCTTCACATGTCTGTCACATACTACCGACGGAATGAGTATTACAAAATAGAATATATCTTCACATGTCTGTCACATACTACCGACGGAATGAGTATTACAAAATAGAATATATCTTCACATGTCTGTCACATACTACCGACGGAATGAGTATTACAAAATAGAATATATCTTCACATGTCTGTCACATACTACCGACGCAATGAGTATTACAAAATAGAATATATCTTCACATGTCTGTCACATACTACCGACGGAATGAGTATTAAAAAATAGAATATATCTTCACATGTCTGTCACATGCTACCGACGGAATGAGTATTACAAAATAGAATATATCTTCACATGTCTGTCACATGCTACCGACGGAATGAGTATTACAAAATAGAATATATCTTCACATGTCTGTCACATACTACCGACGGAATGAGTATTACAAAATAGAATATATCTTCACATATCTGTCACATACTACCGACGGAATGTGTATTACAAAATAGAATATATCTTCACATGTCTGTCACATACTACCGACGGAATGAGTATTACAAAATAGAATATATCTTCACATGTCTGTCACATACTACCGACGGAATGAGTATTACAAAATAGAATATATCTTCACATGTCTGTCACATACTACCGACGGAATGAGTATTACAAAATAGAATATATCTTCACATGTCTGTCACATACTACCGACGGAATGAGTATTACAAAATAGAATATATCTTCACATGTCTGTCACATACTACCGACGGAATGAGTATTACAAAATAGAATATATCTTCACATGTCTGTCACATACTACCGACGGAATGAGTATTACAAAATAAAATATATCTTCACGTGTCTGTCACATACTACCGACGGAATGAGTATTACAAAATAGAATATATCTTCACGTGTCTGTCACATACTACCGACGCAATGAGTATTACAAAATAGAATATATCTTAACATGTCTGTCACATACTACCGACGGAATGAGTATTACAAAATAGAATATATCTTCACATGTCTGTCACATACTACCGACGGAATGAGTATTACAAAATAGAATATATCTTCACATATCTGTCACATACTACCGACGGAATGTGTATTACAAAATAGAATATATCTTCACATGTCTGTCACATACTACCGACGGAATGAGTATTACAAAATAGAATATATCTTCACATGTCTGTCACATACTACCGACGGAATGAGTATTACAAAATAGAATATATCTTCACATGTCTGTCACATACTACCGACGGAATGAGTATTACAAAATAGAATATATCTTCACATGTCTGTCACATACTACCGACGGAATGAGTATTACAAAATAGAATATATCTTCACATGTCTGTCACATACTACCGACGGAATGAGTATTACAAAATATAATATATCTTCACATGTCTGTCACATACTACCGACGGAATGAGTATTACAAAATAGAATATATCTTCACGTGTCTGTCACATACTACCGACGGAATGAGTATTACAAAATAGAATATATCTTCACGTGTCTGTCACATACTACCGACGCAATGAGTATTACAAAATAGAATATATCTTAACATGTCTGTCACATACTACCGACGGAATGAGTATTACAAAATAGAATATATCTTCACATGTCTGTCACATACTACCGACGGAATGAGTATTACAAAATAGAATATATCTTCACATGTCTGTCACATACTACCGACGGAATGAGTATTACAAAATAGAATATATCTTAACATGTCTGTCATATACTACCGACGGAATGAGTATTACAAAATAGAATATATCTTCACATGTCTGTCACATGCTACCGACGGAATTAGTATTACAAAATAGAATATATCTTCACAAGTCTGTCACATACTACCGACGGAATGAGTATTACAAAATAGAATATATCTTCACATGTCTGTCACATACTACCGACGGAATGAGTATTACAAAATAGAATATATCTTCACATGTCTGTCACATACTACCGACGGAATGAGTATTACAAAATAGAATATATCTTCACGTGTCTGTCACATACTACCGACGGAATGAATATTACAAAATAGAATATATCTTCACATGTCTGTCACATACTACTGGCGGAATGAATATTACAAAATAGAATATATCCTCACATGTCTGTCACAATATTTTAACTTTGGAAATAATACTTACAACGCAGAAACGTCTTTTTGAATTCCAGAAGGCACCACGGCCAAACTTAGTCTCGTGCAATTCATAAAAAGACTCCCCGCGTTGGAATATGTACACGCACATTTAGTTCCAACGTTATTGGTACACAGATTTCCCACAGTCGAACAAGTCACAATGTTACAGAGAACTAGAACATAAATGGAACAAATCCTCATCTTTGTAGACTGTGACTATTCGCTGGTATTAGACAGTTTTCCTCTATACTAATCTATGAGTTTATAGTCCAGTTGTTACTACAGCTATCTTACATTAGATCTGTAAGAAAAAATACAGTCATGTAAAATAAACCCTGTATTAGACTTAATCGAACTCAGTCCAGTATTAGACTTGTAAACGATCTCAGTCTAGTATTAGTACTATATGTAGGAACCACACGGTTCACTATATAGTCAAATGAACTACAAATACTATGTCCAACTATAATATTGATTTAACGTAGTTTAGACCATTATTATATAAAACGGTTTGTAACTGTTTTTTATTCCTAAATTTTCTGAAAATTGAATACACAATGGTGTTACCATCACCAATATCAATAGTAGGGCTGCAATCCGATATGCCTATATATTTCAGAGACAAGACGTACAATCAAACCGTCCCGCTTTGAAGGTGTTTCCGATACACTATATGGCAATCAAGTTGGATTCAGTTATTTATTTGTAAGTATGGATTTACCGGAAAGTCTGCTCGTATTTAGATCCTTAGAGTCAATCATTATATAATGTAAGGCACTAACAATAGTCTTATCTAAAATAAAATATTTATGAAATATTTGGGTTAAGTTTTCTGTAAAAAAATGTTTGTTTGTAAGGTTGCTTCGGAACAAATACAAAATATAATAATTTATTGTTACTTATGAAATAATCGGTCGTTTTTTAAAGCTGTGAATCTGAATACAAGTAAAATCACACTCACTACATAAGTAAACTTTAAGTCCTATATGTTAATAGACAATTAATTTGGTGGAGAGGCAACAGAATGGCGAAAAAACAGATTGAACTGTTGATTTCGGATTAGGCGTGGAAACATCTTGTGACAGTAATCAAAAGAAATTTAAAACGTAAATATTTTCATTCACGTAAAGATGACAAGAAAAATAACTTAATAAAAAGTTTAAAGTCTGACCGTTTTCTTAACTTGTTAAGCAGTCAGGTAAATATTGATCTAACCAGGTTTCTGAATAGAATTACACAGAAATAACCTCACACAATAGTTACAGTAACACCCCACTAGACACACAGTAAGGAGTACCCTAACACAATAGAGTTACAGTAACACCCCACTAGACACACAGTAAGGAGAACCCTCACACAATAGAGCTACAGTAACACCCCACTAGACACAGTAAGGAGTACCCTCACACAATAGAGTTACAGTAACACCCCACTACACACAGTAAGTAGTACCCTCACACAATAGAGTTACAGTAACACCCCACTACACACAGTAAGGAGTACCCTCACACAATAGAGTTACAGTAACACCCCACTACACACAGTAAGGAGTACCCTCACAAAATGGAGCTGCAGTAACACCCCACTACACACAGTAAGGAGTACCCTCACACAATAGAGTTACATGTAACACCCCACTACACACAGTAAGGAGTACCCTCACACAATAGAGTTACAGTAACATCCCACTAGACACACAGTAAGGAGAACCCTCACACAATAGAGTTACAGTAACACCCCACTACACACAGTAAGGAGTACCCTCACACAATGGAGTTACAGTAACACCCCACTAGACAAAGTAAGGAGTACCCTCACACAATGGAGTTACAGTAACACCCCACTACACACAGTAAGGAGTACCCTCACACAATAGAGTTACAGTAACACCCCACTACACACAGTAAGGAGTACCCTCACACAATGGAGTTGCAGTAACACCCCACTACACACAGTAAGGAGTACCCTCACACAATAGAGTTACATGTAACACCCCACTACACACAGTAAGGAGAACCCTCACACAATAGAGTTACAGTAACACCCCACTAGACACACAGTAAGGAGTACCCTCACACAATAGAGTTACAGTAACACCCCACTACACAGTAAGGAGTACCCTCACACAATAGATTTACAATAACACCCCACTACACACAGTAAGGAGTACCCTCACACAATAGAGTTACAGTAACACCCCTCTAGACACAGTAAGGAGTACCCTCACACAATAGAGTTACAGTAACACCCCACTACACACAGTAAGGAGTACCCTCACCATTACAGTAACACCCCACTAGACACACAGTAAGGAGTACCCTCACACAATGGAGTTGCAGTAACACCCCACTACACACAGTAAGGAGTACCCTCACACAATAGAGTTACATGTAACACCCCACTACACACAGTAAGGAGTACCCTCACACAATGGAGTTGCAGTAACACCCCACTACACACAGTAAGGAGTACCCTCACACAATAGAGTTACATGTAACACCCCACTACACACAGTAAGGAGAACCCTCACACAATAGAGTTACAGTAACACCCCACTAGACACACAGTAAGGAGTACCCTCACACAATAGAGTTACAGTAACACCCCACTACACAGTAAGGAGTACCCTCACACAATAGATTTACAATAACACCCCACTACACACAGTAAGGAGTACCCTCACACAATAGAGTTACATGTAACACCCCACTACACACAGTAAGGAGTACCCTCACACAATAGAGTTACAGTAACACCCCACTACATACAGTAAGAGGTACCCCCACACAATAGAGTTACAGTAACACCCCACTACACACAGTAAGGAGTACCCTCACACAATAGAGTTACAGTAACACCCCACTACACACAGTAAGGAGTACCCTCACCATTACAGTAACACCCCACTAGACACACAGTAAGGAGTACCCTCACACAATAGAGTTACATGTAACACCCCACTACATACAGTAAGGAGTACCCTCACCATTACAGTAACACCCCACTACATACAGTAAGAGGTACCCTCACACAATAGAGTTACATGTAACACCCCACTACACACAGTAAGGTGTACCCTCACACAATAGAGTTACAGTAACACCCCACTACACACAGTAAGTAGTACCCTCACACAATAGAGTTACAGTAACACCCCACTACATACAGTAAGAGGTACCCTCACACAATAGAGTTACAGTAACACCCCACTACATACAGTAAGGAGTACCCTCACACAATAGAGTTACAGTAACACCCCACTACATACAGTAAGAGGTACCCTCACACAATAGAGTTACAGTAACACCCCACTACATACAGTAAGAGGTACCCTCACACAATAGAGTTACAGTAACACCCCACTACATACAGTAAGAGGTACCCTCACACAATAGAGTTACAGTAACACCCTACTAGAGGATTAGATACATGAGGAAGAAATTTACACTAATTTTAATATTTAGTTATTGTTTAATTATTTGTACTAATTTGAATATTTAACCCAGTCATGCAATAGTTAAAACTGTTCTTACATTAACTTTTATCAAATTAAAAGGAAACCAGAGAAGTTGAAGCGTGCACAGATTCTTTTTACTCGATTTAAATTCAAAGATTACAATGTAACCATATAACGCAATAATGACACACAATGGAGTGAATTGCCCACGTACATCGTAAATGCACCATCTAATTTGATTTTAAATTTGTGGTCAAATAAAAAAATTTAAATGATAAGGCACTTTGCAACAACCTGCAAAAGTTCGTCATCCGACACACACATCGGTGTTATATCGTTTATTTTGAAGATAAAGTTCTTTCAATGTTGAAATATCAATGTTAAATCTATAATTGCTGATCAAATATTTGTGAATTGGG
The DNA here is from genome assembly GCA_944474755.1 of Limnoperna fortunei. Classification (NCBI taxonomy): domain Eukaryota; kingdom Metazoa; phylum Mollusca; class Bivalvia; order Mytilida; family Modiolidae; genus Limnoperna; species Limnoperna fortunei. The sequence goes on from OX104118.1 coordinate 89,068,219, forward strand.
GAACGTATGCCGCCATCTTAGACCGTGATATAACAGCTGTAGACTAATATTGACCGAAGTAGTTTAAATTTGTGAACATTTTATGTATGAACAGAATGTTATTATATTTAAATGTTTGGTGGAATTTATAATCAGGTCCTTATAATATAATTCTCTTGTTCGATTGAATCATTGAATCTCTTACTTTAATTATTTTGTACTCGAAATATATATAAGTATATAATACGATGGTAATGAATGGAGATAGATATAAGTTAGGGAGGGGTGTGGATATATATAGGAGGGGTATATATACACAGAGAAGGGGGGGGGGGGGGTAATATATAAAAGATGGGGTGTTGACATAAAGGGAGGGTGATGGTGGTTGATATATAGAGGAGGGGTATATATATACAGAGAAGGGGGATGTTAATATATAAAAGATGGGGTGTTGACATAAAGGGAGGGTGATGGTGGTTGATATATAGAGGAGGGGTATATAAATGTAGCAGTGTAACAACGTTGTTGTTACGATATAATGCGAATATTTTATATATACGATACGATATACGACTGCAACTGGAACTGTTGCTGAACTGGCGAAGATGCAGAAACGACGACAGTGACTGACGCTAGTCACCTGCCTTGAAACTGATACTACTGGCGGAACTAACTCACAGACTGGTAGAGCGATGATCAACACAATACAGATTTTCAGAATGGAATTTATTTCTTTCGACTCGTCACTTATCGGATATTGTCAGTTTGGAAACCTGACTCCGACTGAAGTCTAAACTTCAGTCGTTACATTATAAACAAAACATGTAACATGACATAACAATACAACTGAGAAAAACATACAATTAAGGATTAAAGATTAACAATAGAAATAAAAGGATTAATGTCACCGTACATACATGTATCTAACTTAAAGAATTAACATTACGTAACAATAAAGTGACGGTAAAAAAGATACAATTAGCGCTCAAAGAATATAACAATTAAATCTACAAAACTATATAATTAGTTTAACACAAGGTGATAATTTCAGACAGGATTAAAGTCACTAAAGATAAGAACTGATAAAAACGGATTGTCTTTTGACACTGTATACAAGATTCTAATTTAACAGGTAAAATAATTATAAAAACAGATTAGTTCATTTGAACAATAAACATAATTCTAGAAGGTTTTCTCACGCGTAGAACAGACATAGGTAGGATTAAAAGATAGATGAATAATTTATAGTAACAAATTACATAACTATTTGCTAATTAATTAATTTTTGGTCTTCAAATATAAGAAATAATTAAATACAAAATATTTAAGATTCTTGGCGTTCACATGTCCGAAATAATAAAAACACGAAATTAAAAGAAACTCAAGTCCAAAAAGTCCAAATAGTGAATACTATACTTTATTGTCATTTTCCGCTGTCACATATATACAGAGAAGGGGGATGTTAATATATAAAAGATGGGGTGTTGACATAAAGGGAGGGTGATGGTGGTTGATATATAGAGGAGGGGTGTATATATACAGAGAAGGGGGATGTTAATATATAAAAGATGGGGTGTTGACATAAAGGGAGGGTGATGGTGGTTGATATATAGAGGAGGGGTATATATATACAGAGAAGGGGGATGTTAATATATAAAAGATGGGGTGTTGACATAAAGGGAGGGTGATGGTGGTTGATATATAGAGGAGGGGTATATATATATATATATACAGAGAAGGGTGATGTTAATATATAAAAGATGGGGTGTTGACATAAAGGGAGGGTGATGGTGGTTGATATTATTGGTATGTAGAGGAGGGAGTGATATTGATATTTAGAGGAGGGGTATGTTATTGGCATGAAGAGGAGGGGTGTTATTGATATATAGGTTGTGTTGTGGAAATTTTATGATCAACCGTCTTTAAAGTATTGCAAAATCTTTGCTGACAAATTGGCGTTAAACAGGACACGCCTGCAACAAACTGGACACACCGGTTTATGTCTAATAGTAAAAAGACATAAAAGATAATGAAAAAAGTACTGACCTTTTATAAGTGAATAGAAATCCACGAGTTATAAACACAATACTAAAATTTAACAATCGCTTTAAAATTCCTGTATTTATTATGACTTGACAAACTTTATTTTTAAGACTTTTTTCATTGGCTTTAATTGCAGGAACAGGTTTATTATCAAAATCATTCGACCATTTCAAACGATTAGTTACAGATCTTAACCTTCACAGCACACAAAGGGATCACTGAGATGACGGTGTTGGTTTACTTTGACGGATTCGTGTCTCTTTAGTTATTTTCATTCGATTTTAAAAATATACTATTATATCGAAGCTTAGTGATTTAATTTCATGTTGAAAGACCATCGAAGTAACCACCTGTACATATCAACGTTTTATATACACAATGAAGTCATTATACATATAGTAAAAGTCATTCCTGCCTACCATATCAAAGCAAAATACTTTCCATCAAATAAATGAAACAACAACAATAGCTGTAATGTGTAGGCGGTAAACAATACCTAATAGTATGGTCCTGATATACAACCAGTTTAATTTACTGTGGCCCAAACTGGTATTCTTCTTTGATATGAAAAGTAAAGTTTACAGACCTCTTAAGATAATGCAGGTCCTTCCCGAAAGATACAGTTTACAGACCTCTTAAGAGAATGCAGGTCCTTCCCGAAACATCTGATGAAGGCCAAATGATTATTAAAATTGTTACGTTTTACGCAGTGCAAATATTGTTAAACTATGGTAAATGTCGAGCGGGCGGGTAAGATAAGGCACCTTCTCTGTGTAATCTTAATCCTATGTCATAAGCTCGAAGCTCAATAGATTATTTTGTATTTCATCCCGATCCTTAAGATATAAGCTCGGTAGACTATTTGTACTTAATCCCGAGCTTTATAAGCTGTAAGCTTCGTAGACTGTGTTTCATCCGGAGCTTTAAGCTCCAGGCTTGGTAGACTATTTGTGTTTCATCCGGAGCTTTAAGCTCCAGGCTTGGTAGACGATTTGTATTTAATCCCGAGCCTTAATCTGTAAGCTCGGTAGACTAATTAATATATTGAATCCAGAGCCTTAAGTTTTACGGAGTATCTATTTGTCCGGAAAAATAGCTCTTACGCAGGGAATCCGTCAATTTGAAATAAACAAAAATGTAGAATTTTACAAAAAAAGATTCCCGCACGATATTGTCGGCAAGGAAAAGGGGCATTAACTTTCAACCTTTAAGATCCAAACCAATAAAGCATGAGTCTTAAATTCATCGAAACTTGGCCATGGGTAGAGCATGACAAAATAAGCTCAACGGACAAATAAACCAGAAGTTATTCTTTAGATCATATATAGCCGGACAAATAGCTAAGGGACTATTCTTCCGCCTAGCCGGACGAATAGTGTCATAGCTATTTTTCATTCAAATTTTAAGGAAAAGTAAAATAAAATAAAAAGTTTAAAAATAATTGAAATAAAACATAAAAATAAAAATAAAAAAATTCACGAATAGTGTCATAGCTATATATCCATCTAGCCAGACAAAAAGCAACTGCCTAAGTTCTAAGCTAGGTAAACTATTTGTGTTTTATACCGAGCCTTCAGCTCTAAGCTCGGTACACTATTTGTACTAAATCCCGAGCCTTACGCTGTAAGCACGGTAGACTATTTGTATTTCAGCCCAAGCCTTTAGCTATATGCTTGGTAGACTATCTGTACTTAATTCAGAGCCTTACGCTGTAAGCACGGTAGACTATTTATATTTCATCTCGAGCCTTAAGCTTTAAGCTCCGTAGACTATTTTTATATAATCCCGAAATTCATAATCTGTATAAGCTCGGTAGACTGTATTAAATCCCGAGATTTAAGCTGTACGCTTGGTAGACTATTTGTATTTAATCCCGAGCCTTCAGCTGAAAGCTCCGTAGACTATTTTTATTTAATCCCGGACTTTATAAGCTCAAAGCTCGGTAGAGTGTTTGTATTTAGTCCCGAGCCTTACGCTGAAAGCTCCGTAAACTATTTTTATTTAATTCCGAGCTTTAAAAGCTCGAATAAGCCCGGAAGACTAACTGTTCTAATCCCGAGCTTTATAAGCTCAAAGCTAGGTAGACTATTTGTATTTAATCCGGACCCTTAAGCTGTGCCCTCGGTAGACTATTTGTATTTAGTCCTGAGCTTTATAAGCTGTGCGCTCGGTGGACTATTTACAAATGTATGGATTGTCGTTCATAATTGCTCCTTGTGTCCCTAATATGTCTTGTATTGGACACGTGCATCTTCTAGTATAAATGCATTTGGAACACCTCGTTGGAATTTCCGGCATGTGAAACAGCATGTTTTAAGTAAAAGTCTTCAACCCATGTAATAATAGGTTGTATCCAGAGCTCAAGGTTATTCATATATATATATACTGCTACGTTTTTAATCAGGAGTCTTCAACATTGGCAGCTCTTGTTATGAAAAAATATTTTTAAATTTTCGGACTGTGAAATTTGTAACAACGTAACAACGCTGTGTTACAAAAAAAAAATAAATAAAATGACTGCAATACGAAATGTTGCTTAACTGGCAAAGATGCCGATACACGACAGTGACTTAAGACTGGTCAACTAGAAACCAAAACCACTGGCAGAACTAACATACAGACTGGTATAGCGATAATCGACAAAATACAGATTTTCAAAAATGGAATTTATTTCTTTCATTTTCTTGTGTTACTGCCATGTGTTGTTAGTTTGAATAGCTGACTCCGACTGAAGCATGAACTTCAGTCGATACATGATATATAATACATGTAACATTGCACAACTATAAAAATAAGAAAACATAATATCACCGCATGTACATGTAGCCACAAGGAATATATCAATTAAACTACTAAAATGAAATCATTTTGATATAATATTACATAAGAGTAGTCTAACCTGTATGTTTGTCGTACAATTATAATTCTTGTTATTACATGTACTTGTTATATTACGCGAAATTACGTTACAAGCGTTAACTTAACTGTATAACTGTATATAGTGAACTTTTCTGTAATACGTTAAATGATTCTTTGTCCCCAAATAATAAAATTTCTTTATTATGTTATAACAGATGAAAAAACAATAACAGACAATAAAATGCGATCATAGAGACATATGACAATACAAAATATATTAGAAACTGAAAGTTTACATGCCTAAAACACAACATTTATAGAAACTTAAGTCTAAAAAGTCTATATAGTGAATAATAGAATTATGTGTCATTTTCTGCAGTCACAGATCCCCTTTCCCCCGAATGAAACGCGTCTTCGCGTTTAGCAGTAAATCAAAATTATAGAAAACGTCCTCAATTGCCTTTAAAATATATGTAACCCGAATCAGGTTTTGCTGTATCCCGGATTAGGTTTTCTGTATCCCGGATTAGGTTTTCTGTATCCCGGATTAGGTTTTCTGTATCCCGGATTAGGTTTTGCTGTATCCCGGATTAGGTTTTCTGTATCCCGGATTAGGTTTTCTGTATCCCGGATTAGGTTTTCTGTATCCCGGATTAGGTTTTCTGTATCCCGGATTAGGTTTTCTGTATCCCGGATTAGGTTTTGCTGTATCCCGGATTAGGTTTTCTGTATCCCGGATTAGGTTTTCTGTATCCCGGATTAGGTTTTCTGTATCCCGGATTAGGTTTTGCTGTATCCCGGATTAGGTTTTCTGTATCCCGGATTAGGTTTTGCTGTATCCCGGATTAGGTTTTCTGTATCCCGGATTAGGTTTTGCTGCACATTTGTTGTTCCTCTGATACTTCTGAAAGTTCGTCCTATATTTTGTTCATGGTTTTAAGATTGTTCTGAATTGTTTCGACTTCAGCCGTTTGATCTCCTCGGATTGATTAATGTTCTCTAGGAAGGCTTCTGTGTAGTTTTGTGAGGCTAAATTTATTAGAAGATCCTGTGGTTTTCCCTTTTTGAATTCGGCAACTTCTTCTGTTAAGTCTTTAATTTTACTTATCATTCACTGCTTTTAGACCGATCATATTCCTTTTGTGGATTTACTGTCATAATTCTAAATTTACCGTTTTCGTGTTGTTCAATTCTTTCTGAAGCGTATGAACTTTTGATCTATACAGACTTATTTGTTTTCTTTGCACACAGGCTACGCGAGACGGCGATGCCACAAGTTTGGAGACAACGTCCGATCAAAAGCTCGAGGCACCTTTATATTTAAAACAGGCGACGTGAGACGGTGGTACTATAAGCTCGAGGCACCATTAGATTTAAAACAGGCGACGTTAGACGGTGATGCTATAAGCTCGAGGCACCATTAGATTTAAAACAGACGACGTTAGACGGTGATGCCACAAGCTCGAGGCACCATTAGATTTAAAACAGGCGACATGAGACGGTGATACCACAAGCTCGAGGTACCATTGCATTTAAAACAGGCGACGTGAGACGGTGATGCCACAAGTTCGATCGAGGCTCCATTAGAATTAAAACAGGCGACGTGAGACGGTGATACTACAAGGTCGAGGCGCCATTAGATTTAAAATAGGCGACGTGATACGGTGATATCACATGCTCGAGGTACCATTGGATTTAAAACAGGCGACGTGAGACGGTGATACCACAAGATTGAGGCTCCATTAGATTTAAAGCAGTGAGACATCCGCAGATTAAAAACAGATTACGTAGGACATTGATACCAAAAAGCTTAGATAGAGTATTATATTCAAATCAAATGGCGGAGAACGTTTATTCCGAAAAATCGAAGACAGTATCAGATTAAAAACTTATGCATCACATATACAAAACATTTAAATCTGAAATCGCCCTGTTGTCCCTTACATCCCCTCAATTCATTCTTTGAATTCCTGCAGTAACCACCGAATCTCCTCAATCCATCCTTGATTCAATTATTTTATCCCCCATCCCTCATTTGAATCCTTAAAAATCCATTGCACTCAACCCCTCCCTTGAATAAACTATTGAATCCAACAATCCCACCTCGAATCCACTCCATACACTCCATCCCTCACTTGCCTCAATTCCTATCATAAATCCTATAAATTCTACCCTTTAATCCCAACACTGAATCTCCCAATTCCTCTATTGAACGATTAATCTTCCTTGAATAACCATAATCCCACCCTTAAATCATGTCAATCCCTCCTTCATATTCCCACAATTCCCACTGATACCCACAATCCATCCCTTGAATCCCTTCAATCACAACGACTTGCATCTCATCAAAACCTCCATAAATCCCCCATTTAATCCACTATCTCTGATTTAAATCCCCTCAATCACTCCTTTAAATCCCCTTTATCTAACCCTTGAATCCCTTAAATCCCACTCTTAAGTCCCATTAAACCATGGGACCTCTTTGGAATCGTCTCAATCCCACCCTTGAATCCTTCCAATCTCACCATTCAAATCATTTGATCCCCTTTTGAATACCCTCAATTTCACTTTTTGACGCCTTAAATCTCCTTAATCGCACCTTTTAAAGCAGCCTTGGTATACATGGATCAGACGCTAAGCAGCAAATTAAAAGAACCGGAAATCTGAACTTCTTTTGCACAAACTCTAGAGTTCATGAAGTGGAAAAGATAACTTTAATGAGGATATCTGTCAGAAATGACAATATTTCCGGACAGAGATAGAAATGACTGGTTTATACATTATTATTCAATTACCATTAATTGATTTGTTGTCAGCACTTAGTAAAAACGCATTGAGAATTGAATTCACACTGATAACATCAATGTACTTGGGTAACTATGAATAAAAAGAACATTAAAATCCTATATCATGTCTTCTCTGTCTTACTGTTACGACAATTGCTGTATCATTAGGCTTTCGATTATTCTGAGATTTTTTTAAGAATGTGAATATTCATGGAGGAAAAATCGAAAGCAGAATAATCTCGGACCACATTTCAATACAGTTTTTACTTTCACAATTGGCTGTTTGATTTGTCTATAGAGAGAATTTGAAAGACTGTGATTTTCCACTAACCATGTTTGGTGGCTGCCATAGTTCAAGAGACTTGGTGGTGATAAGCTCTCAATACACTTATTTGGTGACCATAATAGGTCAGGGGGACTAGTACTGACCATATATAGTAATCAAGAGGCCTATCGGAGACATTTGCCTTAGAGGCTAATTGGCGACAATAGATCAAGAAGCCTATTGGTGGCTACACATCTGGAGTCCTAGTGAATTTCAAGAGTCCTATTGTTGACAATAGTCCTCCGGTAACAATAACATAAGAAGCTTACTGGCGCGACCATAGCTCAGGTGTCCTAGAGGTGACATTCGCTTAAAAGGTCTAGTGGTGACCAAATCCTAAGAAGCCTACTGGCGACAATATATCAAGATTCCTAGTTGTGATGGTAGCTCAATAGGCCTACTGGTTACAATAGCCCAGATTTCTAATTGTGACAATAGCCCAAGATGTCCACTGGCGATAATAGCCCAAGATGCCCACCTGCGACAGGAGTCCAGAATCCTTATGTTGGGGCCTACTGATGACCATAGTTCAAAGGTCTACTGATGACTATAGTTCAGGAGGGCTAATTATGACCATAACTCAAGAGGAAGACTGACGACAATAATTCAAAAAGCTACTGTTCTTTTAAAGGCAATAACTCGGGAGCAAAATCCCAAATATCTACTGGTCACGTGATCAATAGTAGACGAACTACCTTAACCACTCGGCCACCGAGGCCCCTCCAAATGTCTACTGGTCACGTGATCAATAGTAGACGAACTACCTTAACCACTCGGCCACCGAGGCCCCTCCAAATATCTACTGGTCACGTGATCAATAGTAGACGAACTACCTTAACCACTCGGCCACCGAGGCCCCTCCAAATGTCTACTGGTCACGTGATCAATAGTAGACGAACTACCTTAACCACTCGGCCACCGAGGCCCCTCCAAATATCTACTGGTCACGTGATCAATAGTAGACGAACTACCTTAACCACTCGGCCACCGAGGCCCCTCCAAATGTCTACTGGTCACGTGATCAATAGTAGACGAACTACCTTAACCACTCGGCCACCGAGGCCCCTCCAAATATCTACTGGTCACGTGATCAATAGTAGACGAACTACCTTAACCACTCGGCCACCGAGGCCCCTCCAAATATCTACTGGTCACGTGATCAATAGTAGACGAACTACCTTAACCACTCGGCCACGGAGGCCCCTCCAAATGTCTACTGGTCACGTGATCAATAGTAGACGAACTACCTTAACCACTCGGCCACCGAGGCCCCTCCAAATGTCTACTGGTCACGTGATCAATAGTAGACGAACTACCTTAACCACTCGGCCACCGAGGTCTACTGGTAACCACAATATCTTGTTATGATAGTAGCTCAGTAGGTCTTAATGGTAATGAGGCCAACCGGTGACAAGAAATATACTATTGACACATAGGTATAGAGGCCTACTGGTGCCCAAAGCTCCAAAGACATTCTGGTGACCTTAGCTCAAGAACTGCAGTGGTGACCTTAGCTCAAAAGACCTACTGGTGACATTAGCTCAAGAAGTACACTAGTGTCCATAGCTCCAGAGGCCTAATGGTGACCATAGCTCAAGAAGCCTGCTGGTCACCTTAGCTCCAGAGGCCTACTGGTGACCATAGCTCAAGAAGCCTACTGGAGATCATAGCTCAAGAAGTATAGTGATGACCATAGCTCAAGATTTCTACTGGTGACCATAGCACAAGATTTCTACTGGTGACCATAGCTCAATAATCCTACTGGTGCCCATAGGTCAAGAAGTATACTGGTAACCGTAGCTCAAGAGGCCTACTGGTGCCTATAGCTCAAGAAGTATAGTGGTGACTATAGAGTCCTAGAGGTGACATTTGCTTAAAAGGTCTAGTGGTGACCAAATCCTAATAAGCCTACTGGCGACAATATCTTACTGATACTAGTTACAATAGCCCAGAGTTCTAACTGCGACAATAGCCCAAGTTGTCTACTGGCGACTCAAGAGTCTAAATGGTGACCAAAGCTCAAGCGGCTTTCTCGTGACCATAGCTCAAGACAAATAGAGGTAACCTTAGCACAAGAGGCCTACTGGTGACCACAGCTCAAGACGTATAGTGGTGACCATAGCACAAGAGGCCTACTGCGGACCATAGTTTAAGAAGTATATATGTCCTTAGGTCAAGTTTATAGCGATAACCATAGCACAAGAGGCCTGCTGGTGAGCATATTTTAAACAGTGTAGTTCTAAGTGACCGTAGCTCGAGGCGTACTGTTGACCATATCTCAAGAGGCCTAATGGCCACAATAACACAGGCATTACAATGATGAGTCAAAGAGGGCTTAATAATACCAATAAGTCAATTTATCTGTCCGTTTAATGAGTTGTCTTGCTTTTACCACTGAATCGCAAACATCGACAAGCATAAAGCCGTGGAAACATAATCATTCAGATTTTGAGCTAAAAAATCAAATCAGGTAAAACATTATATAATAATTGAATCCGTTTAGATAAATATGTCTGACTTCAATCAATGGTTGTGTTGTCATTTCATTATGTTTTCGTTGATCCGCATACAGAAAGTCTTTATGTACCGTGTCGCCAATTTAATTAAGTTTAATTTAATCTGCATACAGAAGTGTCGATGTGTCTGTATCAACACCTAATATCAATATCAATCAGGTATAGTGCGTAATTAACTGTATGAATTATTCTTTAGGCTGCATGTACAAACTTACGTCATCATCAGTTTTATAAATGATACCCTGTCTTTAAACCATCAAAAGGATAAATGTCACATACATCGGACTTCCGGTAAAAGTTAACAAAGACAATTTAAGGATAAATATCACAGACAAAGTATTACGAAAGCTCGTCTACTGTTCGATCTCTCAATAAAAGTATTGCCAAAGCCCTTCTGCTGCTCGATCTCTCAACAAAAATATTACCAAAGCCCGTCTGCAGCTCGATCTCTAAACAAAAGCAGTTCCAAATCCCGTCTGCTGCTCGATCTCTAAACAAAAGTTTTACCAAATCCCGTCTGCTGCTGGATCTCTAAACATAAGTATTACCAAAGGTCGTCTGCTGCTCGATCTCTAAACAAAAGTTTTACCAAATCCCGTCTGCTGCTCGATCTCTAAACAAAAGTATTACCAAAGGCCGTCTGCTGCTCGATCTCTAAACAAAAGCTTTACCAAATCCCGTCTGCTGCTCTATCTCTAAACAAAAGTTTTACCAAATCCCGTCTGCTGCTCGATCTCTAAACAAAAGTATTACCAAAGGCCGTCTGCTGCTCGATCTCTAACAACTTATGTGCGCCTAAGATTATTTTTCAAACATTACAGTACATGTAAAAATAAATTATATGTATAGAAATCTGGCATGTATCAGATCACATTTTGTTTGAAATAAATACTTTTAAGTGCAAACAAAAACATGAACATGTGTTGATGAACTCCACAAAACATATAACAAACAATCCTGCGATGGTTCAGTGCCTTATACGAGATCATCCAGTATCAACTTTCAGGCGGCTTGATATAGGAGCGCCATATATAAGATCTGCCAGTATCAAAGTCGGCTTGACAAAGGTGTGCCATATAAAAGATCTACCAGTAACAAAGGGCGGGTGAACAAAGGGGTGCCATATAGAAAATTTACATGTAACCAAAGGGCGGCTGGACATTAAGAGTGCCATATAGAAAATCTACCGAATAGAAAATGATGGCTCGACAAAAATGTACCATAAAGAAGATTTACCAGTAATAAGGACGGCTGGGAAAATAAGTTCCATATAGAAGATATTCCAGTTAGAAGGACAGCTGGACAAAAATGTGCCATATAGAAGGTCTAGCAATAGCTGCCGGACAAAGATGGGCCATGTAGAAGATCTAGCAGTAGCAAAGGGCGGCCAGACAAAGATGTGCCATATAGAAAACCTAGCAGCCGGACAAAGATGTCCCATATAGAAGATCTAGCTGTAACAAAGGGCGGCCTGACAAAGATGTGCTGAATAAAACATCTAGCAATTATCAAAGGACGGGCGGACAAAGGAGTCCCATATAGAAGAAGAACCAGTAACAAAGGACGGCTGTACAAAAGGACGGGCGGACAAAGGAGTCCCATATAGAAGAAGAACCAGTAACGAAGGACGGCTGTACAAAAGGACGGGCGGACAAAGGAGTCCCACATATATATACAGAAGAAGAACCAGTAACAAAGGACGGCTGTACAAAAGGACGGGCGGACAAAGGAGTTCCATATATATATATAGAAGAACAACCAGTAACAAAGGACGGCTGTACAAAAGGACGGGTGGACAAAGGAGTCCCATATAGAAGAACAACCAGTAACAAAGGACGGCTGTACAAAAGGACGGGCGGACAAAGGAGTCCCATATAGAAGAACAACCAGTAACAAAGGACGGCTGTACAAAAGGACGGGCGGACAAAGGAGTCCCATATAGAAGAACAACCAGTAACAAAGGACGGCTGTAGGACGGGCGGACAAAGGAGTCCCATATAGAAGAACAACCAGTAACAAAGGACAGATGTACAAAAGGACGGGCGGACAAAGGAGTCCCATATTATATATATATATATATATATATATATATATAAGTCTAGAGAATTATGCAACGATACAAATTTAAAGATGTTTCTACTAAAAAATGATTCTATTAATAAATATGACAAAATTTTCGACCAACTGATGGCCTTCTTCAGTGTCAATATCAATCTATAAATTATAGATTGATATTGACACTGAAGAAGGCCATCAGTTGGTCGAAAATTTTGTCATATTTATTAATAGAATCATTTTTTAGTAGAAACATCTTTAAATTTGTATCGTTGCATAATTCTCTAGACTTATATATTATTTTTTTGTTTATGCTGTATCGTCATATTGGCGATCCGATACTTAGTAAGTGTATTGGTTGGTAGCTTCTTTAGACTTTATATATATATATATATATATATATATATATATATATATATATATATATACAGAAGAAGAACCAGTAACAAAGGACGGCTGTACAAAAGGACGGGCGGACAAAGGAGTCCCATATATATATATACAGAAGAAGAACCAGTAACAAAGGACGGCTGTACAAAAGGACGGGCGGACAAAGGAGTCCCATATATATATACAGAAGAAGAACCAGTAACAAAGGACGGCTGTACAAAAGGACGGGCGGACAAAGGAGTCCCATATATATATATATACAGAAGAAGAACCAGTAACAAAGGACGGCTGTACAAAAGGACGGGCGGACAAAGGAGTCCCATATATATATATACAGAAGAAGAACCAGTAACAAAGGACGGCTGTACAAAGATGTGCCATATAGAAAAACTAGCAGCCGGACAAAGATGTCCCATATAGAAGATCTATGTGTAACAAAGGGCGGCCTGACAAAGATGTGCTGAATAAAAGATCTAGCAATTATCAAAGGACGGGCGGACAAAGGAGTCCCATATTGAAGAACAACCAGTAACAAAGGACGGCTGTACAAAAGGACGGGCGGACAAAGGAGTCCCATATATATATATATATATATATATATATACAGAAGAAGAACCAGTAACAAACGACGGCTGTACAAAAGGACGGGCGGACAAAGGAGTCCCATATATATATATATACAGAAGAAGAACCAGTAACAAAGGACGGCTGTACAAAAGGACGGGCGGACAAAGGAGTCCCATATAGAAGAAGAACCAGTAACAAAGGACGACTGTACAAAAGGACGGGCGGACAAAGGAGTCCCATATAGAAGAACAACCAGTAACAAAGGACAGATGTACAAAAGGACGGGCGGACAAAGGAGTCCCATATATATATATATACAGAAGAAGAACCAGTAACAAAGGACGGCTGTACAAAAGCACGGGCGGACAAAGGAGTACCATATATATATATATATACAGAAGAAGAACCAGTAACAAAGGATAGCTGTACAAAAGCACGGGCGGACAAAGGAATCCCATATATATACAGAAGAAGAACCAGTAACAAAGGACGGCTGTACAAAATGACGGGCGGACAAAGGAGTCTCATATATATATATATATATATATATATATATATATATATATATATATATATATATATATATATATATATATATATATATATATATATATATATATATATATATATATATATATATACAGAAGAAGAACCAGTAACAAAGGGCAGTTGTACAAAAGGACGGGCGGACAAAGGAGTCCCATATAGAAGAACAACCAGTAACAAAGGACGGCTGTACAAAAGGACGGGCGGACAAAGGAGTCCCATATATATATATATATACAGAAAAAGAACCAGTAACAAAGGACAGATGTACAAAAGGACGGGCGGACAAAGGAGTCCCATATAGAAGAACAACCAGTAACAAAGGACGGCTGTACAAAAGGACGGGCGGAGAAAGGAGTCCCATATATGTATATATATACAAAAGAAGAACCAGTAACAAAGGACGGCTGTACAAAGATGTGCCATATAGAAGATCTACCAGACTACATGACTACTATTATTATTGTTGCCTGTAGAATATTTATTATCTGCTATTATTCTACATTCCATCTTGAAATTGTTGCGATAGGATATATATAGGCTGTGCCTGTTATCCAATACCCTTTGATTTATATCAATAAAATGTTTGAAATGAAAAACTACCAGTAGCAAAGGGCGGCTGGACAAAAGAGGGCATATAGACGGCTGGACATAGAAGTGCCATGTAGAAAATCTACCAGTAGCAAAGGCGGCTGTGCAAAGGGTTGAAGATCTACAATTAGCAAAGCACGGCTGGACAAAGGAGTGCATGTAGAAGATCTACAGTAGCAAAGGACGGCCTGACAATACGTGTCAAGAAAATCCGTGATATCAACTCGCCTAATGATAAACCGCTTGGGGCTAATCCGGAAGCATAATGATAAACAAACAGTTTGGGGCTAATCCTGAAGCCTAATGACAAACAAACAGTTTGGGGCTAATTCTGAAGCCTAATGATAAACAAAAAGTTTGGGGCTTATTCTGAAGCCTAATGATAAACAAACAGTTTGGGGCTAATCCTTAAGCCTAATGATAAACAAAAAGTTTGGGGCTAATCCTTAAGCCTAATGATAAACAAAAAGTTTGGGGCTAATCCTGAAGCCTAATGATAAACAAACAGTTTGGGGCTAATCCTGAAGCCTAATGATAAACAAACAGTTTGGGGCTAATCCTGAAGCCTAATGATAAACAAAAAGTTCGGGGCTAATCCTGAAGCCTAATGATAAACAAACAGTTTGAGGCTAATCCTGAAGCCTAATGATAAACAAACTGTTTGGGGCTAATCCTGAAGCGTAATGATAAACAAACAGTTTAGGGCTAATCCTGAAGCACATTTAATACATAATTTATATTTTAAATTATTCTTAGACACATGTACATATGATGTTATAAAAACAGACATATAACTATTACCATATAATCCTGATCTGAGGATAGACAGTTGATTTCAGCTTCGTTTCATGCTGATCTATTCTGCGATCAGTAATTAATTTTAACTCTACCTGCTGTTTTAATAGGAAAGAAGATCATCTATGCATGTCGCCATTCTTCAGACTTATTGACTTGACATTTAACATTAAACCAAATCGATTTCCACCAAAAATGCTTCAATTTCCGAGTTATAACACTTGATAGATCTGATCTTGGTACTTTGTGTTCAATTAATACATTCATCAAATAAATGGTTATAACTAACGCATGATCTCACAAATATTACGAAATAAATTCTGAATGTAATTAACTGGTTTTTGATATAAATTGTTCAAGTTTTTATTTAAATAACTCTGTTGATTAACATAACATAGTACAGGGGCAAATTGCTGGTATGTACGTGTTTCCGTCATAACATAGTACAGGGACTTCAGTTTTCCTTCTAATTACTGGTATTTAATGGTTTCCGTCATAACATAGTACAGGGACTTCAGCTTTCCTTCTAATTACTGGTATGTAAGTGTTTCCGTCATTACAAAGTACAGGGACTTCAGTTTTCCTTCTAATTACTGGTATGTAAGTGTTTCCGTCATAACATAGTATAGGGACTTCAGTTTTTCTTCTAATTACTGGTATGTAAATGTTTCCGTCATTACAAAGTACAGGGACTTCAGTTTTCCTTCTAATTACTGGTATGTAAGTGTTTCCGTCATAACATAGTACAGGGACTTCAGTTTTCCTTCTAATTACTGGTATTTAATGGTTTCCGTCATAACATAGTACAGGGACTTCAGCTTTCCTTCTAATTACTGGTATGTAAGTGTTTCCGTCAATACATAGTACAGGGACTTCAGTTTTCCTTCTAATTACTGGTATGTAAGTGTTTCCGTCATAACATAGTACAGGGACTTCAGTTTTCCTTCTAATTACTGGTATGTAAGTGTTTCCGTCATAACATAGTACAGGGACTTCAGTTTTCCTTCTAATTACTGGTATGTAAGTGTTTCCGTCATAACATAGTACAGGGACTTCAGTTTTCCTTCTAATTACTGGTATGTAAGTGTTTCCGTCATAACATAGTACAGGGACTTCAGTTTTCCTTCTAATTACTGGTATGTAAGTGTTTCCGTCATAACATAGTACAGGGACTTCAGTTTTCCTTCTAATTACTGGTATGTAAGTGTTTCCGTCATAACATAGTACAGGGACTTCAGCTTTCCTTCTAATTACTGGTATGTAAGTGTTTCCGTCATAACATAGTACAGGGACTTCAGTTTTCCTTCTAATTACTGGTATGTAAGTGTTTCCGTCATAACATAGTACAGGGACTTCAGTTTTCCTTCTAATTACTGGTATGTAAGTGTTTCCGTCATAACATAGTACAGGGACTTCAGTTTTCCTTCTAATTACTGGTATGTAAGTGTTTCCGTCATAACATAGTACAGGGACTTCAGCTTTCCTTCTAATTACTGGTATGTAAGTGTTTCCGTCATAACATAGTACAGGGACTTCAGCTTTCCTTCTAATTACTGGTATGTAAGTGTTTCCGTCATAACATAGTACAGGGACTTTAGTTTTCCTTCTAATTACTGGTATGTAAGTGTTTCCGTCATAACATAGTACAGGGACTTCAGAGCGAAAGCAACAACAGCCAACAACTATACTAGTCAGTCTTCCTTCGATAAAGGAATTTAATGCTGAATACATTAAATTCACTTATCTCAGAGAATGCTGAATAAAAACAAAGATCTAGATTGGCAGTATTTGGCCACAGCTTTATTATACAAGTACAACAATAAATAAATAAATAAATAAATAAATAAATAAATAAATAAATAAATAAATAAATAAATAAATAAATAAAGAAAGAAATATATATATATATATATATATATATATATATTTGTCTGAAAAATTACACTTGTATACAGTTTGTATATATGTGTCCAATAAAAGTAAAACATAACCAGAGTCTTTGTTCTGTATTTACACTAGCGCTTTCATGTTTACAAACAATCTTCAGGTGTGTACAAACAAAAGTATAGTAACAGTGACTAAGTAACGTCATAATTGCGTTACGTATAGGTAAGGGAGATAACTCAATAAAATGTTCACTCAAAAGGCATGTAACGGAAATACATTAACGTTTGTTTAACAAAGGTTTAAACTTTTTTATGAAGTTTTTTTCCTTAATTTCTCTCAACAAATCATCCGTACTGTGCATTTTATAAAAAGGAAATATTTTAAAAACACCGCCACTGCACTCATCTAAGTGTCTACTAAGTGGTATATTTCTATATTTCGGTACTCTGATTTGTTGACGGTGGACAGTCATGCGTTGATTCAGAGCGTTTCCGGTCTGACCTATATAAATCTCTTTGCAATTGCTACATTGGATGCAATAAATCAGATTCATACTTTTACAGGTCATGTTTCCATTGGTATATATTTTTAATCCGTCTTTGGTAATTAATTCTGATCCCGTGTATATATAGTCACATGTTCCGCACCTACAATCATTACATTTAGAGACGGTAAAAGTGTGTTGACTGTGATTAGAGTCAAACTTTGCACGTGTAAGTAAGCGTTTTAGGTTCCGTGGTTGTCGCTTACTTGAAAATACAGTTTCTCTGTTTATGAGATCCTTTAATTTGTCGCATTGTGCTATTATTGGTAGATTTGAGCGGGCAACATGAAATATATTTGTATTGCAGGGATTGTGGGTAATTACAAACGGTATTAATTTATCATTGTTTGGTTCATTGTTTCTGGGTGTCCTAAGCTCCTGAATCGGTATTTGTTTCGACCTCTCAATCGAATTATCAATAAGGGTCTTTGGGTATCCTTGTTTAAGAAGAAACTCTGTTAATTCATTTAATCTTTCGTTTCTAGTAGTTACGTTGTTACAAATTGTGCATATTTTGCGAGCTAAGCAGTAAGGTATGTTTCTTTTTGTGTGGGACGGGTGACACGATTTGAAATTTAAATACTGATGCGTGTCAGTCTCTTTATAGTATACATCGGTTAAGATGGTTCCGTCGCTGTTTGTTACTAATATATCGAGGAAAGGAATTTTTTCTGTATTTGTTTCTCTTGTAAATTTGATGGATGGATGGAGGCTATTAAGAATTGTTGTAAAATCCTCTAAAAATGCTACCGATTCACTCCAGATAATAAAACAATCGTCAAGAAATCGGAGCCACGAATTCTCAATGTAATGTGCGAGTTGGACGCCATAACTTTCTTCCACATTCTGGTACAATTTTTGTTCTAAAAATCCCATTACCAGCGTAGCATATGTTGGTGCAAATTTCGTTCCCATAGCAGTGCCTTTTATTTGAAGGTAATTTTTTCCGTTGAAGTAAAAAGAATTATTTTCTAGTATTAATTGAACCGAATCTAAAATAAAATCGAGAGTGAATCTATTATCAATTTTATCTCTATGTTTCTCTACCCAATATTTTACTGCAGCAATTCCTAGATCATGTGGTATGTTTGTGTATAGGCTGGTTACATCAAACGTCACCAATATAGAATTCATTTGAATTCTATCTGGTATTTTTGATAGAAAGTGTATATCGTCACGAACGAAGCTTGGAACGCATGAACATAACGGTTTTAGTATAATATCTATGAAATTACTAAGTCGATTAGTTGGGCATGTTGGTCCGGCGATAATAGGCCTCAGTTTTAAGTCTGTTGGTGCATTCATAGTTATATACTCACGATTTTGTTCATTAACTGCACTCTGGATTTGTTTGGACTTGTGGACTTTGGGTAGACCGTAAAAATTACTTGTGCGTGATTCGAAATTCGTTAGATAATCGCTTTCTTTGTCAGTAAGAGAAACAAATACAGAAAAAATTCCTTTCCTCGATATATTAGTAACAAACAGCGACGGAACCATCTTAACCGATATATACTATAAAGAGACTGACACGCATCAGTATTTAAATTTCAAATCGTGTCACCCGTCCCACACAAAAAGAAACATACCTTACTGCTTAGCTCGCAAAATATGCACAATTTGTAACAACGTAACTACTAGAAACGAAAGATTAAATGAATTAACAGAGTTTCTTCTTAAACAAGGATACCCAAAGACCCTTATTGATAATTCGATTGAGAGGTCGAAACAAATACCGATTCAGGAGCTTAGGACACCCAGAAACAATGAACCAAACAATGATAAATTAATACCGTTTGTAATTACCCACAATCCCTGCAATACAAATATATTTCATGTTACCCGCTCAAATCTACCAATAATAGCACAATGCGACAAATTAAAGGATCTCATAAACAGAGAAACTGTATTTTCAAGTAAGCGACAACCACGGAACCTAAAACGCTTACTTACACGTGCAAAGTTTGACTCTAATCACAGTCAACACACTTTTACCGTCTCTAAATGTAATGATTGTAGGTGCGGAACATGTGACTATATATACACGGGATCAGAATTAATTACCAAAGACGGATTAAAAATATATACCAATGGAAACATGACCTGTAAAAGTATGAATCTGATTTATTGCATCCAATGTAGCAATTGCAAAGAGATTTATATAGGTCAGACCGGAAACGCTCTGAATCAACGCATGACTGTCCACCGTCAACAAATCAGAGTACCGAAATATAGAAATATACCACTTAGTAGACACTTAGATGAGTGCAGTGGCGGTGTTTTTAAAATATTTCCTTTTTATAAAATGCACAGTACGGATGATTTGTTGAGAGAAATTAAGGAAAAAAACTTCATAAAAAGTTTAAACCTTTGTTAAACAAACGTTAATGTATTTCCGTTACATGCCTTTTGAGTGAACATTTTATTGAGTTATCTCCCTTACCTATACGTAACGCAATTATGACGTTACTTAGTCACTGTTACTATACTTTTGTTTGTACACACCTGAAGATTGTTTGTAAACATGAAAGCGCTAGTGTAAATACAGAACAAAGACTCTGGTTATGTTTTACTTTTATTGGACACACACACATATATATATATATATATATATATATATATATAGTTGTCTAATAAAAATAATTATAACAACACTACTATGTACAAATAATATATATGGAACGCAATATTTCGCTCTACCAAAGAGCTTCATCAGGCGTTGACTGAATCAAAAATTCAAACAATAGAAAATGTTTTTGTTGTTCACTTTATACAAAAAATCTATACTGATGCTGAGATCTAAAATATTATTGTTGTTCATATTACTGTCGGGTCATAAAAATTTTAGTATTCTACCTGTGGATTACGTTCGTTCAATCCATCAGGTTCTAGCGTTTTTAATTGATGTATCCAAAATGTTTCTCGAAGTCTTCTGGTTGATGTATTCCACTTTGGGTTTTGATCAATAATTTGGAATTTTACAGTATCAAAAGAGTGGCCTGTAGTTTTAAGGTGGCGAGTTAGTGGACAATTTCTGTTTTTCGTGAAAAAGGAGCGATGGTTGTTAAGTCGCATATTGAAAGCTGTCTCTGTTTCTCCAACATACTGGATGTTACAAATCCCACAGGTCAGTATGTAAATACAATTGCTGGATTTACAGGAACAATTGGAGTATATTGTAAAGCTTTCGTTGGTTGTTGTGCTTCGAAAAGTGCTAGCGATGTTTGCTGCTTTACAGCATTTGCAATTGCTGCGATTGCATGGATTGTATCCACCAGGTTTTGAAGGAGAGTTCATTTTGACTCTAGCATTTACAATAATATCTTTTAGACTGTTTGGTCGACGGTATGCCATTATAGGTGGTTCAGGGAAAAGCTTTTTTAAATTCGGATCATTTTCGATAAGGTTCCTTATCGAAAATGATCCGAATTTAAAAAAGCTTTTCCCTGAACCACCTATAATGGCATACCGTCGACCAAACAGTCTAAAAGATATTATTGTAAATGCTAGAGTCAAAATGAACTCTCCTTCAAAACCTGGTGGATACAATCCATGCAATCGCAGCAATTGCAAATGCTGTAAAGCAGCAAACATCGCTAGCACTTTTCGAAGCACAACAACCAACGAAAGCTTTACAATATACTCCAATTGTTCCTGTAAATCCAGCAATTGTATTTACATACTGACCTGTGGGATTTGTAACATCCAGTATGTTGGAGAAACAGAGACAGCTTTCAATATGCGACTTAACAACCATCGCTCCTTTTTCACGAAAAACAGAAATTGTCCACTAACTCGCCACCTTAAAACTACAGGCCACTCTTTTGATACTGTAAAATTCCAAATTATTGATCAAAACCCAAAGTGGAATACATCAACCAGAAGACTTCGAGAAACATTTTGGATACATCAATTAAAAACGCTAGAACCTGATGGATTGAACGAACGTAATCCACAGGTAGAATACTAAAATTTTTATGACCCGACAGTAATATGAACAACAATAATATTTTAGATCTCAGCATCAGTATAGATTTTTTGTATAAAGTGAACAACAAAAACATTTTCTATTGTTTGAATTTTTGATTCAGTCAACGCCTGATGAAGCTCTTTGGTAGAGCGAAATATTGCGTTCCATATATATTATTTGTACATAGTAGTGTTGTTATAATTATTTTTATTAGACAACTATATTATTTTTATTTGTAATTGTATCAGTCTGCATCTGACTGATCCAGCACTTATTAAACGAGATTGTTGTTGCTATTTATAGATTACTTATATATATATATATATATATATATATATATATATATATATATATATATATATATATATTTGAAATATGAAATAAGATTAAAGTTCAAGTCTATATATTGGTCGCCGCAACTTGATGGCAGACCATAAATGAATTAGCAACTGATATATATGGGGGATGAGCAACCCTTGGAAACAGAGGTTACTCCAGAATTTAGATATTTGCTAGTTGACAGTTAATAAAAAGGGGGGCCAGTGCAGTGAAAAATCTGCCAAATTGACTGAAATGATGCTCGTCATGTGTCGTTTCAGGCAACCGCCACAGAATGGGGGGGGGGGGGGGGTTGAACTGTACAGTTGTGCCAATACTGTTAAATATATATCTATAACTAATATTTAACTAATATATAACTAATATTTATTATAATGTATTTCTAGTATATATATGGCATATTTATATATTTGAATAACAAATTGAAATAGCACTGTTATATTCAATATAATATATTTCTAGTATATATATGGCATTTCTACATCAATATATATGTAAATAACAAATTGAAATAGCACATGAATGTCTGTGCTTGAATGTATATACAAATTCAGAACTTCTAGTATACTTATGTTGTTGGTTTGAATGTTGTTGAACGCCACTTACAGCAATTTTTCAACTATATCATGGCGTTCAGTTTTTTATTGGGGGAGAAAGCCGGAGAACATCCCGACCTACGGTGGGAAAACTTGCTCTAATATATAAATTTAACTAAATATTTGTAGAAACAGATATACAATTACGAATTTTTAGTATGCATATGTCATAGTAAACTAAATAATTGCAGCATGTAGATTTGTCTAAATATTTGTTTATGTAACATTTTTGGTCAATAACACGAACACAATTATTCGAAATTATTTTTAAAATTTCCAGCGACCAGAGAATAATAACATACAGAATTGTATTCTAACCAATACATTACCAAGATCATTCCGCCCAATATTTATCATAATAAATTTTTGGAGGGTCTTCTAATTTAATAAAGGTTCCAATATAACCACCGAGTTGTATAAGCAAACAAGACAGAACTTGTGTGTTTCCTTGCAAGGCTCCTCAATTCACAAACTCCAAGCTGACCCAATACCTTAAAATATTCGAGAAAAGGAAGCGAAGTACCAATTTCATTAATGAGTTAGCAAAATATATAACAAGATGTTTGACCTGCCATACTTGTATAGCATTCGGAATCTGTAGTGTTTTGTATGTATATACTAGAATAAAAAGCAACAAACATTTATAAAGATATCAAGTGTAAATTATGTGTAAACAGTTAAAGTTTAGTTACATGAAGGGATTCTAATATAATTTTTGAAAAAACATTGGATTTCTGCATTCCAAGAGATTTTATATCTTCAGTTGACAATTCTTTCTATGGAGGAATGTGTTGCCATACCAATGTGAAATCAGTCTTTGAATTAAACAGGTAGTTCGGTGCCCACTGCGTGTTAGATCAAGTCTGGGCCTCTAAAACGCAGAACTATGGACGCCTAGCTGGCGTGTGCCAAGAAATAAGATGTTAAATTATTTGATAATAAAAATTGCCGGAGATGCATGTAATTCATTTATTTTAACTGGCCATATCGTAAATTGTTGCAAAAACAATGGTTACCATAAAAGAAATGTAAAATGAAACTGATCCCGGTAGTTCAATAAATTTTGTAACCAGTCTTAGTTAAGCTGGGTCCGGTATGACTTGTACCTAAACATAAATGGTTGCAGAAAATTAAGGTGTCATCATTCCTCTGAATACAGAACAATAATTCATTTTAAAAGGAAATGTGGACAAAATACAAATACGAATACAAATATTTATTAGCACAAACTCATGGTACAGTTCATGGTTAAGGCACAACAATTTAAAGGATCAATACAAAGTGTGTTATACAAAATGTAATACAATTCTTTACATTAATTGTATTTATTATTATATTATATTATATAGTATACAGATGATATAACCAATTAA
This sequence comes from Limnoperna fortunei, assembly GCA_944474755.1. NCBI lineage: Eukaryota > Metazoa > Mollusca > Bivalvia > Mytilida > Modiolidae > Limnoperna > Limnoperna fortunei. The sequence continues at coordinate 89,092,380 of OX104118.1, forward strand.
AATTATAACTTTTTCTTAATTCAAAGCATTCTAAAATAAATGTAGCAGTAAGTTTTAGACAAAATTCAACAAAAAGCATATTAGGGATTTGTTAAAAGATTTGGGATTAAACTTTTAATTTTCTTTAGAAATGTACTTCTTATCAGCTTATAATTTTTGCAATGCAACAGAAAGTGTTCTTCATTTTCAATTTCTCCTGCATTGCAAACTAGACAGTTTCCATCTTTTCGATTTAGTTTTTGGTATCTTCCCTTTTCTATCATTAGATTATGAGCACTGATACGAATTTTACAAAGAGCAGCCCTGTCTTTAGCTTTCTTTAAGATATCTATCTAAATAGCGAGGTCTGCATCCTATTTTAAAAATTTTTGAACAAAAATCTAGTTTTGGAGATGTGTCTATAAGTGTATTTGGATTTTGGAGATTTTGATCATTTAATCTAATTTTTATTTGATTTAAGTATTGTTTAAGTGAGCTTAAATCATGATTTAGAAAGGAAAATCCTAAATTATTTAATACTGTTTTCAGTTTGATAAACCAATTGTTTGAGTGAACAGAATTTTCAAAAATTGTTTTTACTAAAGAATTTTCCGAGTCTAAAATATATTCTAGATATTTGATGCTCGAGTACAGAATTTTACTTTTTAAGGGAAGTCGACATAGTTCAGCTCGACATGCATCATTAGTAGCTTTGCACTGTACACCTAGAATTTCTTTTATAAATTTAAGATGTAATTTTTCAAATGGTTTAGTATCTTTAAAGTTGGAGAAAATACCCATTTGTTGTATCATCTATAAAAAAGTTAAAGAGAAGAGGACTCAAAACATCACCTTGTTTAACCCTCTTTCAGATATAAATGGCTTACTTGGACCATTTGAAAATTTAATTTTTCACATAGTATCAGTATACATGGAGTATATAATTTTAAATATTTTATTAGGAGTGTTATGTTTTAGCAGTTTATAAAAAAAAACAATTCTCCACACTGTGTCAAAGGCTTTTCTTAGGTCAATGAAGGCTGCAAACACTTTGATTTCCATTTACAGTTATCTGTGATAGTTTTTAGAGTACAAATGTGATCAGAAGTCCTGCTTTTCTCTTTAAATCCTATTTGGTTCTTACTTATTAGAGAGTTATTATTCATAAATTTCAAAAGTCGATTGTATATAATCTTATTAAATAATTTTCCTAAGTTTGAGCTGATGGATATTCCCCTATAATTATTAGGGTCAAATCTATTACCTTTTTTATGTAATAAAACTAAATAGCTTTCATTCCAAGATTTAGGGAAGATACCATGTGAAAAGATCAAATTAAAAAGTTTACAGAGTGGTTTAATTAATGCTGTGGTACTATTCTTCAGCATTTCATTAGAGATGAGGTCTGATGATGCACTTGTACCATTTTTAAGTAATTTAATTGCTTTTATTATCTCCTCACAGGTGATTTCATTGTTCGACTCACCTGAGACTGAGAAGATAATATTTGATTTTAGGGTCTCAAATTCCTGAGTGATATTTTGTTGTTCATTACTATATGCAGTGTCAGCTTTATTTAGTTTTTTGTAAAATGATATTAATTCTTCCTTTGGAATATCAGTGTCATAAATTCGACCAGCTGATTCCCTTTCAAGTTTATTTATCATGTTCCAAAATACTTTTGGATCTTGGCACAGTTGTTAATTCAGAACAAATTTTGTTTTTATATGACTTTTCTTCAAATTTGCAAAGACGTCTGTATTTTGATCTAAATGAATAGAATTTTTTCCTATATTCATCTTTTCCGGGAAATTTATTTACAAGTTTTTTCATTTTTTCTGTGTTCCTGAGATCTTTACATGACTCCGAGAACCAGTGTCTAGTTTTAGGGTTTTTTTTTTTCAATTTTTATTTTTAATGTTGCTAGGGGTTTAACAATTTTTTTCTGGCATTTTCTTGTAAAATTGTGGTTAAGGAATCAGTACCCAAATTAATGTCATTAAATTTAGTTGTCATAAATGTATCAGGTTTTTGTTTACTTTCAATGCTATTTATATTCTGGGAATACAGTTCAACTGATTCTTTTGTCGATATAAATTTACATGGAAGTGGTTCCAATGAATTTTGAAAACTGCTCTTTACATGAAAATTTGTTAACAATGAACAACTAATCATACAATGGTTTGATAAAGAAGTGAAATCATGTACAGTAAAATCAGCAACAATATTGAATATATCATTAGAAACAATAATATAATCCACAACACTACATCCATTATATGTAACACAAGTGTATTTCCTAATAAATCTCCAATGGTTCTACCATTTAGTATTTTTAGTCCAGATTCTTGACATGTATTCAAAAGAAGTTTACCACTTTTATTAATTGGTTTACTGTCAAAAAGCTGTGACCGTGAAAGGAGGGAAGCAGGGCTTTACTCCTATTTTTATTTAAATAGAAATGCTTTACTCGTATTAATATGTCCATAACATTATTATTATTATTGTTTAGGGAAAATTTGAAACTAGAATTACAAGATATTGATAAAATGTCGGGAGCTCCATGATGCTTCCCGTGGATGCTTCGCATCCCAGATGTGATAAAATTAAAGAAATTGTTAAACCATCCTGAAACAAAATAACATTTTTCGAGATTTCCGGGGTTGGAAGATCATTAAACAAATTTTTCTTCCAAAAGACGTGTTGTTGAATGGAAGATTAATAAGGATTAAAAAATTTAGATTGCCAAACCGACATTTTTCCTGTCACCTCCTTGCAGACGATTTTAAAAAAGACCGAACCTCGATTTGGTTTTTCTATTTTAGGACAGGTTTAACCCAATCACCACCAATCATGTGTTTAAGGAATACTAGAGCGAAAGCAACAACAGCCAACAACTATACTAGTCAGTCTTCCTTCGATAAAGGAATTTAATGCTGAATACATTAAATTCACGTATGTAAGTGTTTCCGTCATAACATAGTACAGGGACTTCAGTTTTCCTTCTAATTACTGGTATGTAAGTGTTTCCGTCATAACATAGTACAGGGACTTCAGTTTTCCTTCTAATTACTGATATGTAATGGTTTCCGTCATAACATAGTACAGGGACTTCAGTTTTCCTTCTAATTACTGGTATGTAAGTGTTTCCGTCATAACATAGTACAGGGACTTCAGTTTTCCTTCTAATTACTGGTATGTAAGTGTTTCCGTCATAACATAGTACAGGGACTTCAGTTTTCCTTCTAATTACTGGTATGTAAGTGTTTCCGTCATAACATAGTACAGGGACTTCAGTTTTCCTTCTTCTTTCTTTAGGTAAGTCCCTCCAATAATAGGAACACTCGCAGTTCTTAGACTGTGATGTTGAACGAATTATAACCGTGAATAGTAATCCTTCCTCACACAGAATGAATAATCAGCAGTCAATAGTAAAAGACGTGCACTATATTACAGTGAAAGTGATCATTAGACTATCATATCCTTTTATCTAACAGTTCAGCTAGGAATATGTTTTAGTCTATTAAAACGATTATAAAATAAATAAAATAGACAGATAAATAAACATCAAAAGCACTACTGAACATGCGTGCCTCACATCATAACATCTTATTTCTCACTTCATATAAAATGTTCGTTTGATATGTAATTCATAGCAGTATTGCCGTGAAGCTGTTTCTATCTGTCTTAAGAAATCTGGATTGTTAGGGAGTACCTCATTCTGTAGCAGCGTTTGACAGTCTATGACAAGTTTTAGTAAAATCTCAACATCTCTGAAATCTTTATGCCATTTGACCTCTCCGATATGTTTTGCCACAAGGTCTTTAATCTGTTGTAAATATAATTTTCTGGTATCATTATATGCTGGGCATCTACATATGAAGTGTTGCATGGTTTCTTCTTCAATCTGGCATAACGGGCAGGTTGTGTCAATTTCACTCTTGTTGAATTTCACTTTGTGTATTTGTAAAATGTATGTTCCTGTCAGAATTCTCGCTTTGACAGTGGCTTGGCGAACCTCGTTTAATGAATTCCTTGCTGATTTCCATACTAGATGTGTGGTACCTATTTGTAACTGCTCAATTGAAAGTAATTTGAGGGTGGATTTAGTCTGACATTCCTCTTTTAGTTTATTTGTCCAGTAGTTGTCAACAGCTGTTTTAACAATCCTTTTCCATATTTTTTACTAATCTGATCTTGTACTTTTTCAAGTGATGGTAATTGGTATAATTCTATAATGTTGTTGATGAGTTGGAAGAAGCTACTTGGATTACCGATTGCATGTTGTCTTTTGGCCATTTGTAATAAAGTGTTATTTTTACTGTTGAGGATAGCAAACCATAGACTAAGACATCTTTTATGTATTAATCCCTCTATAGGCAATATTCCTACTAGTAGATAAGCTGCGGCTGAGGCTGTTCTTATAGGGAGTCCTTGAATCTGCTTAATAGTGCTGATATGGAATAATGATAGTTGTTTTAAATCTTTCTGTTTAAGGTTGAGTGTTTCAATACCATATAATAGCCGAGGTATAACATAGGTTTCGTATATCTTGATTGATGTTCTAGGAGTTAGACCATTAGTACCATGTACTCCCGTTTTAATCAAGGAATATAATGTTCTACGTGCTAGATTTATCCTGTCGTCTATGTTGATAGAACCATCAGCTTCTGTTGTTCTAATCAGTCCTAAATGTATTGTTTTGTTTTGAAATTCCAATGGCTCTGCTCCCAATGTCAGGCCTACAGTATTCTCGTTTGCTTTTTCTGCCATTGCCTTTGTGTTGCACTTAATAATGGCATTGCTTTTTGTAGGGTTAATTTTAAACATATGATCACAGGCATAGTCATATACAATATCTATCATTTGTTGCATGTCTTCTTCATTATTTGCCAAAAGTACAATATCGTCTGCACAGGTAGGGCATCCTATGTATGTGTCTCCTAGAGTTACTCCAGTTTTTGATTCTTCAAGTTTCAGAATGAGCTCATTTACATATTGTTTATAGAGATGAGTTGAAAGAACTCCACCCTGTCTTACTCCTTGGTTGATTAAGAAAGATTTGCTTACTCCTCTTTGCCATTTAACACTTGATGTTATTCCTTCATAAAGATCCTCAATAATGCTCCACAAGTCGATATTTAGACCATTAAAGTAAATTTTGTTCAAAAGAATTTTATGGTTAACGACATCAAAAGCCTTCTGGCTGTCCAAAGTTGTAACATATAGCGCTTCTTTTCCTGTATTTTCCGAGTATGCCTCTGACAGTAGTAATGATGCCATATTTGGTGATAACCCCTTCGTAAAGCCAAATTGTAAGTTGGACTGTGCAAATGATTCTAAGTTTGATTTTGATATCAGTATATATTCGAAAATTTTCCCATGAAGTGATGACACTGTAATCCCTCTGTAGTTTCCCGTTTGAGTAGGATCTTTTCCTTTTTTCAAGATTGGTGTTATAACTCCAGTTTTAAACATATTAGGTACTTTTCCTTCTTCCAATATTTGATTAAAAATGTTTTGATAGATTGGAAATATGGCCTCTCCTGCATATTTAATGTGTTCTGCTGCATTGCCATATTCGTCTTGGGATTTTCCATTATTCAGGTGTTTAATAGCCTTTCTGATTTCATCTATGGTTACTGTAGTCGGTTGGCCTTTTACTTTGTGTTGTTGTATATCTTTAATAAGGTTACATTTTAATTCACTAAGTGTTTTTAATTCTGTATTGAAGATTTCATCTTGCTGGGGGTCTGAAAGTTCATTAAAGTATTCAGCAAACATGTCTCTCTGTTCTTCAACTGAGGTTACCTTTTTCCCTTCTTTTACAATACATATAGGAGTTGTATCTGAAGCAGAAGTTTGATTTCTTCGTATGAGTTGGAAAAATACTTTGTCATTTGGATTGTTCTCCAGTTTTTCAAGAAATTTAAGCCTGTCCATTGCCTTTTCTTTCCTTTGTTGTTTTCTTAACTCCCTCTTAGCTTCTTTTTTTGTTTGAAATAACTGATGGCCATTCCTGGGTCTGCCAGCCAGGTCCCATTGTCTATGACAGTTCTTGCTAATCCCCATTAGCCGTTTTACTTCTGGGGAAGCTTTTCGTTTGAATCCACATAATTTTATTAGCTTTTTTGGTACGGTTTTTTCAGTTGATTTTTTAAGAATTCGGTTCAAATTCTCAAGTTTGTCCTTGACTGATTGATCATTGCTTGAAAAGTCATTTGGGTCTATCAGCGCATTGAATGAGGTTTGATATTGAGGTTTGTTGATCTTATCCCATAGAATTTTCTCAAGTGGTGGTAGCCTCTTTTTTCTCCGTTTGACGCTGGAGAGCTTAATTTTAAACTGTGCATTTACTGGCACATGGGAGGAGACATTACAATGGTGTTGGTCTAAAATAGAACATGATTCCATTATATCTTTCGATGTCCAGATATAGTCAATTTGAGAGGATGATGCGCCATTGTTATGGAAGAACGTATGCTTTTCTGCCAAACCGGGGTGAACATATAGCTTATTATATTTGAAGAACTCCTTCAGTTTCCTGTCATGTCCGTTGTTACGTTCGTTGCTAATAGTGCCATTCATATCACCACATAGAATTATATTATGTGTCTCTTCATATTTGTCTATAATGGCTTGGAGTATATTTAAGTTTTGGTGATATTCAAACTCAGAGTTGGACTTCTTTGTTGGCATGTAGGCATTGACCAGTATTGAGGGTTTCTGTTCTGTTGTTATTTCAATTGCAATTATTCTCGTATTCCCATCTTCTAGTCTCTTTATGTAGTTGTCCCAGTGTTTTGGCCAAATAATTGCAATTCCTCCTCGTCCCCTTGGAATTTAATAGTTAGTAATTGGTTCTTCTGCATCATGACAACGTATATAGTAGTTCATATTTTCTGCCCTTTCTCCCATTGTATCTTGTTCAAATGTCCATAGCCAGTGTTCTTGTAAACATATAATTTGGTCGGTTTTTTGCAAAATTTTGAGATATTCAGAGTTTGCCTTAGCTCCTTGGTTGTAACGTTAAGAAATTTGTGACAACTTGTGTCTTCTTTTACTATTGATCCGGTGGCACGTTTTTCCGGCTGATGATTTCTAAAAAATGGTATGAGTTTTCAACTTTTTGTCTTACTTTTTCTCCCTCTATTCCGATGGCAGTTCCTCCGTGGTCTAGGTTCTCGAGTATGTTACTTCATTTGGAGTACCAGTATTTTGCGGTTTTTTATTTCTATTTGGTCTAACTTTTGAGTACTACTACTATGCTGCGATGATGTTTCGATTTCTATGGTAGGTCTTTTCCCGGCAGAAACATTCGGTGCCTTACTGGCTCCGTTACGGGGAGCGTTGTTAGTAGCCAATTGTTCATCCGGTACCATTGTTGGTAGCTGCTGTATTGATGATGTAGGCGGTGGTGGGATTGGGAAACTGGGACTTCTCTCTAAGGGTAGTGGCTGCTGCAGTGTTGCCGATACATTTGGAGGTGGAACCGAGTAATCGGATAGAGGTATTGTATGCACAGGTTGATGCAAAGTTGTGGGTGAGCTGAATGTTGTAACTGGATAGCTTGGTGGTGTCGGAACCGAGAATCATGCCATTGTAGGATATGCTGGAGGTAGTGGTATGTTATATGCAGGAGTTGACATATGGAACGGTGTCATACCAGGGTGTTGATAAGGCAATCTCTGCCCGTGAAATATATTTGGTTGTTGGAAACTATACGATCCTGCATATAGTGGTGCCTGGTGGGACCTATTATGAGAAGTTAAAAGTTGGTTGACAAACATACTTTGTTGTAGCTGCATAGCCATTTGTGTGGTTAATGCTGTGGTTATGCACATATGCTGTGTGAGTTGTTGTTCAATTGCTCTCACATTATTCATAATATTGTTGAGTTGGCAGTTTCCTTGACAGCTTATTCTTTCAGATTCAGTAGGTTGCCTATGCGGTCTCATGTTGTGATTCTCTAGTTGCAAAAGCCTTGTTTCCATGAGTTGAATAGTTTCATCTCTTTCTTTGATTTTCCATTCTAGATCTATAATATATCTTTTCTGTGAATCAGAATTTGTACAAGAACTAGCTGTCGTTTTGGTCGCTTTGGTTCCTTTACCTTGTAGGGCTGGTTTTCCAGTATAGCTCGGGGTAATAGCCCGTGCTGACTGGTCCAGATCGATGATGTGCTGCATAGCGCTATCCTGTACATACCCTTTTGGTAGGTATTCCTCAGTTTGGGCGGTATCATGATTATAAATATCATTTGAAGCTTCAACATGTGGGTTCTTATTTCTAACTTTATTTTGCAGATTAGTTTTTCTAGTGTAGTTCGGGGTAAAAGTATGTGCTGACTGGTCCAGCTCGATTTGCTGCAAAGGGTTATCCTGTATGCTCACCATTGGTAGAATGTCAGCTGGTAAAGGAGTTGACTTAGTCAAATTTTCTGTATTTGGGGCAGCTGTAGTTTGGGTGGCTAATTGTTGTTGTTCTTCTTGTTCTTCTTGCTGTTGATCGTCTGCTTCATAAGCTCTAGTGTCGAAATCAGGAAATCCATACAGTTGATTTTCTATACATACACAGGGAAATTTTGTTCACGTGAATTTCACATGAAATTAATGTGAAATGCACGTGAAAAATTTAACGTTAAATGAGCAATTTAACGTGAATTTCACGTGAAGTTCACGTGAAAAAATATTCTCAACATTTTTAATGTTCTTTAACTTTCATGCAATTCTATAAATATTTAGAAATAAATTCTCATTTTTCAGAATTTTCATGTGAAATTCACGTGAAAAAGTTAACGTGAGTTTCACATGATATTAACGTGAATTTCACGTGAAATTCATGTTAAATATATTTCACGTGAAATTCACGTTAATATGCTCGTTTAACGTGAAAATCATGTGAACTTTTCACGTGAAATTCACGTTAATCCTGATTTCACGTGAATTTCACGTGAACAATATTTCCCTGTGTATATTACAAACATATGGAATTTTCTCATCTATTTGATTAATGTTCTGTTTTGACAGTCCAATGCATTTAAAGTGGTACCATTGGTCACACTCTTCGCAAGCAATAGTATCTAAGTCAGCTTCTTGTGTACAGCTTGGACATGTATAAGATTCTGCTTGATTTTCATTGCTGTTTTGTATCGCTGGGTGATATGGCTTACAAGCATATTTGCGTACTTTTTCTGTTGGTCTATCCTTCCTTTCTGATGTAGATGCCATTCCTTTTATTTTGTTATTGATGTCATCTAATGAATGTAGATTCTCCTTAATTTCATTCTCAATGTTGGGGAGGATGTTCTCAAGAAATAGGTCAACTCTAGGACCATTTACTAGTATTGAGGAGCTTGTATGATAGCAGTTTATTGTAAATTTTACACAGGGAAATATTGTTCACGTGAAATTCACGTGAAATCAGGATTAACGTGAATTTCACGTGAAAAGTTCACATGATTTTCACGTTAAACGAGCATATTAACGTGAATTTCACGTGAAATATATTTAACATGAATTTCACGTGAAATTCACGTTAATATCATGTGAAACTCACGTTAACTTTTTCACGTGAATTTCACATGAAAATTCTGAAAAATGAGAATTTATTTCTAAATATTTATAGAATTGCATGAAAGTTAAAGAACATTAAAAATGTTGAGAATATTTTTTCACGTGAACTTCACGTGAAATTCACGTTAAATTGCTCATTTAACGTTAAATTTTTCACGTGCATTTCACATTAATTTCATGTGAAATTCACGTGAACAAAATTTCCCTGTGTAGTTGCTGCCCTTGACTTCCGTTCTTTAGTTGATTATAAATTTTATATCTTACTTCTACTTCCGCTTTATTTATGTCGTGTTCCTTTTCTATGACTAGTGTATATCCTTCATTTGATATATAGTTTTGAAGCGTCAGCTGTAATCTAGTTTTTAACAACTCGTATGCTGCTGTGCTAAGGTCAATGCACAGATTGTTCTTTTGTTTCATTTCAGTCATAATATGTGGAGCATCACAGTTGGATAGTGTTTTGGATATGGCCTTTGTAATATTCAAGACATAGGTTTTTTTGTTTGCTTTTTTCTCTAAGTCATCATCTTGCCTCAGGTTTGAGGATGAAATTCTCTGGCTTTTACGTAATGGTTCCACGATTTCCATGCCTATTTATCTTTCTGTTTAGATACCTAGTATAGCTCGGAAATAAATCCCGTGCTGACTGGCAAGTAAACAGTATTCTCTATTTCGTCCAACAGTTTTTCCGCACTTCTTCCCCTATTTTCCTAAGCCAGCACTTTGCAAGCATCTGTCCTGGGTGTACACCATCCACATATAGACTGAAGTTAAGATATTTTCGGTTTTCCGGGTGTTTCTTAGATTTAACTTTTCTGTGAGTTTGTATATCTACTGTGAAAGAGGGACTTGTTGTATTCAGTATTCTATTTATGTTTCTAATATTTTGGTTAAGGGAGGCTACTTGCTTTTCCAGCAATAGATCCCGCTCCTTAAATGCTTTTGGATCTTTGTGTTGCAACTTCGTATTGTAGCTGACTATGGAGTACGCCGGAATTTGTAAGACTGTGATTTTAAAGGAGGGATAGCAATCATGTATAAAGTCAATAATTTTCTGTATGTAGCTTCTTACGTGCTCAATTGAAGAATTATCGGTTTCTCTCAGGTCGATATGTCTACCCCTCTTGATTGTTAGGTCGCAGGTGCCTTACCAGATGAATAGCCAGATTTTTGTACCAATATGTCTGGTTTTTGAATCTATATTTTTCTTAAGCCAGATATAACTTTGCTTTGTAGTTGAACCTCCTTTACACCACCATAGAATTTGGCTGTCTACGATATTATTTGAGAGTACCTGATTTTTCAGGGCATAACCTTTATTGTCAGTCAATACTATAGGGGTATACACCTTATTCACAACTGGAGTAACCTCTTTTTGTAGGTATTTGTTTAATTTAGTTAATGACATCAGCTTTGGTAAAGGAGTTTGTACTCTGTTCAGTAATGTTAAATATGTGGGGCAGGCATGTTCATTGACTCTTCACTCAGTAAACCATAGTTTTGAAGAAAAAAATATAAATTTTTGCTTAATTCAATTCTCACTATCGATGGAATGTCAATTTACAATTATAAACGAATGAAAGTGAGTTTAGATAGATCAAAAAAATAATTGTCAAAAGTTTTTGTTCTTTTCCGTACTGAAATCCAAAATGGCGGATGGCTTGGCGGGACACGAGGAAAAAAGTTTATGGAAAATATGAATACAATTTCGGAGTTAAAACATCTTGGTCATAGTAAAACGATAATAGAATGTAGGTAACCACTCTTGAAGCAATAAAAGTTTGAGTTGAACACTATAAAACACTATAAAACAATAAAATCTTCATAAAATCTTCTCATTCATAAGACACATCCATTCACTCCGAATACTTCCGCTCTTTCCTGGTATGTAAGTGTTTCCGTCATAACATAGTACAGGGACTTCAGTTTTCCTTCTAATTACTGGTATGTAAGTGTTTCCGTCATAACATAGTACAGGGACTTCAGTTTTCCTTCTAATTACTGGTATGTAAGTGTTTCCGTCATAACATAGTACCGGAACTTCAGTTTTCCTTCTTATTACTGGTATGTAAGTGTTTCCGTCTATAGTACAGGGACTTCAGTTTTCCTTCTAATTACTGGTGTGTAAGTGTTTCCGTCATAACATAGTACCGGGACTTCAGCTTTCCTTCTAATTACTGGTATTGTCACCGGCAATATATATTTTATTAGTTTAATTTAATTATTAATATATATGTTATTAGTTTAATTTAATTATTAAGATTGTACAATTGATATTTGTTTTCATAGTTCTTCTATTTCAATGTATCATCCATTCATTACGTATTTTTATCATTTCGTCATTTACTTATTGACTATGTGACGTATTGCAATATGTGACGACAGGACTGGGTTATACAATAGCTTTCGCGCGCTAACTGCACGGGCACTGCATGCATGTCGTTTTTCTACTACACAATATAAATAAAGAATGTGTATAATATTTACTGCCACTCCATATAAGAACATCGGCCGACGTAAGTCGCCGTATATTTTCAGGTATGACAAATTCTTTATTACTATTTTTGCAAAAGGTTATAAAAGTAAAGTTAAATCCAAGTCATTTTAAATGTTTTATATAATTTGGTTTATTTTATTACTTAGAGATTGTTTAAAGAAATTACAGTTTAAAATAAAAGTTTTAGGTATCCATTTAAATTTAGGAGTAGGCAAAGATAATTTTAATCATTGAATATTTCAATTGATAAATATACCAGTTTATTTACAAATTCACGTATGTAAGTGTTTCCGTCATAACATAGTACAGGGACTTCAGTTTTCCTTCTAATTACTGGTATGTAAGTGTTTCCGTCATAACATAGTACAGGGACTTCAGTTTTCCTTCTAATTACTGGTATGTAAGTGTTTCCGTCATAACATAGTACAGGGACTTCAGCTTTCCTTCTAATTACTGGTATGTAAGTGTTTCCGTCATAACATAGTACAGGGACTTCAGTTTTCCTTCTAATTACTGGTATGTAAGTGTTTCCGTCATAACATAGTACAGCGACTTCAGTTTTCCTTCTAATTACTGGTATGTAAGTGTTTCCGTCATAGCATAGTACAGGGACTTCAGTTTTCCTTCTAATTACTGGCATGTAAGTGTTTCCGTCAATACATAGTACAGGGACTTCAGTTTTCCTTCTAATTGTTGGTATGTAAGTGTTTCCGTCAATACATAGTACAGGGACTTCAGTTTTCCTTCTAATTACTGGCATGTAAGTGTTTCCGTCAATACATAGTACAGGGACTTCAGTTTTCCTTCTAATTGTTGGTATGTAAGTGTTTCCGTCAATACATAGTACAGGGACTTCAGTTTTCCTTCTAATTACTGGTATGTAAGTGTTTCCGTCAATACATAGTACAGGGACTTCAGTTTTCCTTCTAATTACTGGTATGTAAGTGTTTCCGTCATAACATAGTACAGGGACTTCAGTTTTCCTTCTAATTACTGGTATGTAAGTGTTTCCGTCATAACATAGTACAGGGACTTCAGTTTTCCTTCTAATTACTGGTATGTAAGTGTTTCCGTCATAACATAGTACAGGGACTTCAGTTTTCCTTCTAATTACTGGTATGTAAGTGTTTCCGTCATAACATAGTACAGGGACTTCAGTTTTTCTTCTAATTACTGGTATGTAAGTGTTTCCGCCATAACATAGTACAGGGACTTCAGTTTTCCTTCTAATTACTGGTATGTAAGTGTTTCCGTCATAACATAGTACAGGGACTTCAGTTTTCCTTCTAATTACTGGTATGTAAGTGTTTCCGTCATAACATAGTACAGGGACTTCAGTTTTCCTTCTAATTACTGGTATGTAAGTGTTTCCGTCATAACATAGTACAGGGACTTCAGCTTTCCTTCTAATTACTGGTATGTAAGTGTTTCCGTCAATACATAGTACAGGGACTTCAGTTTTCCTTCTAATTACTGGTATGTAAGTGTTTCCGTCATAACATAGTACAGGGACTTCAGTTTTCCTTCTCATTACTGGTATGTAAGTGTTTCCGTCATAACATAGTACAGGGACTTCAGCTTTCCTTCTAATTACTGGTATGTAAGTGTTTCCGTCATAACATAGTACAGGGACTTCAGTTTTCCTTCTAATTACTGGTATGTAAGTGTTTCCGTCATAACATAGTACAGGGACTTCAGTTTTCCTTCTAATTACTGGTATGTAAGTGTTTCCGTCATAACATAGTACAGGGACTTCAGTTTTCCTTCTAATTACTGGTATGTAAGTGTTTCCGTCATAACATAGTACAGGGACTTCAGTTTTCCTTCTAATTACTGGTATGTAAGTGTTTCCGTCATAACATAGTACAGGGACTTCAGTTTTTCTTCTAATTACTGGTATGTAAGTGTTTCCGCCATAACATAGTACAGGGACTTCAGTTTTCCTTCTAATTACTGGTATGTAAGTGTTTCCGTCATAACATAGTACAGGGACTTCAGTTTTCCTTCTAATTACTGGTATGTAAGTGTTTCCGTCATAACATAGTACAGGGACTTCAGTTTTCCTTCTAATTACTGGTATGTAAGTGTTTCCGTCATAACATAGTACAGGGACTTTAGTTTTCCTTCTAATTACTGGTATGTAATGGTTTCCGTCATAACATAGTACAGGGACTTCAGTTTTCCTTCTAATTACTGGTATGTAAGTGTTTCCGTCATAACATAGTATAGGGACTTCAGCTTTCCTTCTAATTACTGGTATGTAAGTGTTTCCGTCATAACATAGTACAGGGACTTTAGTTTTCCTTCTAATTACTGGTATGTAAGTGTTTCCGTCATAACATAGTACAGGGACTTCAGTTTTCCTTCTAATTACTGGTATGTAATGGTTTCCGTCATAACATAGTACAGGGACTTTAGTTTTCCTTCTAATTACTGGTATGTAATGGTTTCGGTCATAACATAGTACAGGGACTTCAGCTTTCCTTCTTATTACTGGTATGTAAGTGTTTCTGTCATAACATAGTACAGGGACTTCAGTTTTCCTTCTAATTACTGGTATGTAAGTGTTTCCGTCATAACATAGTACAGGGACTTCAGTTTTCCTTCTAATTACTGGTATGTAAGTGTTTCCGTCTGTCCCTCTTATTAGACAGTTATGTAAGTATTTCCGTCTGTCCCTCTAATTAGACAGTTATGTAAGTATTTCCGTCTATCCCTCTAATTAAACGTTATGTATTTCCGTCTGTCCCTCTTATTAGACAGTTATGTAAGTATTTCCGTCGACGGAAATACTTACATAACTGTCTAATTAGAGGGACAGACGGAAATACTTACATAACTGTCTAATAAGAGGGACAGACGGAAACACTTACATACCAGTAATTAGGAGGAAAACTGAAGTCCCTGTACTATGTTATGACGGAAACACTTACATACCAGTAATTAGAAGGAAAATTCCGTCTGTCCCTCTTATTAGACAGTTATGTAAGTATTTCCGTCTTTCCCTCTTATTAGACAGTTATGTAAGGGTTTCCGTCTGTCCCTCTTATTAGACAGTTATGTAATGGTTTCCATCTGCCCGTCTAATTAGATAGTTTTATGAAGGTTTCCGTCTGTCCCTCTAATTAGACAGTTTTATGAAGGTTTCCGTCTGTCCCTCTAATTAGACAGTTATGTAAGGATTTCCTTCTGTCTCTCTTATTAGACAGTTATGTAAGGGTTTTCGTCTGTCCATCTAATTAGACAGTTATGTAAGGGTTTCCGTCTCTCCCTCTTATTAGACAGTTATGTAAGGGTTTCCGTCTGTCCCTCTAATTAGACAGTTATGTAAGGGTTTCCGTCTTTACCAATAATTAGACAGTTATATTAGTACACCCGAATTTCGGCGATGAAAGTGTGTCGGTGTAACGGATATTAATTCCGTTGAAACGCACTATATTTTATTATTTAGAAGTCATTTGGTTAGAGCAACAAATGCACGATATTTTCAAAGTAATTTAGCCTTGAGTTCATTGTTTACATTGCTGAATGAAGGAATATCGCCGAAATTCGAGTATGGACGAAATTCGAGTGTGTGACAGCATGTAAGGGTTTCCGTCTGCCCCCCTTATTAGATAGTCATGTAAGTGTTTCGTCTGTCCCTCTTATTAGACAGTTATGTGTTTCCTTCTGTCCCTCTATTTAGACAGTTATGTAAGGGTTTCCGTCTGTCCCTCTTATTAGACAGTTATGTAAGGGTTTCCGTCTGTCCCTCTTATTAGACAGTTATGTAAGTGTTTCCTTCTGTCCCTATAATCAGACAGTTATGTAAGGGTTTCCGTCTGTCCCTATAATTAGACAGTTATGTAAGTGTTTCCGTCTGTCCCTCTAATTAGACAGTTATGTAAGTGTTTCCGTCTGTCCCTATAATTAGACAGTTATGTAAGGGTTTCCGTATGTCCCTCTAATTAGACAGTTATGTAAGTGTTTCCTTCTGTCCCTATAATCAGACAGTTATGTAAGGGTTTCCGTCTGTCCCTATAATTAGACAGTTATGTAAGTGTTTCCGTCTGTCCCTCTAATTAGACAGTTATGTAAGTGTTTCCGTCTGTCCCTATAATTAGACAGTTATGTAAGTGTTTCCTTCTGTCCCTATAATCAGACAGTTATGTAAGGGTTTCCGTCTGTCCCTATAATTAGACAGTTGTGTTAGTCTTTCCGTCTGTCCCTCTAATTAGACAGTTATGTAAGTCTTTCCGTCTTTCCCTCTAATTAGACAGTTACGTAAAGGATTTCCGTCTGTCCCTCTAATTAGACAGTTATGTAAGGATTTCCGTCTGTCCCTCTAATCAGACAGTTATGTAAGGGTTTCCGTCTGTCCATCTAATTAGATAGTTTTGTAAGGGTTTCCGTCTGTACCTCTTATTAGACAGTTATGTAAGTGTTTCCTTCTGTCCCTATAATTAGACAGTTATGTAAGGGTTTCCGTCTGTCACCCTAATTAGACAGTTATGTAAGGGTTTCCGTCTGTCCGTCTAATTACTGGTATGTAAGGGTTTCCGTCTGTCCCTCTTATTAGACAGTTATGTAAGGGTTTCCGTCTGTCCCTCTTATTAAACATCTATGTAAGGGTTTTCGTCTGTCCCTCTAATTACACAGTTATGTAAGGGTTTCCGTCTGTCCCTCTTATTAAACATCTATGTAATGGTTTCCGTCTGTCCCTCTAATTACACAGTTATGTAAGCGTTTCCGTCTGTCCCTCTTATTAAACATCTATGTAAGGGTTTCCGTCTGTCTCTCTTATTAAACATCTATGTAAGGGTTTCCGTCTGTCCCTCTAATTGGACAGTTATGTAAGTGTTTTCTTCTGTCCCTATAATTAGACAGTTATGTAAGGGTTTCCGTCTGTCCCTCTTATTAGACAGTTATGTAAGTGTTTCCGTCTGTCCCTATAATTAGACAGTTATGTAAGTGTTTCCGTCTGTCCCTCTTATTAAACATCTATGTAAGTGTTTCCGTCTGTCCCTCTAATTAGACAGTTATGTAAGGGTTTCCGTCTGTCCCTCTTATTAGACAGTTATGTAAGCGTTTCCGTCTGTCCCTCTTATTAAACATCTATGTAAGGGTTTCCGTCTGTCCCTCTTATTAAACATCTATGTAAGGGTTTCCGTCTGTCCCTCTAATTGGACAGTTATGTAAGTGTTTTCTTCTGTCCCTATAATTAGACAGTTATGTAAGGGTTTCCGTCTGTCCCTCTTATTAGACAGTTATGTAAGTGTTTCCGTCTGTCCCTATAATTAGACAGTTATGTAAGTGTTTCCGTCTGTCCCTCTTATTAAACATCTATGTAAGTGTTTCCGTCTGTCCCTCTAATTAGACAGTTATGTAAGGGTTTCCGTCTGTCCCTCTTATTAGACAGTTATGTAAGCGTTTCCGTCTGTCCCTCTTATTAAACATCTATGTAAGTGTTTCCGTCTGTCCCTCTAATTAGACAGTTATGTAAGGGTTTCCGTCTGTCCCTCTTATTAGACAGTTATGTAAGTGTTTCCGTCTGTCCCTATAATTAGACAGTTATGTAAGTGTTTCCGTCTGTCCCTCTAATTAGACAGTTATGTAAGTGTTTCCGTCTGTCCCTCTAATTAGACAGTTATGTAAGTGTTTCCGTCTGTCCCTATAATTAGACAGTTATGTAAGTGTTTCCGTCTGTCCCTATAATTAGACAGTTATGTAAGGGTTTCCGTCTGTCCCTCTAATTAGACAGTTATGTAAGTGTTTCCTTCTGTCCCTATAATCAGACAGTTATGTAAGGGTTTCCGTCTGTCCCTATAATTAGACAGTTATGTAAGTGTTTCCGTCTGTCCCTCTAATTAGACAGTTATGTAAGTGTTTCCGTCTGTCCCTATAATTAGACAGTTATGTAAGTGTTTCCTTCTGTCCCTATAATCAGACAGTTATGTAAGGGTTTCCGTCTGTCTCTATAATTAGACAGTTATGTAAGTCTTTCCGTCTGTCCCTCTAATTAGACAGTTATGTAAGTCTTTCCGTCTGTCCCTCTAATTAGACAGTTACGTAAAGGATTTCCGTCTCTCCCTCTAATTAGACAGTTATGTAAGGATTTCCGTCTGTCCCTCTAATCAGACAGTTATGTAAGGGTTTCCGTCTGTCCATCTAATTAGATAGTTTTGTAAGGGTTTCCGTCTGTACCTCTTATTAGACAGTTATGTAAGTGTTTCCTTCTGTCCCTCTAATTAGACAGTTATGTAAGGGTTTCCGTCTGTCCCTATAATTAGACAGTTATGTAAGGGTTTCCGTATGTCCCTCTAATTAGACAGTTATGTAAGGATTTTCGTCTGTCCCTCTAATTAGACAGTTATGTAATGGTTTCCATCTGTCCCTCTTATTGCACAGTTATGTAAGGGTTTCCGTCTGTCCCTATAATTAGACAGTTATGTAAGGATTTCCGTCTGTCCCTCTAATTAGACAGTTATGTAAGTGTTTCCGTCTGTCACTCTAATTAGATAGTTTTGTAAGGGTTTCCGTCTGTCCCTCTAATTGCACAGTTATGTAAGGGTTTCCATCTGTCCCTCTTATTGCACAGTTATGTAAGGGTTTCCATCTGTCCCTATAATTAGACAGTTATGTAAGGATTTCCGTCTGTCCCTCTAATTAGACAGTTATGTAAGTGTTTCCGTCTGTCACTCTAATTAGATAGTTTTGTAAGGGTTTCCGTCTGTCCCTCTAATTAGACAGCTATGTAAGTGTTTCCGTCTGTCCCTCTAATTAGATAGTTATGTAAGGGTTTCGTCTGTACCTCTTATTAGACAGTTATGTAAGGGTTTCCGTCTGTCCCTCTAATCAGACAGTTATGTAAGGGTTTCCGTCTGTCCATCTAATTAGATAGTTTTGTAAGGGTTTCCGTCTGTCCCTCTAATTAGATAGTTATGTAAGGGTTTCGTCTGTACCTCTTATTAGACAGTTATGTAAGTGTTTCCTTCTGTCCCTCTAATTAGACAGTTATGTAAGTGTTTCCGTCTCTCCCTCTAATTAGACAGTTATGTAAGGATTTCCGTCTGTCCCTCTAATCAGACAGTTATGTAAGGGTTTCCGTCTGTCACCCTAATTAGACAGTTATATAAGGATTTCCGTCTGTCCCTCTAATTAGACAGTTATGTAAGGATTTCCGTCTGTCCCTCTAATCAGACAGTTATGTAAGGGTTTCCGTCTGTCCATCTAATTAGATAGTTTTGTAAGGGTTTCCGTCTGTCCCTCTAATTAGATAGTTTTGTAAGGGTTTCCGTCTGTCCCTCTAATTAGACAGTTATATAAGGGTTTCCGTCTGTCCCTCTAATTACACAGTTATGTAAGGGTTTCCGTCTGTACCTCTTATTAGACAGTTATGTAAGGGTTTCCGTCTGTCCCTATAATTAGACAGTTATATAAGGGTTTCCGTCTGTCACCCTAATTAGACAGTTATGTAAGGGTTTCCGTCTGTCCCTCTAATTAGACAGTTATGTAAGGGTTTCCGTCTGTCCCTATAATTAGACAGTTATGTAAGGGTTTCCGTCTGTCCCTATAATTAGACAGTTATGTAAGGGTTTCCGTATGTCCCTCTAATTAGACAGTTATGTAAGGATTTTCGTCTGTCCCTCTTATTGCACAGTTATGTAAGGATTTCCGTCTGTCCCTCTAATTAGACAGTTATGTAAGTGTTTCCGTCTGTCACTCTAATTAGATAGTTTTGTAAGGGTTTCCGTCTGTCCCTCTAATTAGACAGCTATGTAAGTGTTTCCGTCTGTCCCTCTAATTAGATAGTTATGTAAGGGTTTCGTCTGTACCTCTTATTAGACAGTTATGTAAGTGTTTCCGTCTGTCCCTATAATTAGACAGTTATGTAAGTGTTTCCGTCTGTCACTCTAATTAGATAGTTTTGTAAGGGTTTCCGTCTGTCCCTCTAATTAGACAGCTATGTAAGTGTTTCCGTCTGTCCCTCTAATTAGATAGTTATGTAAGTGTTTCCGTCTGTCCCTCTAATTAGACAGTTATGTAAGTGTTTCCTTCTGTCCTTATAATTAGACAGTTATGTAAGGGTTTTCGTCTGTCCCTCTAATTAGATGGTTATGTAAAGGTTTCCGTCTGTACCTCTTATTAGACAGTTATGTAAGGGTTTCCATCTGTCCCTCTCATTAGACAGTTATGTAAGGGTTTCCGTCTGTCCCTCTTATTAAACATCTATGTAAGGATTTCCGTCTGTCCCTCTAATTAGACAGTTATGTAAGTGTTTCCGTCTGTCCCTATAATTAGACAGTTATGAATGGGTTTCGTCTGTCCCTCTAATTAGACAGTTATGAAATGGTTTCCGTCTGTCCCTCTAATTAGACAGTTATGTAAGTGTTTCCTTCTGTCCCTATAATCAGACAGTTATGTAAGGGTTTCCGTCTGTCCCTATAATTAGACAGTTATGTAAGTGTTTCCATCTGTCGCTCTTATTAGACAGCTATGTAAGGGTTTCCATCTGTCCCTCTTATTAGACAGTTATGTAAGGGATTCCGTCTGTCCCTCTTAGACAGTTATGTAAGGGTTTCAGTCTGTCCCTCTAATTAGACAGTTATGTAAGGGTTTCAGTTTGTCCCTCTAATTAGACAGTTATGTAAGGGTTTCCATCTGTCGCTCTTATTAGACAGCTATGTAAGGGTTTCCATCTGTCCCTCTTATTAGACAGTTATGTAAGGGATTCCGTCTGTCCCTCTTAGACAGTTATGTAAGGGTTTCAGTCTGTCCCTCTAATTAGACAGTTATGTAAGGGTTTCCTTCTGTCCCTATAATTAGACAGTTATGTAAGGGTTTCCGTCTGTCCCTCTTATTGCTGGTATGTAAGGGTTTCCGTCTGTCCCTCTAATTAGACAGTTATGTAATGGTTTCCGTCTGTCCCTCTAATTAGACAGTTTCGTGAAGGTTTTCGTCTGTCCATCTAATTAGACAGTTTTGTGAAGGTTTTCGTCTGTCCATCTAATTAGACAGTTATGTAAGGGTTTCTGTCTGTCCCTCTAATTAGACAGTTTTGTGAAGGTTTTCGTCTGTCCATCTAATTAGACAGTTATGTAAGGATTTTCGTCTGTCCCTCTAATTACACAGTTATGTAAGGGTTTCCGTCTGTCCCTCTAATTAGACAGATATGTAAGGGTTTCCGTCTGTCCCTCTAATTAGGCAGTTATGTAAGGGTTTTCGTCTGTCCCTCTAATTAGACAGATATGTAAGGGTTTCCGTCTGTCCCTCTAATTAGGCAGTTATGTAAGGGTTTTCGTCTGTCCCTCTAATTAGATGGTTATGTAAAGGTTTCCGTCTGTACCTCTTATTAGACAGTTATGTAAGGGTTTCCATCTGTCCCTCTCATTAGACAGTTATGTAAGGGTTTCCGTCTGTCCCTCTTATTAAACATCTATGTAAGGATTTCCGTCTGTCCCTCTAATTAGACAGTTATGTAAGTGTTTCCGTCTGTCCCTATTATTAGACAGTTATGAATGGGTTTCCGTCTGTCCCTCTAATTAGACAGTTATGAAAGGGTTTCCGTCTGTCCCTCTAATTAGACAGTTATGTAAATGATTCAGTCTGTCCCTCTAATTAGACAGTTATGTATGGGTTTCCATCTGTCGCTCTTATTAGACAGTTATGTAAGTGTTTCCATTTGTCCCTCTTATTAGACAGTTATGTAAGGGATTCCGTCTGTCCCTCTTAGACAGTTATGTAAGGGTTTCAGTCTGTCCCTCTAATTAGACAGTTATGTAAGGGTTTCAGTTTGTCCCTCTAATTAGACAATTATGTAAGTGTTTCCTTCTGTCCCTATAATTTGACAGTTATGTAAGGGTTTCCGTCTGTCCCTCTTATTGCTGGTATGTAAGGGTTTCCGTCTGTCCCTCTAATTAGACAGTTATGTAATGGTTTCCGTCTGTCCCTCTAATTAGACATTTTCGTGAAGGTTTTCGTCTGTCCATCTAATTAGACAGTTTTGTGAAGGTTTTCGTCTGTCCATCTAATTAGACAGTTATGTAAGGGTTTCCGTCTGTCCCTCTAATTACTGGTATGTATGGGTTTCCGTCTGTCCCTCTAATTAGACAGTTTTGTGAAGGTTTTCGTCTGTCCATCTAATTAGACAGTTATGTAATGGTTTCCGTCTGTCCATCTAATTAGACAGTTATGTAAGGATTTCCTTCTGTCCCTCTTATTAGACAGTTATGTAAGGGTTTTCGTCTGTCCGTCTAATTAGACAGTTATGTAAGGGTTTCCGTCTGTCCCTCTAATTAGACAGTTATGTAAGGGTTTCCGTCTTTACCAATAATTAGACAGTTATACTAGTACACCCGAATTTCGGCGATGAAAGTGTGTTGGTGTAACGGATATTAATTTCGTTGAAACGCACTATATTTTATTATTTAGAAGTCATTTGGTTAGAGCAATAAATGCACGATATTTTCAAAGTAATTTAGCCTTGGGTTCATTGTTTACATTGCTGAATGAAGGAAAATCGCCGAAATTCGAGTGTGTGACCATATGTAAGGGTTTCCGTCTGTCCCTCTTATTAGACAGTTATGTAAGTGTTTCCGTCTGTCCCTCTAATTAGACAGTTATGTAAGGGTTTCCGTCTGTACCAATAATTAGAAGTTATTTAAGGGTTTCCGTCTGTCCCTATAATTAGACAGTTATGTAACGGTTTCCATCTGTCCCTCTAATTAGACAGTTATGTAAAGGTTTCCGTCTGTCCCTATAATTAGACAGTTATGTAAGGGTTTCCGTCTGTCCCTCTAATTAGACAGTTATTTAAGGGTTTCCGTCTGTCCCTATAATTAGACAGTTATGTAAGGGTTTCCGTCTGTCCCTCTAATTAGACAGTTATGTAAGGTTTTCCGTCTGTCCCTCTAATTAGACAGTTATGTAAGTGTTTCCGTCTGTCCCTATAATTAGACAGTTATGTAAGGGTTTACGTCTCTCCCTCTAATTACTGGTATGTAAGGGTTTCCGTCTGTCCCTCTAATTAGACAGTTATGTATGTGTTTCCTTCTGTCCCTCTATTTAGACAGTTATGTAAGGGTTTCCGTCTGTCCCTCTAATTAGACAGTTATGTAAGGGTTTCCGTCTGTCCCTCTATTTAGACAGTTATGTAAGGGTTTCCGTCTGTCCCTCTAATTAGACAGTTATGTAAGGATTTCCGTCTGTCCCTCTAATTAGACAGTTATGTAAGGGTTTCCGTCGGTCCCTCTAATTAGACAGTTATGTAAGGGTTTCCGTCTGTCACTCTAATTAGACAGTTATGTAAGGGTTTCCGTCTGTCACACTAATTAGACAGTTATGTAAGGTTTTCCGTCTGTCCCTCTAATTACTGGTATGTAAAGGTTTCCGTCTGTCCCTCTAATTACTGGTATGTAAGGGTTTCCGTCTGTCCCTCTTATTAGACAGTTATGTAAGGGTTTCCGTCTGTCCCTCTAATTACTGGTATGTAAAGGTTTCCGTCTGTCCCTCTAATTACTGGTATGTAAGGGTTTCCGTCTGTCCCTCTTATTAGACAGTTATGTGAGTGTTTCCGTCTGTCCCTATAATTAGACAGTTATGTAAGGGTTTCCGTCTGTCCCTCTAATTAGACAGTTATTTAAGGGTTTCCGTCTGTCCCTATAATTAGACAGTTATGTAAGGGTTTCCGTCCGTATTTATAATTAGACAGTTATGTAAGGATTTCCGTATGTCCCTCTAATTACTGGTATGTAAAGGTTTCCGTCTGTCCCTCTAATTACTGGTATGTAAGGGTTTCCGTCTGTCCCTCTTATTAGACAGTTATGTAAGGGTTTCCGTCTGTCCCTCTAATTACTGGTATGTAAAGGTTTCCGTCTGTCCCTCTAATTACTGGTATGTAAGGGTTTCCGTCTGTCCCTCTTATTAGACAGTTATGTGAGTGTTTCCGTCTGTCCCTATAATTAGACAGTTATGTAAGGGTTTCCGTCTGTCCCTCTAATTAGACAGTTATTTAAGGGTTTCCGTCTGTCCCTATAATTAGACAGTTATGTAAGGGTTTCCGTCCGTATTTATAATTAGACAGTTATGTAAGGATTTCCGTATGTCCCTCTAATTACTGGTATGTAAAGGTTTCCGTCTGTCCCTCTAATTACTGGTATGTAAGGGTTTCCGTCTGTCCCTCTTATTAGACAGTTATGTAAGGGTTTCCGTCTGTCCCTCTAATTACTGGTATGTAAAGGTTTCCGTCTGTCCCTCTAATTACTGGTATGTAAGGGTTTCCGTCTGTCCCTCTTATTAGACAGTTATGTGAGTGTTTCCGTCTGTCCCTATAATTAGACAGTTATGTAAGGGTTTCCGTCTGTCCCTCTAATTAGACAGTTATTTAAGGGTTTCCGTCTGTCCCTATAATTAGACAGTTATGTAACGGTTTCCATCTGTCCCTCTAATTAGACAGTTATGTAAGGGTTTCCGTCTGTCTCTATAATTAGACAGTTATGTAAGGGTTTCCGTCTGTCCCTCTAATTAGACAGTTATTTTAGGGTTTCCGTCTGTCCCTATAATTAGACAGTTATGTAAGGGTTTCCGTCCGTATTTATAATTAGACAGTTATGTAAGGATTTCCGTATGTCCCTCTAATTAGACAGTTATGTAAGGGTTTCCGTCTGTCCCTCTAATTACACAGTTATATAAGGGTTTCCGTCTGTCCCTATAATTAGACAGTTATGTAAAGGTTTCCGTCTGTCCCTCTAATTAGACAGTTATGTAAGGGTTTCCGTCTGTTTTTATAATTTGACAGTTATGTAATAGCAACCTTCATGAATAAGGATTTCACAATTTTTATACTTACAAATATGTCTATAAAGTGACCAAGGCCCTTTTTTAATATCTGTTTGCAAGGAAATTAGAATATATTCCTTTTAACTACAATAACAAATGTTATTAAAACTTAATGATTAACTATGTTAAAAAAAATCCTTAATTTTATTGTGATTTTTATGCAAAATAATTCTCACTTGAAGGGGAGATAATTACACTTGAAGGGGAGATAAATACAGTAAATCAGTGGGTACATACAAAACTTGAAATAACAAACATTGACAATCACATTACAAAACTGATTTAGAAATGGTATTACAGAATAAATAATATGATTGTATTTATATACATTTCTTTGTTTGTCTTTAATGTATTGTTTATCTTATTTATTCATGTATGCGGGATATTTACTGTGTTAATCAAAATATAATTTTTTTTTGTTATTGTTACATTTCTGGATTAACATATTATCTACATTTTATTCTCCAATTTTATTAGTGTTGTTTGTGGTTTTAGATACTCCTGATTCTTACACTACTGTAATACTTAAATGTGACTCCAAAAGTATTACCAAGTATATATTCAAGGTACATACATGTATAGTGCAGGTTTCATATGCCATTATGTGTTCAGTGCAGCACCACAAAAAAACTGTAAAATAAAACTAAAGAAAAGAATCAATAACAAATTTAAAAAAATTTTTTTTAACTGTAATTTCGAAAGTCAGTGAACTTAGACTGCAATGAAGTTCTTAAAGACCTGCTGGATAATATAACAGCAATGCCATGAAAGAACAACACACAATAGAAACTCTAGTCAAATTGTAGAATTTATAATACTTAAAATTATACCTGAAATCAGATAGGCAGTTAAGAATTTCTTGGGTTAAATATTAACTATTGTTATAAATCAAATTTACCAAGTCACGATTCCAAAAATAAATGTAAAGTAGGATCTATACAGAACATAGTACATGTATGATGTTACAAAAGAATAATTATAATATTAGTAGTAAAATTATTAAATAGCTTATGGAAGCCATTTGTACTAAATAGTCATAGCACTAGTAGAGTTTCAAATGATTTGTGATGAAAGTTTAAACTTTAAAGTCTTGTATGTTATTTCACACCAAGAAGTCTCTCTATATGATAATTCTGGGAACTAACTGATGTTAATCTGAATCAGCTCAGTTGGAATTCGAACTTATGACGAAAAACTTTCCAGACAACAAATATACAAGAAATTGAAGATGGTAACAAAAACCATGCATTCTCAATAACATCTGTAAACATAACAAGTATAAATTGATACACATTGTATACAACAAGTACAATTATTACTAGTACAAACCATTGTTTAGACTATGATCCCTTTTCAATAGAAGGCTTCCACTATTTTTTGAAATAGTGGGCAATGGTTCAGTTTCCAGTATATCACCATCATTTCCTAAAAATATGCACTATAAAGTATTATTGATCAATTGGGTGAAATACATACAATACAGATGTATTTAACAGGGCCAATACAGAATCATGCAGTGACATATCACTATATTATTATATATTTACTTGTATATTCATGTAAAAAAAACACTGGTAGGCATTTAGTAAATTTCAAACTTCACAAGATAGTTTTAATTTGCTAACATGTAGTGAAATGTGCTGTAGTATATGGCAATAATGTCAAAGTATATGTACAACTAGTACTAGTGCTTTTTAAGTTGGAACTTCATGAATACTTTTATAGTATATAAGTCTTAGGTTAGCTAGTTACAATAGAGGTATTAAAAAAAATTCATTTATATTGAGTGCTGTATTGTTTTTTTTCTTTTAACCAAGAGAAGCCATACTGAGTCAAGCATAGCCAGAGACCATAATATTTTCTTTACTCAACTGTGTCATAAAGTGGGTGTTTTATCACTTCCCCTACATATAGATTATATACCGTTTTTAAATGAGATGCATTTTCTTGCCTCTATCTCATCATCATGCTATTGAAGTTAAAGTCTTGACAGTAAGATCAGATTGACCTCTCTCATGCAAGAAGAATGGTTTCATTTTGCTTCAAAGAACCCACCTCCTATACATATACAATATTCGTACAGTGTCAGAAAATATATAATTTATTTGTACGAGCCTTAGAAACAGGAAGAACTTGTTTCGCGGCGAGTACAAATAAACTATATATTTTCTGACACTGTACGAATATTGTTTTTATCCTGCAACCCTAAAATATATTTTACAGCGAGAAAAACATGAAAAAATTTTCACTTTAAGCCGATTTCTGACATGAAATTTTCGGCGTGTTTTATAGTGATAGCCTGACGTCACAAACAAATATCGCATTCGACAACACGTCGTAAACCAGAACGGAATGCTAAAAATTGTTAGAAGCAAGGACAACGGTACCAGGAGACTTTATTCGGCACTGCCGAATAAAGCAAAAATTTATTCTGCTACCTGTATTGTACAGCAAATGTAATGATTGCAGGATAAATACATTTACTACTTACCTTAACCCTAACCTAAGTCTTAGACCATTTTCATTTGGGACATTTACATGTGGTGGGTCCCCTAAAGTAAAGATGGGATAATATTGTACATAAAGATCAAAGTAAAATACTGCAAAATAGCAATAATTGCTAATACAGCTCCAATAAGAAAAATCTCATTTAATAATAACTATTAAAATTTCACTTTACCAGGTCTACTTCCAAATAAACGTTTTCTTGCATTAATAAAAGATTTTGACGGTTTTCCAATTGATATGGTAATCTGTTCTGCGACAGAAAGGCGTGGTCTCTCGGCATTTATTTCTGGTGTCTCTTGTGTACGTTTGTATTTTTCCAAGTATCTCAGTTTAACGGAGTAACATTTATCAACAATTGACATACAACTAATACAAATATTATCGTCTGTGTTTATAGCATTTCCAATGACATTTTCCAACTGATATATAAAATTCTCCTCCACACATTTTCTTCCTTTTAATTTATATACTTTATTTAATAGTTTTTCCTCATCGCAGAACTGACATTGCGTCGTTGCCATGTCGCCATATTTGTTTACATAAAAAGTAGTTCAAAATGGACACCACTTACCTCCGAGGTCACTTTCCCGACCCTTGGCGGAAATGGCCGAGAGATGTTCCCATTGCATTAATATTATGTGGAAGGGCAATAACTCCCGATAACAATAATATTATGTGGAAGGGAAATAACTCCCGATGACATTAATATTATGTGAAAAGGAAATAACTCCCGATAACATTAATATTATGTGGAAGGGAAATAACTCCCGATGACATTAATATGTGAAAAGGAAATAACTCCCGATAACATTCATATTATGTGGAAGGGAAATAACTCCCGATAACATTAATATTATGTGGAAGGGAAATAACTCCCGATAACATTAATATTATGTGGAAGGGAAATAACTCCCGATAACATTAATATTATGTGGAAGGGAAATAACTCCCGATAACATTAATATTATGTGGAAGGGAAATAACTCCCGATAACATTAATATTAAGTGGAAGGGAAATAACTCCCGATAACATTAATATTATGTGGAAGGGAAATCCCGATAACATGAATATTATGTGGAAGGGAAATAACTCCCGATAACATTCATATTATGTGAAAGGGAAATAACTCCCGATAACATTAATATTATGTGAAAGGGAAATAACTCCCGATAACATTAATATTATGTGAAAGGGAAATAACTCCCGATAACATTAATATTATGTGAAAGGGAAATAAATCCCGATAACATTAATATTATGTGGAAGGGAAATAACTCCCGATAACATTAATATTATGTGAAAGGGAAATAACTCCCGATAACATTAATATTATGTGGAAGGGAAATAACTCCCGATAACATTATTATTATGTGGAAGGGAAATAACTCCCGATAACATTAATATTATGTGGAAGGGAAATAACTCCCGATAACATTAATATTATGTGGAAGGGAAATAACTCCCGATAACATTAATATTATGTGAAAAGGAAATAACTCCCGATAACATTAATATTATGTGGAAGGGAAATAACTCCCGATAACATTAATATTATGTGGAAGGGAAATAACTCCCGATAACATTAATATTATGTGGAAGGGAAATCCCGATAACATTAATATTATGTGGAAGGGAAATAACTCTCGATAACATTATTATTATGTGGAAGGGAAATCCCGATAACATGAATATTATGTGAAAGGGAAATAACTCCCGATAACATTAATATTATGTGAAAGGGAAATAACTCCCGATAACATTAATATTATGTGAAAGGGAAATAACTCCCGATAACATTAATATTATGTGAAAAGGAAATAAATCCCGATAACATTAATATTATGTGGAAGGGAAATAACTCCCGATAACATTAATATTATGTGAAAAGGAAATAAATCCCGATAACATTAATATTATGTGGAAGGGAAATAACTCCCGATAACATTAATATTATGTGGAAGGGAAATAACTCCTGATAACATTAATATTATGTGGAAGGGAAATAACTTCCGATAACATTAATATTATGTGGAAGGGAAATAACTCCCGATAACATTAATATTATGTGCCTTAACATAAGGGAAATAACTCCCGACAAGCCTGTCGTTCCTCACTTCAACTAAAAATAAACCATCTAATGTATTAAATTTAACTGAGGGAACCTTAAACATATGTAAGCTACTCCTTAAAAATGAATATGATTTTTAATAAGGGTGGCCATTTGTCGAGGATATAGAATACAAGTCCGGCGGCCATCTTGGCGAGGCTATAGGATACAAGTCAGGTGGCCATCTTGGCGAGGCCATATGATACTAGTCTGGTGGCCATCTTGGCGAGGGTATAGGATACAAATCTGGTGGCATCTTGGCGAGGCCATATGACACACGTCTGGTAGCCATCTTGGCGAGGGTATAGGATACAAGTCTGGTGGCCATCTTGTCGAGGCTATAGGATGCAAGTCAGGTGGCCATCTTGGCGAGGCCATATGATACAAGTCTGGTGGCATCTTGGCGAGGCCATATGATACAAGTCTGGTAGCCATTTGGCGAGGTTATAGGATACAAGTCTGGTGGCCATTTTGGCGAGTCTAAAGGATACAAGTCGGATGACCATCTTGGCGAGGCTATATGATACAAGTCTGGTGGATACATTGGCGAGGCTATAGGCTAGAAGTCTGGTGGCCATCTTGTCGAGACTATAGGATGGAAGTCTGCTGAGGGTCTATTCAAGAATCAACATTATAAAAAAAATTGGTTTAAGTTAGACCAGTGGTATCAATAAAGTTTTTATAGAATATTATGTCAAAATCAATCTTATTTGCATGTCCCTAGATTAAGCACAAATTTCTTTTTAAAATATTCTAAGACTACAGTTCTATATTGAGCCAATTCTTCTGACGTATAATGCAAAACCTGTAAAGGTTTTCTAATTGTCTGAAAATCAGAGCATGTACTATCTATTATAAAAACACCTGCTATTAGCATTTTGAACCTGTCGACGATCCATAGACTTTCAGTGATCTGGAAAAAATTACTTGTATATATTGGTACAATCAACCGAATTAAGGACAAATTTCATTTCTGGAAAAAACCATATATTAATTAATATATTATACAAAGAAGTTGTGAGCTATCAGGACAACAGATAATATGACAACAAAGAAAGTTGTCAGACTATATTAGATCAATTTTTCTATTTATTCGAAACCTGTATATATTCGCTTATTATATGTGAATATATGTTAGTTGTTGTTTTCACAGATGTTCGATATAGATTTTAAATGTAATTGGTTTCCGGTGCTTTTATTTTGTGTGACTTAATGGATATAACTTGCGTGATTAAATGGGGAGGAATGTTGTTACGCTCCTGGTAACAGCCAGACCTGACATGCCTACTACATTTATATTTCTGGTGGATGTACGTTTTCGTAATCGTATTATAACGCATTGCATGGGTTTCTCCTTTTGAAATGCACAATTAGATTATAACTTTTAAAGCAAAAATATTGTAGGAAAACTAAAACGAACACAATTTTTTGTCGATCGGAGAGCCCACAAAGGGCTGTAGAATAAGTTTTTATTATTCAGAAATATGACGATAAAAATTGTGAATAATCATCGACCAATACTACATGTATATTATAAAAAGTAGATTAAATTTTTACACCATAGAATGCCTATGCAGAATCAGTAGGACGAATTTTTTATAGTTCGAATATGTTTTGGTACGAATAATTTGGTTTCCACTCTTTTGTATGAAAACGTAATTAATTTTCCCGCAAAAAAACCAGCACCAGTAGCCATCTAAAATTGAAATGTAGTGAAATGCACCAATCTGTATTGCGTTTTATTATATACAGTAATAACTTTTCTCCATTTGAATTTTATGAATAAAGTGCAATATATTTTCATATTTTACACTGCGTCTCGGTCTTTTATGTAATTTCTGGGAAAAATACAGATGTATTCCGAAAATCGGCTTTTATATTTTTGGTTTTGGTTTGTAAACAAACATGGCCGAAAATGACATGCATGATCTGCTATCGAGGGGTGAATTGGCAGAACCGCTTGAAACTGAACAAATGGAAGTGAATTCGATTGTCGATAAAAGTAAAGTTAAAGAATTCATAGCGCAACGAAAGAAAAAATCAACTGTAAACTGTACAAAACGAAATATTGACCAAGTGAAAATATGATAATATTGGACCAAGCAAAATATTACAAAATAGCAAAGATATAGCATCTAGCTTGGGACAATATTGCCCGATATACATGCAATAACCCAAAAT
This sequence comes from Limnoperna fortunei, assembly GCA_944474755.1. Lineage (NCBI taxonomy): Eukaryota > Metazoa > Mollusca > Bivalvia > Mytilida > Modiolidae > Limnoperna > Limnoperna fortunei. Next base: position 89,124,044 of record OX104118.1, read on the forward strand.
AGATTCATTTTGTACGGCGTCTTGTGTAAACTATTTTGATAACTCCCATATATCTATATGTGAATCACTGCGGGCAGGGTGCACTCGACTCCAATCTTGACAAGGATTACCAGTTTTTCTACCGAAGGTCGGGGGTTTTCTCCGGGTACTCCGGCTTCCTCCCCCAATAAAAACTGGACGCCATGATATAGCTGAAAAATTGCTGAAAGTGGCGTTAAACAATGTTCAAACAAATTCTATACGTGAAAACAAGGACTGAATCGCCTCCCTTTCACCGTTAAGTTTCGCCAAATATATTAGCAAAAGTTATTCCCGTCTCGCATGCGAGACGGGATAAATAATCAAAAGCTAAACAGCGGAAACCAGTCGTATCTCAAGGATAACAGATAAACAATGCTGTGTCTTGATTGGCTGCTAAATCGGGAGATAGTTGCCGATTGGAAAACAAATAAGCAGAGCTAAGTTAGGGGCGGTAGCAATCATAATAGGCTAAATCGGGAGACAGTCGCCGATTGGCCAACTGTCTTGTCTTGTTCAGGTAACTACCGCCGTTACTCGGCGCACTCTATCCTCTGGATAGATATATGTGGTGCACATCATTGCATGTGTAAAGTGCATATAGTCAAAGTGAGATTACGAATTGTTGAAGGAGTTAGGTGAACATTTATGTACAGTGTATATTTGGGATATAATACAGTTAGGCATCCACATATATATACAATATTCGTACAGTGTCAGAAAATATAAAATTTATTTGTACGAGCCTTAGAAACGGGTAGAAATGCGAGGCTCTGCCGAGCATTTCTCGCCTGTTTCGCGGCGAGTACAAATAAACTTTATATTTTCTGATATTGTACGAATATTGTTTTATCCTGCAACCCTAAAAAACATTTTATAATACTGAAAAACGTTCACTTTTAGCCGATTAGTCAGTTAAAATTTTCGGCGCGTATTCTAGCGATACTGACGTCATAAACGTCGTAAACCAGAACAGAATACTAAATGTCGTAATAAGTGAGGTCAAGGGTACCAGTAGATTTTATTCGGCACTGCCGAATAAAGCAAAAATTTATTCGTCTACCTTTATTGGACAGTAAATGTACTAATTGCAAGATAAAAGTTATTAAATGCAGAGTTATTAAACTCTAAAATCACTACTTCATCGTAAAAGCACTAAAAGCACTAAAAGGCAAGAAGCAGCACTTTTAAACGTAAAATATCAGGCACTAGTCATAAATGCACTAAAATTTTCAAATATTGTTAATCTAAAATTGTATTTTCTGATATAAAAAAGGGCATGCATGGCTGTTTCTAAAACTATAAAAGCTGCTAAAACACGATGCTTGAGTTAAAACGATAAGATGCAAGATCAAGCGTGGAGTCATAATAAAATTCATATATATATATATATATACGTCTACAAATTAAGCCCAACACTGTTTGAATTAGATTTTTAACACTGTCAAATTTTTGCTTTCCCTCAGCGGGATTCGAACTCACACCGTTGTGACACTGTGGCACCAATTCGCCTGCACTGTGTCCAGCGGTCTAGACCCCTCGGCCAAATCCGCTATATAAAAATATAAACGTATAAATATATATAAACGCATTGTTTGTTTATGCGACGTTATGAACGTTATTTTCCCGAACTTTTAATCACATTATCACGTCATCTTTATATCTTACGTTTAAGTAAACAATATTTGTAAACATTATTGTCGCCTGAAGAGCTGCAGGAAGCAGTGAAAGTACTAGCGATGTAATACAATATACAGATTTTTTCATGTGATTTTATTCTTTATTCATATATATGTACAAGAAGGGTATCATCACTATTGCCTTTTTTCTATTAAAACACTAAAAGCATCGGATTATACACAGTTTATATATTTATAGAATTCTGTCCCTCCCCCTTTAACTGTCTTATTCTTTCCATATGTAGTTTATAGCACATGTTCCTGGTTAGTTCCTCCAGCTCTATATAACCTTGTTTTTTCAGCTTACTGATATACGGCAGCTGTTGGTTTGTACAGTCCAGTATGAGTTGAGGTAGATTGTTTTGTGTGACAAACTCTTGGTAAACATCGTTTCTGAGGTTATCTAGGTAGCTTTTGATATTCCGGAGATGCCTTATCCGAACGTTTTCCAGCTTTGGACACTTGAGAATAAAATGTTGTAGATCATCTGGCTCATCTCCGCATAGGCAGCATATAGTTTTGATAGTACTATCTCCATACTTTTTCTTGTTGTATTAAACAGGTATGTTTGAGTTACAAGCTGATCTTGATTTCTGCCGCTCTTATTTTGCTAGGTACATTTTCTGCGCCTTCCCAAATATTATGTTGTTGTGACATCGGGTTTTTCTGTAACTGGAGGTATTGAAGGGTTGACTTCTTGGCTATATCTTCCTCATATTGTCGAGCCCAGTACAATTCTTGTGCCTTCCTTACTTCTTTCTTCCACCCCTTTTTTGATCTAGGGTTTTTCATTAGTTCATGTATTGTCTCCATTCCATATTTCTCTAAAACTAGTTCAGCCCTTTCTGTGAAAAGTTCGTTGCTATTTCTGTTGAAGCACTGTTGTCTAATTAAGGATATTATACTCTGCTGATGATGGGCATCTGATTATATTCTTAAGAAGTGACAGTATATTAAGATCTATATGCATCTGTATTGGAATTGCACCAACGAATAGGTAAACTTCAGTATTTGAGGTTTTGTTTGGAAGCCCTGTATTTGCCTCAAGATTTTCCTCTGCATCTTTTCTGGTTGTTCTATTTCATATTGCCTACATTTCATTATCTCAAGCCCATATATCATTCGTGCTAGTCCAAACCAAACTAATAAGCAGAGCTAAGTTAGGGATGAAAACCCCGCTTAATTTCTGTGCGGTAGTAATAATAATAGGCCGACCGCCGTTCGTTGCCACTCGAAAAAAGCCGAGCGATTACGAATCGGTTACGATAAAAAAAAAGAAAAAATATGGAAGATAATGGGAATTTAACTGTTTTAAAAGGAAAGTCGCATTGATTTGTGTATGTTTATCATAAAACTTAAACGCAGAAACACGGAAAAACAAGTGAGAAAAGGAGAACAATTTTAATTTTTTCCCTGCTTACTGACAAGATTCACATCAACTATCTTACCGCGTAGAATGATGCATCTAGAGATGCTTAGCATAGTGCATGCTTCAATTGCTGCCTCTGACCTATATTTTGCGGTTGCCTGATTTGGCTCTCTAAACATTGTGTACTTATAATGAAGGGATGTTATTAATAACAATACATAATAACATTAAAAAACAGTACGTATTTTTGTCCACGAAAAATAAAGCTTAGAGACGGCTAGCTTTTTAGGAAAGCTAATACTTGTAATATGAAAGAAACAATTGAAAATGCCTTTATTATGACGTGCATTTGTTTGCACTGCGGCCTTTGTAGTTAAATCAGTCGCCATTTCCAGACGTGTTAGTGACATAAGAGTTGCTAGGTCGTGAGAAGGACAGTGTGCATAAGGTGCATTACCTAACATAAAATGATTTGTATTGTATTTTTTAGTATATACTTGATGTTATTGTAATCTCTGCTGAAGAGGAAATAACGGTTTAAATTCGAGTGGATAAGCATATCATGAAATAATTGATCCATTCGAATTTCAACGATTTTTTTTTATTCAGCTAAGGGAATCGCTGGGCTAATTACAACAAAACCTGGTCAGTGTTCATTGGATGCTTTTACAAAGCGGCCTTGTGTCTTATTTCTAATAAAAAAAAACTGAAATAGCCACCATCGCAGGACTTATTTTCAGGACCCTATACGAAATAAGCTTATTCACCAATTGAAACCAAACTTATCACCAGCATTCACTTGACGGTTCTTTATAAAGCTTTTGTTTTGGTTTTTTATGTCGACCTGAAATTCAAAATGGCCACTGCCACGTGACTTTGAGACCACTGGACCAGTTGAAACAAAACTTGTTTCAGGTATTAACTTTCACTTTCATATTTATTGGCTTGTTTAAAGATTAAAGTCAGTTTTTCCTAAGGAAAGACCTTATTTATCAAGTGCATGCGGATAAAGAAAATCGGGCTAGGGGGGACGAAGTTCGGGCAAGGGGTTTGGGGACCGCAGCGCCCTGGTGGGTTAGTAGTGGGGTGCGAAGCCCCCAGAAGCTGGTAAGATTTAAGCAATTGAGAGGGCGTTGAGGACTACATATTTTAACATTTGTAACACACTCTCTCTATCTCGCTCTTTTTTTCTCTCTCTCTCTGTCTTTTTTCCTTTTTGCGCTCTTTTTCTTTTTCTTTTTCCTTGTTTAAGGTGGGGAGGAGCGAACGTCCCTACGCCCCCTACTGCATTTGCCACTTTTTATTGTTCTTTGAACAATTAGCAGTTAAGTCTTTCTCGTTCATTTCTATTAGTTTATTCTTTTAATTTATTCCATTCTCTGCTACTATAAATGCGTATATATTTTGCCAAGCGGAGTAGACTCTGCATTTATTTAATACTCTGCTACTAAAACAGAAATGAACAATGTTTCTTACAATGTACCGTATACACAACATTATACTTACATTCGCTATCAAAACGTTGTCAACCAGCTAAAACAAACAAATGATACACAGTACAAATAAAATTTGATGCAGATGATGATTTTAGATAATTCAGATTGCCTTGTTTTTGTAAAAGTTTGGGCTTGAATAAATGATAACAACATGAATAAATTTATAAATTAAATGAGATCTGGTGCAGGTGTTTGGTTTAACTGGATAAAAAACCCACATCGTACTAAGTCTGTAGCTTAATGATTCGATAATATCTGTACTCATGCTTCCTCCTACTAAAACTAGATAAAAAACCCACATCGTACCAAGTATGTAGCTTAATGATTCGATAATATCTGTACTCATGCTTCCTCCTACTAAAACTAGATAATTTATCTAAGCTAAATTTTTAATCAATTGTTTATAAACAAATATTTTTGTAACCACAATACGTAATAAGATCAGTAATATTATGTGCCTTAATATAAGGGCAGTAACTCCCGATAGGCCATCTAATATATTTAATTTTAACTAAAGGAACCCTAAACATATGTAAGCTACTCCTTAAAAATGAATATGATTTTAAAAAAGGGTGGCCATTTGTCGAGGATATAGGATTCAAGTCCGGTGGCCATCTTGGCGAGGCTATAGGATACAAGTCAGGTGGCCATTTTGGCGATGCTATAGGATACAAGTCTGGTGGCCATCATGGCGAAGCTATAGGATTCAAGTCTGATGACCATCTTGGCGAGGGTACAGGATACAAGTCTGGTGGCCATTTTGGCGATGCTATAGGATACAAGTCTGGTGGCCATCATGGCGAAGCTATAGGATACAAGTCAGGTGGCCATCCTGGCGAGGCCATATGATACAAGTCTGGTGGCCATCTTGGCGAGGGTATAGGATATAAGTCTGATGACCATCTTGGCGAGGGTACAGGATACAAGTCTGGTGGCCATTTTGGCGATGCTATAGGATACAAGTCTGGTGGCCATCTTGGCGAGGCCATATGATACAAGTCTGGTGGCCATCTTGGCGAGGGTATAGGATATAAGTCTGATGACCATCTTGGCGAGGGTACAGGATACAAGTCTGGTGGCCATTTTGGCGATGCTATAAGATACAAGTCTGGTGGCCATCATGGCGAAGCTATAGGATACAATACTGGTGACCATCTTGGCAAGGATATAAGATACAAGCCTGGTGGCCATTTTGGCGAGTCTAAAGCATACAAGTCTGATGGACATCTTGGCGAACCTATAGGGCACAAGTCTGGTGACCATCTTGGCGAGGCTATATGAAACAAATCTGGTGGCCACCTTGGCGAGGCTATATGATACAAGTCTGGTGGATATGTTGGCGAGGCTATAGGCTAGAAGTCTGGTGGCCATCTTGGCGCGACTATAGGATGGAAGTCTGCTGAGGGTCTATTGAAGAATCATCATAATAAAAAAGTTGGTTTAAGTTAGACCAGTGGTATCAGAAAAGTTTTTATAGAATGTTATGTCAAAATAAATCTTACTTGCATGTGCCTAGAATAAACACAAATTTCTTTTTAAAATATTCTAAGACTACAGTTCTATATTGAGCCAATTCTTCTGACGAATAATGCAAAACCTGTAAATGAAAGGTTTTCTAATTGTCTGAAAATCAGAGCATGTACTACCTATTATAAAAACACCTGCTATTAGCATTTTGAACTTGTCGAAGATCCATAGGCTTTCAGTGATCTGGAAAAAATTACTTGAATATATTGGTACAAGCAACCGAATTAAGGACAAATTTCATTTCTGGAAAAAACCAGATATTAATTAATATATTATACAAAGAAGTTGTGAGCTATCAGGACAACAGATAATGTAACAACAATGAAAGCTGTCAGACTATATTAGATCAATTTTTCTATTTATTCGAAACCTGTATATATTTGCTTATTATATGTGAATATATGTTAGTTGTTGTTTTCACAGATGTTCGATATAGATTTTAAATGTAATTGGTTTCCGGTGCTTTTATTTTGTGTGACTTAATGGATATAACTTGCGTGATTAAATGGGGAGGAATGTTGTTACGCTCCTGGTAACAGCCAGACCTGACATGCCTACTACATTTATATTTCTGGTGGATGTACGTTTTCGTAATCGTATTATAACGCATAGCATGTGTTTCTCCTTTTGAAATGCACAATTAGATTATAACTTTTAAAGCAAAAAATTTGTAGGAAAACTAAAACGAACACAATTTTTTGTCGATCGCAGAGCCCACAAAGGGCTGTAGAATAAGTTATTATTCAGAAATATGATGATAAAAATTGTGAATAATCATCGACAAATACTATATTATAACAAGTAGGTTTAATTTTTACATCATAAAATGTCTATGCAGAATCAGTAGGACGAATTTGTTATAGTCCGAATATGTTTTGGTACGAATAATTTGGTTTCCACTCTTTTGTATGAAAACGTAATTAATTTTCCCGCAAAAAACCAGCACCAGTAGCCATCTAAAATTGAAATATAGTGGGAAATGAACCAATCTGTATTGCGATTTATTATACAGTAATAATTTTTCCCCATTTGAATTTTAGGAATAAAGTGCAATATATTTTCATATTTTACACTGCGTCTTGGTCTTTTATGTAATTTCTGGGAAAGTACAGATGTATTCCGAAAATCGGCGTTTATATTTTTGGTTTTGGTTTGTAAACAAACATGGCCGAAAATGAAATACATGATCTGCTCTCGAGGTAGGAATTAGCAGAACCGCTTGAAACTGAACAAATGGAAATGAATTCGATAGTCGATAATAGTAAAGTTAAAGAATTCATAGCCCAACAAAAAGAAAAAAATCAACTGTAAACTGTACGAAACGAAATATTGACCAAGTGAAAATATGATAATATTGGACCAAGCAAAATATTACAAAATAGCAAAGATATAGCATCTAGCTTGGGACAATATTGCCCGATATTCATGCAAATAGATTCATTTTGTACGGCGTCCTGAGTAAAGTGTTTCGATAACTCCCATATATCTATACGTGAATCACTGCGGGCAGGGTGCACTCGACTCCAATCTTAATTGAAAAGGATTACCAGTTTTTCTACCGAAGTACTCCGGCTTCCTCCCCCAATAAAAACTGGACGCCATGATATATTGCTGAAAGTGGCGTTAAACAATGTTCAAACAAACAAATTCAATACGTGAAAAGAAGGACTGAATCGCCTCCCTTTAACCGTTAAGTTTCACCAAATATATAAACAAAAGTTATAATATGAAAGAAACAATTGAAAATGCCTTTATTATGACGTGCATTTGTTTGCACTGCACCCTTTGTAGTTAAATCAGTCGCCTTTTCTAGACGTGTTAGTGACAGAAGAGTTGCTAGGTCGTGAGAAGGACAGTGTGCATAACGTGCATTATCTACCATAAAGTAATTTGTATTGTATTTTTTAGTATATACTTGATGTTATTGTAATCTCTGCTGAAGAGGAAATAACGGTTTAAATTCGAGTGGATAAGCATATCGTTAAATAATTGATCCATTCGAATTTCAGCGATTTTCCTTTATTCAGCTAAGGGAATCGCTGGGCTAATTACAACAAAAAATGGTTAGTGTTTATTGGATGGTTCTTTGCAAAGCTTGTGTTTTCATTCTGATAAAAAAAACTGAAATAGCCACTATCGCAAGACTTAGTTTCAGGAACCTATACGAACTAAGCTTATTCACCAATTGAAACCAAACTTATCACCAGTATTCCCTAGATGGTTCTCTATAAAGCTTTTTTATGACGACCTGAAATTCAAAATGGCCACTGCCACATGACTTTGAGACCACTGGACCAGTTGAAACAAAACTTGTTTCAGGTAGTAACTTTCACTTTCATATTTAATGGCTTGTTTAAAGATTTAAGTCAGTTTTTCCTATGGAAAGACCTTATTTATCAAGGGCGGATACAGAAAATCGGGCTAGGGGGACGAAGGGGTCTGGGGACCGCAGCGCCATGGTGGGGGAGTAGTGGGGCTACAGAAGCTGGCAAGATTTAAGAAACTAAGAGGGTGTTGAGGACTACATATTTTAACATTTGTAACACGCTCTCTATCTCGCTCTTTCTTTTCTCTCTCTCTATCTTTTCTCCTTTTTGCGCTCTCTTTCTCTTCCTTTTCCCTTGTTTAGGGTGGGGGGGCGAACGTCCCTTCTGGATCTGCCACTGTTTATTGTTCTGTGAACAATTAGCAGTTAAGTCTTTCTCGTTCATTTCTATTGGCTTTTTCTTTTAATTTATAACTAAAACTCAAATTTCAAGTTTTTATCAAATGTAATTGCCACCAATATCGGCTCAACTATATATGAAAAAAAGTTTCACATTTGTGAATCATGCTCAAAGCTTCATAGTGACTCAACATTATCAAAGAACGTCTCTCCAAGGCAGATTGGGGGCAAATTTCATCAAACAGTTCCGCTTGATTTTGGCTGTCTCAAAAATTAACAGAAACACATAGGATTTAGTCTTAGCGAAGTGAACTGACCACCACATTTATGTACATTTGATCATCCTTTCGATTCTGCTTTTTGCTTTTTGTGTACAACTGAATATAGAAATGTATTGACGACTTCCAGCATTGGTTCGATTAGGGTCAGTATTGTAAACTAATATCGGGCGCAATCTTGATTTTCCTGAAAATATTAGGACAAAACTTCTAAGTGAAACATTCTGTTGACCTGGCGGCAACTATCTGGTCCGAATAGAATTCTAAAGAAAACTGTTTAAATATGTTCTTGTCAGAAACTGTAAAGCTCGTTGAAATCATATTGTATGTAAGATGTTTACAAGAGACTTTATTGGTGCATGCACCAAATATTCGGACCGTAAATAATTAAGTGTTTGCTGCATAAAAAGCATTTCTTCCATGGTGTATTTAACAAACAGGTATACAAATTGTCATATCCGAATTTATTAATTCAAAGAGGCATGAAATTACGAACAATGTTATTTCATTGTGAAATAGAAAAAACTTTTTCAAGAAACATCCACACAAAAGGCTGCATAATGGTACGTAGTATCTTACCTACACCAAAGTACTTGCATTCTAGAAAACTAAATTAAACTTCAACTAGTATTACAGATGGGTAGAAAATTATTTATTGAGCCTACTAATGGTCGTAGTTTTCAACAAAGTTGAAATTTGTGTTTAAACTTAAAGTTTGGTATAAAGTAGTTTTTTAATGACAGAGAACCATAAATAAATGAAAACCACAAAAAACAATTTTATTTAACGTGAAAAAAAAAAAAACAAAAAAGTATTAGAGCTTTAAAATAAACAGTAAATTTGTAAAGTTACATTTCACATACTTCGTGATATTTTACAACATTCACACTAAACGTAAAAAATAATACTGATTTTTGTGTTGGTTTCAATTGATGTGCAGTAACAGAAATAGTAAAAAAGGAAATATAAATGTGTACGTGTTTTTATAATAAGCTGCATCCTTGAAAATAAGAATATGGTGGGAAAATGAATTTCTCTTATTTTCAATTAATTAACATTTATACCATTATTTTATTATCTACAAACTCATATTAAAAAGTGTCTAAATGTTATCTACACAATTAAGCTATTCATGAAATACAAAGTGTAGGTCAGTGTAGAATATAAAAGCGCATGCCATGGTTACCATTTACAGTCTTTTTACCACTGTGACAGAACACCACAGAATACCTCAGAACACCACAGAACTCCATAAAATACATTTTTCCTTTGATAAAACTAAATAAAAATATTATAATATGCCTTATTGTGAACAATTTGTCTAAAAACCACATTTTTGTTCACCATTATGTCCCGTGACGGTCGTAAGCTGTTGAAGGTTTCGCTGATAACGGCGATACCACAGAACGAAACCAAAATACCACTGAACACCCGATATAACTTAAAAAGGAAAGTGAAATTATTATATTGTGTTTATATTAACATTTGTTTTCATAAAACAATACATGAACAAATAACAGTCATGACAGTAGAGAAAAAAAGTAGATCTATATGAAGATCAAATTTTACAACTTAAATCAGGGACAGTCTATACTAACAGTATAGACTGTCCCTGCTTAAATTAAAAAAAATACAAATCCTCAAACAGTTATACATCCCAGCTGAGTTTGGTCTTTATTGATGTTTATTAGTAACACAATTCTAAAAAAATTACCCCATGGTTTTATTGGTGTAGCGCCAGGGCCATAAATCAATTTTAGTAACGACTTTCCAATTTAAAAAAAACGCCACCTAGTGCCCATTTCCGGTACTTCAGCCGCAGTTTGTCCTGTTGAAAACTATTGAAATGGACAATTGTCTTTGATAAATTTTCACCCTTCAATCAATGACAGGTGTCAATATCTGAGCGAGGATGTAATAAAAAACCCTGCTGTGTAAACATGATCGTTAATTAATTAACCTATGTTTATTCCCCCATTTACCTGATGCTAATCTGATTTAGAACCCCAGGTGTTTTATAGCTTGATTAAACAAGCTTACCGGTGACATCAGTGTTCTAATATTCAAACTCATCTGTTGCCTATGGCTATAGTAACATCTACTAATGAGGTTAATTAGATAAAATTCGATTGGCATTGACAAACAATACAAAAACAATGCAAAATCTTTATTTCAAATCATAGTCTTTTAGTAATGACAGCGTAGTTTTTTTTAACAGGAAGTAAAAGGTGAGATAAATCATATAAAACTGGAAATTGGTCAGTTTTTTATGACGATGATTTTATTTATTAGAAACATTTATTTAAAACAACTTATATTTATATATTTTTTTAACGAGGAATTCCTTGTTTTTAATATGACATGCTTAAACTATGCTGTTTAATAGTACTTATAACAGATGATTTCAAGAAGGTAGCGCTTTAAGAGAAAAAAAGCTTAATGTGTGGTAAGATTGACCGGCAATCTTGAATGATTTCTTTTTATATATTATGCGTATTTATCAAACTATTGCTAAGTGGTATTGGTAAACGGAAAGAAAGTCACAGGAAAAAAAGTCACAGGAAATCAAGTCACAAGAAAAAAAGTCACAGGAAAAAAAGTCACAATAAGTTGGTCTTGGTCACATATGTTGTCATAATAGGAAAATATTTTTATTTATAAGATAATTATGGTCATATTTTTATGTAAAACTTGTATATTACTTTATTACTTATTAGTTAGTTCATACCATTAATAAAAACTGTATTTTAGTCCATCAAAATCTATCAAACATTTTAGTTAAAACACATTACTGTTGACAGCTCTTTTTGTGCTGCTTTAACAGTTAAAAATATGTATACCAAAGAAAAGAATATGATAAACAACTATATTTAATACATCGATCAAAGCCAAAAACATGGCTTCAACATTTTAGTGAATTTTTTATTAAATAATGTTTAGTGAAAAATGAACATATGTGACCAATTACTGCACTACTAATTGCTTATTTGTTCCTTTGTTTTTATATGATAAAATTTTGTTAAATTGTTATAATATATATTTTAAAATAAAATGTCTTTAAATATCCACTTAACTTTTTATACACAAGAATATAAATCTTACAAAAAGAACTTAAAACACACATTCAATACCGATACAACTTATTAATTGTGATTTTGTTCCTTTGACTTTTTTCTTGTGACTTTTTTTCCTGTGACTTTTTATCCATGACTTTTTTTCCGTGACTTTTTTTCCTGTGACTTTCTTTCCTACAACAGTGGTATTGCCGTAAATAGCTTCCTTGTATACTAGAGAAAACATGTATGTTTTGACAAATATTCAGTATAAGAATTTACAGCTTATTAACACATATAAACATTTAAAATAGCTTTTTGAATTCAATAAGGTGTTTAAATAAAGTTCTTTGGTGGTCTCTGTCGTACCGCTTTTTCATGAAAAACTTTATAGCCGCTCTCATCGAGACATACGGATGAACAAATCTCGGAACCAATTTGAGGTTTAAAGAAATATTTTTATACAATAGGGCATATTTACATGAATATAACAATTTAAGTTAGTTCTATCAATAAAAAAGGAGTTTATAGAGTTCTTTGGTGCTCTGTGGTATCTTCTGCGTACGACGAGACATAATGGTGAACAAATATGTGGTTTTCAGACAGACATAATTTTATCCAATAAGGTATAATTACACAAAAATAATATTTTATTTAGTTTTATGAAAGAAAAAAGGGCATTTTATAGAGTTATGTGGTGTTCTGTTGTATTCTGTGGTGTTCTGTTGTAAAAAGACGCACCCCGTTGAAGACACGAAGCGACAATATTTGAACAGACTGACATAGAGCTGATTTTATTGAGATTATTTATGATCGCTTTTTATTAGAAATAGAATATGCTAGTTTGGAATGTAAAAACAATTCATGTAAAATTTCATGTAAACCGTAAAGTTGTCATGGATGCACATCCTCACAAGTCAGGGTTTCTGTATCCACGAAACCCTGACAAACTTAGCTAGGAAATTCCCGGGCTAGAAGTCACTATTTTGATTGGCTACATCATACCTTAATGTAGCCAATCAAAAGCTCGCTTTCATTCACGACTTGGTTAGGGGATATACCGATGTCGATGGTAAATAAACCAAACGGATGTGTTGCATAGACCATGTGAAAATCGGTGTATTTTGTACAGTCGTGTTAATAGTTTGTTATTACCGCGTTATTTATTAGTTGCGATACGTTTTCTTCCCACTCAAGAATGAGTAAGAATGACTACTGCCAAATGCTTGCTTCTTTCAAGCAATGATCATTAGTTGATATTTTGAAGGTTTAACGTCATATGAAAATCTTCTAGCCCGGGAACTTCCTAGCTAAGTTTGTCAGGGTTTCGTGGACACATGAGGACACAGAAACACTGACTTGTGAGGATGGTGGAGAATGGGAGATAACTCCATTGTCCCTAATTGAACAATAGTTATTGCTCTCTATCGTGGAGGTTTATTTGTATATGTTTATTCCCCAACCCATAGTTGGCGCGGTTTAAAATTTTTTTTTTTCTTGTTTTCCTCAATGGAGACAAGATCAGCTAAAGGTATAAGATTACCAGATCATCTTAAAGACTTTATAGTGCATGAAATGTCAATACACTCAGAGAATGACATTCCTTCTACTCCTAAAGCACCTGAAGTGGGTATCGGTGCCAAACAAAAAGTCCAGACTCCTGGTCCACGAGTGATAGCTTCCACCCCTTGCGGAACGAACTCGAGCGACGAACTATTACGCAGTATTTCATTGCTTGAAGAAGAAAATAGAAACTTAGAACTATCGATTAAACTAGAAGATCTGACAAAAAAGAACACAGAACTTAAAAAGCGTATACTTACTAAATCACAAGACTTGCCAAATCAGAAAGTGTCCCGGTCAAAATCTATTCATAAAACCAATAAAACAGACATACCCTCAGTGAAAACTCTTCGTGCTGATGAAAATTTATCCAAAAAAGTGGAACAGTTAAAGGGAAATTTTGCTGCAATCCAGCTACAGCCCACTGACAGTGACAGTGAAGGTGATTCTTCTGGTGATTCACTCACCGAAGAGAGCGGGCCATGTAAAGGTAATAAATTTTATGAACCTTTTACACCGAAAACAAAAACTAAAGCCATATCTGGGGAAGCAAGGGCTTCAAAAGATCGAGTTACTTTGGATGTTCCCTGGCCGCATGAATTTGCTCAAAATTCTTCAGTTAATTACAATGACAAACAATTCGGCCTGATTCAGCTGATTAGAGGTGAAATCTTTATTTTATTGAACGTGGAAAAGGAGTTTATTCAATTTAGACAATCACACTTGCTAAATTTACTGTATTTGGCTGAGAAATTTCCATTCTCTGAAATTAAAGCTTATCATGCAGAAGTCCTTCGTGCTATCGAGAGAGGCTTAAAATCCTGGAATGACTCGTTTGCGGATGAGAAATATAGAACATTGGTAACACCTATATCATCTTCCAACCGTGAAAATCGGTACATCGTTTGTGGTTCTTACCAAGCTGGAAATTGCCAAACTTCAGGTGATCATTTCGGAAAATTCGGTGATAAAAAGTTGTGTTGTACGATCATGGTACATTGTTCCCAGTCTAATCTAAAAAATAGCATTGCAATGTGACCGACTTTCACGGTTTTTTTGAAACCTACAACTAACTAAACGTTGTATTTCTGATATTTTAGTATTTCTCAAAATACATTATACATAGATTTAAATGTATTGGTAGTATGACATATATCAACAAATGTACTTATAGACGTGATCTAGACAACATGTTCTAAAAATAACATCGTAAACAAATTGGACCGACTTTTGCTGACTCATAATTCACATTAATTTTAAAATAATTACTATATATTATTATACTTTAGTAATAACACCGGTACAACTCTAATAATTTTCGTCTTGGGGAGTTTTTTACGTCCTACACCGACAACTTAATGCCCTTGGTCGGACGGTGAAATAATAATTTTTCCGACGCAGTCGGTATTATATTCACTTTTTACCCTTTGACCTCATGACACTTCACCTCTCAAAAAAAGCAAGTCACGTGATCGTAATTCTGTTTCTTGATTAGTCAAAAACCAATTGGACGGGGGTTCGAAACAGGGTTGTAAATTGGACAAGGGGTTCGATACAGGTTTGTAAATTACCTTTCAAATTGTGTACAATTATTATTACATTTTACCGTCTGTTTGTTTATAAAATTATTTCATAGTGCAATTTAAGTATTAAGAAAGATAGAGATGAGCTGCAGTTTGTAAAATTTTATATCAAACAACTTATACAAAAATGTTTATTTTATTTTTTGAAGTACAGCGCAAATTAAAACGTATATTAACACCAATTCTCCATAAGGATCAAAGGATTTCCATATAGGGTGAGACATGACATGTCTCAGATTTTGCTGATTATCATTTTATAAGTTGAAATTGACCATTTGATCACAAAATAATGATTGTTTGTTATGATTTGACTTCGGTTGTCATGGTAACCATGGCGCTATTTGGGCCGATTTAAATACATTGAAAACGGCAATATTCAAATCCAAATTTTTCAAGGGAAAATCAATTCATATTCAATAGATTTTTTTTATTTGCTTAATTCAATATCTCATTGACAATATTTAAAGCAGTTACAACACTTTAAATATATGTGTGATCAGACTGAGACTATTGAACATGTCAAGAAATAGTGCATAATTCTTTATAATTTTTGGTAAAAAATATTGTCATTTTGGCCACTTTTCTGACTCCATTTTCAGAAATACACCAATCACAAATACTCATCATGAATATAATTTCATAGATTGATGATTAATATTCAAATATGTTAAAAATCTCAATAGGGGAAAGAAAAAATGTCTTTAGAAAACACTGTTAAAGTTGGTTACCATGATGGTAATAAAACAAAAACGGCAATTTTTCGATATTTAAATATATGTATGACCATACTTCTAATATGAGACAAGATAACAATTGTTGTCATCATATGTACCTAAAGGGATCTTTTCAACATAGTATGACCTTAGAAAACTTTCAAGGTCACTTGTGTTGTTCTCAAAGTCACTTAAAATTGATTTTGCTTCGAGATTTTCATATTTGAATGCTCAATCTTTAATTGACCTTGACCTTGAGACACTGTACCCTGAAATGATTTCAATGTCATTTTAAGTTTATATGATGTCTGTTAAAAATAATAATTAAGGATGATTTAATTTAACCCTAAGAAACAGTAATTTCGTGGAAACATTGAACAATACAGAAATGGCTTTTTTCACAAGTTAAAATGATATCCATCTTTGACAGTGTTTTCTATAGACATCTTTTTTTACCCCATTGAGATTTTTATAAGTTGTGAATATTAATTATCCATTTATGTAATTATAATATGATTGGTGCATTTTCTGAAAATGGAGTCAGTAAAGTGGCAAATATGGTACTTTTTTGGTAAAAAAATTCCAGAAAAAATGCTTGATTTCTTGACATATTCGATAGCCTCGTTCTGACTACACATTTATGTTTAGTCTTGAAACTGTTTTGAATATTGTCAATGAGGTATTGAATTAAGCAAATAAAACGTTATATTGAATATGCATTGATTTTTGAATAACAAATTTGGAATTGAATATAGGCTATTTCGCAGAGAAATGATAAAAAATGACCGCCTCGGTTACCATGGCAACCGTAGATAATCATAACAAACAGTCATCATTTTTGTGATCCAATGGTAAATTGGAACTTATGAAATGAAAATCAGCTAAAACTGAGACATGTCATGTCCCAGTTATTTTGGTGCTTAGGGATAATTGGTCTTAACACGCTAGATTTTTGCGGGCTTTTATGGAGTTTAAAAAAGACAAAGAGAAGAAATTTTAATTAATTTCTTTAATAAATACAAATTAACAATCATTTTATATACATGTTGATATTAAATCAAATTATTATTATTGTTCTTGGGCGTCCGCCGTAGAACACATAGATAGAGAGTTGTGGCTCTAATTGTAAAGTATACTTTGCTTATTCAGTAAAGTTTAAACTATAAACATTTTATTAAAAAAAATTCTAATAATATTCAATTTGTTTACATTATTGTATAATTGCTTTGGTGCTCGCAGAAAACTTCATTTCTATATCTTAGGCAGTGGGTTTCAATACATAATAGCAATACACGTTCTGGAATACATGTACATGTACAAAATTGCAGGTAGTTGTATGTAAATTATCAATTTTAGGTTTACTATATGCTTGGTAAATCTGTTAATATCGAAAACACGTAAATAAAATATTCTGTTGAAATATAAAAACACATATGAGGGGGGGGGGGGGGAACACATGTTTCAATTAATAACTTCAAACTCATTTCACATGGGACTAGTGTTAATTTATAGGTTCATGATTTCTGTCACGTAGTAATAATTGTCCTTCTGATCAGTACTTCCCCAAAAAAAAAAATTTCCATCAAACATTTCTGGTCTATTGAAACGGGGAATTTGTATGACAATAATGGCGATTCGTAGTTCAATGCATAACTCAATTTATATCTTTACTGCGTCGGTTATCTTTTTAAAAGATAGTACTTGTTTTTAAATTATAATTTAACAACAGTAAATTAATCCAACCTCCGCAGCAATTCATGAAACGTTTTCAAACTCATATCATATTACGGACCGGCTTTGTTTCCAACTAAAATGGAGTACATAAAACTTTTATATAAAACTGCCAAAAATGTTATTTAAATGTGTTTTTGTGTATAGTTTGGGTAAGTTCCCAGATAGCAACACTACGTTGGCCCAACGTTGGCCATTTGTTGGCATGGTTGGTAAATGGTTGGCGTTGGCGTTCTAACATCGACCCAACGTTGGCCCATCGTAATGTGACCAACTGTTGGTGTTCCAACGTCAACCCAACATAAATTTGTCCACATACAAAAATTAATGCCCGATTAAATTTAACAATGTAAATGGAAATATATGACATAACAAGTGCAGTTAATAATCAAATATAAATGCATTTAGATCATACGTTTTATAAGCTTGCTAATTAATTAATTAATTAATTAATTAATTAATTAATTAATTAATTAATTAATTTAACACATGTGTGACATCTGGGAAATATATTTATAGTTAAATCTGATGACCTATAAATTGTTAGAACAATTAGTGTGCAGATTAGACGCGGGGCATTAGTATACTGTTTCAGATAATTTCGCGCTAATCCATAGCAATATGTGTGTCAGGAATTCACATCGGTCGCCATTTTGGACAGCTTGGATTATTTTATTTAACACAAAATAGAATGTAAGTACATGAACTTATTAGTTTAAATACTTAGTTTTTAATTATTAACCATGTATGTTTTAAGCTAAAATATTTAGTTTGTTTTTTTTTATAATAAACAATGTATGTTATTTAATTGCATCCTACTTTTCCACAGGCTTCTTTTGTTTGTTTGTTATTTTTTCAACCTGTGTTTATTATATTTCGTAACATAATGCAAATATAAAACATATAAGTCTTGTAAAAAATATCCCAGAAAATATACATGGAAGAATTGACACAATTGTTTTATTTACTACAGTGTACTAGTATTCCGGAATAAATCATTGAGGCCCATATGTTACAGAATAGGCGCACAATTAAGAGTTATGTAAAGACAATACATGTACGCTAAAAAGGGCAAAGAATAAAGATCCTACGGAATGTCCAGTAACAGATAAGTTCATTTACATTTTAAGGCTATATCAACGTTATTATGTGCCTTGATGATGAATCGTTTACATAAAAAATTACAATTTATAACAAATGCAAAATGACAAATGAAAATACAATATTGAAAGTATTTTTATGACACAAATATATTTTACTTTCTATATTCCATTTTTTTCAGGGTATGTGAGGAAGAAGGGACTCAGTGTTCATCTATAGTGACAGTCATATTGACAATGTACTTAAGGACTGGTTAAAATTCGCAAGAGATATACATGAAGAGTGGTTAGAAAAAGGTCTTTCGGAAAAAAGAGTAGAGAAGCTGATGATAAAGCTGAATTGGAATAAAGTTGATCATAAATTTAATGTTCTTGTAATTGACAACCAACCAAAATATACATGATATATACCAACACAAATTTCAGTGTTTTATAGCAGAGATCACTGATCCTTTGACTTGTTTAAAAGACGATAAGTACAGAACAAGCAATTTTGAGCTATTGACTGAGAAAATCCCACACAAACTTGTTGGCAAGATGTTGGCAAACTGCCTGCTTAGCAGGCTAAATCAAGTTGGGCCAACGTTGGCCCAACCTAAAATCACACAAAAACATGTTGGCAAGATGTTGGCAGTGTGCAGTCTAAGTTGGCTATGTCTCGTGGGGCCAACGTTGGCCCAACCAGTTGGCCCAACGTAGGGCCGATGAGCAAAATTACGTTGGGCCAACGTAGTCTGCCAACGTTGGCCCAACGAAGTTGCCATCATTAACCCAACGTTGGCCCAACGTGTGATTGCTATCTGGGTTTCTGTAAAGTTTGTGTAACGTTTGTGTCGAGTTCGGGTAAAAACATAGCCGCCTTGTGTGTTTTTTCTTTGGTGTTGTCGCGTGCCGGTCGGTTGCGTGTTTAAAAGTTCGTACCTGGTTTCCCAGGAACTGAGAGAAATAACTTTATGGCAGACAACTGTTTATGGAACGCCACTCACATAATCACAATGGCAGACCACCTAACTCGTGGTACTACAACCTTCTATCAAAATCACAATGGCAGACCACCTAGCAGACCACCTAACTCGTGGTACTACAACCTTCTATCAAAATCACAATGGCAGACCACCTAACTCGTGGTACTACAACCTTACAATGGCAGACCACCTAATTCGTGGTACTACAATCTTCTATCAAAATGACAATTGCAGACCACCTAACTCGTGGTACTACAACCTTCTATCAAAATCACAATGGCAGACCACCTAACACGTCGTACTACAACCTTCTATCAAAATCACAATGGCAGACCACCTAACTCGTGGTACTACAACCTTCTATCAAAATCACAATGGCAGACCACCTAACTCGTGGTACTACAACTATCAAAATGACAATGGCAGACTACCTATCTCGTGGTACTACAACCTTCTATCAAAATGACAATGGCAGACCACCTAACTCGTGGTACTACAACCTTCTATCAAAATGACAATGGCAGACCACCTAACTCTATGTACTACAACCTTCTATCAAAATGACAATGGCAGACCACCTAACTCGTGGTACTACAACCTTCTATCAAAATCACAATGGCAGACCACCTAACTCGTGGTACTACAACCTTCTATCAAAATGACAATGGCAGACCACCTAACTCGTGGTACTACAACCTTCTATCAAAATGACAATGGCAGACCACCTAACTCGTGGTACTACAACCTTCTATCAAAATGACAATGGCAGACCACCTAACTCGTGGTACTACAACCTTCTATCAAAATGACAATGGCAGACCACCTAACTCGTGGTACTACAACCTTCTATCAAAATGACAATGGCAGACCACCTAACTCGTGGTACTACAACCTTCTATCAAAATGACAATGGCAGACCACCTAACTCGTGGTACTACAACCTTCTATCAAAATGACAATGGCAGACCACCTAACTCGTGGTACTACAACCTTCTATCAAAATGACAATGGCAGACCACCTAACT
The DNA here is from genome assembly GCA_944474755.1 of Limnoperna fortunei. NCBI lineage: Eukaryota > Metazoa > Mollusca > Bivalvia > Mytilida > Modiolidae > Limnoperna > Limnoperna fortunei. The sequence goes on from OX104118.1 coordinate 89,144,809, forward strand.
CGTGGTACTACAACCTTCTATCAAAATGACAATGGCAGACCACCTAACTCGTGGTACTACAACCTTCTATCAAAATGACAATGGCAGACCACCTAACTCGTGGTACTACAACCTTCTATCAAAATGACAATGGCAGACCACCTAACTCGTGGTACTACAACCTTCTATCAAAATCACAATGGCAGACCACCTAATTCGTGGTACTACAACCTTCTATCAAAATGACAATGGCAGAACACCTAACTCGTGGTACTACAACCTTCTATCAAAATGACAATGGCAGAACACCTAACTCGTGGTACTACAACCTTCTATCAAAATGACAATGGCAGACCACCTAACTCGTGGTACTACAACCTTACAATGGCAGACCACCTAACTCGTGGTACTACAACCTTCTATCAAAATCACAATGGCAGACCACCTAACTCGTGGTACTACAACCTTCTATCAAAATCACAATGGCAGACCACCTAACTCGTGGTACTACAACCTTCTATCAAAATCACAATGGCAGACCACCTAACTCGTGGTACTACAACCTTCTATCAAAATCACAATGGCAGACCACCTAACTCGTGGTACTACAACCTTACAATGGCAGACCACCTAACTCGTGGTACTACAACCTTACAATGGCAGACCACCTAACTCGTGGTACTACAACCTTCTATCAAAATCACAATGGCAGACCACCTAACTCGTGGTACTACAACCTTACATCAAAATCACAATGGCAGACCACCTAACTCGTGGTTCTACAACCTTCTATCAAAATCACAATGGCAGACCACCTAACTCGTGGTACTACAACCTTCTATCAAACTGACACAACTCTATATGTACTGCAATATTCACTGCTATTGAACACCCTCTCACTGGTATTCCAGATAATATGTGGCTAACCAACTATTGCTATCTAATATATATACAGGATATACCTTATGTAGGAATTACTACACTATGTATATATAATTATGTCACTAGGTATATTAGTATAAGCCATACTCAGGAGTTACAATACCAATCCCAAGCAATATTCATTTACCAATTTTTCCTTTGTGCCTGTAACAGACAATGGCCACAATACAAATGACAAAGTTACCAAGTTCAAGTTGCCCCTATTCATAAAAATAACAGTGTATTAGAAAAAAGTAATTATATACCAGTCAGTGCCTTACCTGTTATGTCAAAAAGGCTTAAAGCTATTGAAACACAGCTAGCGAAATACTTTGGCAACATCTTCAATCCTTTTTGGGAGCATTTAGACCCCGTTTTGGATGTCAAACGTCATTGCTACGTGAAATTGAAGACTGGGAAAAAGCCTTAGATAACAAGGAATACTTGGCAGCAATACTCATGGACCTCTCTAAAGCTTTCGATTGCCTCCCCCACGACCTACTCTGACTTACTAACATTAAAAGCCTATGGTCTATCTAAAGCCTATGGTCTATCTAAATCCTATGGTCTATCTAAATCCTATGGTCTGTTTGAAGCCTATGGTCTATCTAAATCCTATGGTCTATCTAAAGCCTATGGTCTATCTAAAGCCTTTGCTCTATCTAACGCATATGGTCTATCTAAAGCCTATGGACTATCTAAAGCCTATGGACTATCTAAAGCCTATGGTCTATCTAAAGCCTATGGTCTATCTAAAGCCTATGGTCTATCTAAAGCCTATGGTCTATCTAAAGCCTATGTTCTATCTAAAACCTATGGTCTATCTAAATCCTATGGTCTATGTAAGGTCTAAGGTCTATCTAAAGCCTATAGCCTATCTTAAGCCTATGGTCTATCTAAATCCTATGGTCTATGTAAGGCCTATGGTATATCTCCTATGGTCTATCTAAAGCGTATGGTCTATCTAAAGCCTATGGTCTATCTAAAGACTATGGTCTATCTAAAGACTATGGTCTATCTAAAGACTATGGTCTATCTAAAGCATATGGTCTATCTAAAGCCTTTGGTCTATCTAAAGCGTATGGTCTATCTTAAGCGTATGGTCTATCTAAAACCTATGGTCTATGTTAGGCCTATGGTCTATGTAAGACCTATGGTCTATCTAAAGCCTTTGGTCTATCTAAAGCCTATGGTCTATCTAAAGCCTATGGTCTATCTAAAGCCTATGGTCTATCTAAAGACTATGGTCTATGTTAGGCCTATGGTCTATGTAAGACCTATGGTCTATCTAAAGCCTATGGTCTATCTAAAGCCTATGGTCTATCTAAAGACTATGGTCTATCTAAAGCCTATGGTCTATCTAAAGTCTATGGTCTATCTAAAGCCTTTGGTCTATCTAAAGCCTATGGTCTATCTAAAGACTATGGTCTATCTAAAGCCTATGGTCTATCTAAATCCTTTGGTCTATCTAAAGCCTATGGTTTATCTAAAGCCTATGGTCTATCTAAATCCTTTGGTCTATCTAAAGCCTATGGTTTATCGAAATCCTATGGTCTATCTAAAGCCTATGGTCTATCTAAAGCCTATGGTCTATCTAAAGCCTATGGTCTATCTAAATCCTATGGTCTATCTAAATCCTATGGTCTATCTAAAGCCTATGGTCTATCTAAAGACTATGGTTTATCTAAAGCCTTTGGTCTATCTAAAGCCTATGGTCTATCTAAAGCCTATGGTCTATCTAAAGCCTATGGTCTATCTAAATCCATTGGTCTATTTAAAGCCTATGGTCTATCTAAATCCTATGGTCTATGTAAGGCTTATGGTATATCTCCTATGGTCTCTCTAAAGCCTATGTTCTATCTAAATCCTATGGTTTATCTCAAGCCTTTGGTCGATCTAAAGCCTATGGTCTATCTTAAGCCTATGGTCTATCTAAAGCCTATGGTCTATGTAAGGTCTATGGTCTATCTAAAGCCTATGGTCTATCTAAATCCTATGATCTATCTAAAGCCTATGGTCTATCTAAAGACTATGGTCTATCTAAAGCCTATGGTCTATCTAAAGCCTATGGTCTATCTAAAGCCAATGGTCTATCTAAATCCTTTGGTCTATTTAAAGCCTATCGTCTATCTAAATCCTATGGTCTATCTAAATCCTTTGGTCTATCTAAAACTTCTAATATGTATTGAATGCATAATTATTTAATTAATGACTATGACATATGTCTATGTATATGTACGGACTAAAAATAAAATGCACTTTAAACCATTTGTTCATCACATCTGAGATTACATATCGAAGTCAACAGGTGCCACCTAATTAAAAAAGAATGGATTGTTTTTCGTATTGTGCTTCTCAAAACATGGTATAGAAAATTTAATATGGAATAGAATACTGGGAATAAATAAGTACAGGTAGGCGACGACTTGTTTAATTTCCTTGATACATTATAAAATCCTGTCTTTATCAAGTGCTACTTTTCCAGACTCGTTGAAAATTGCCCAAGTGGCGCCTATTTACAAAAAAAACAATATCTTGGAAAAAGGTAATTACAGGCCTGTAAGTGTTCTACCAGCAATTTCAAAAATATTTGAAACAGCCATAGAAAATCAAATTTCGAGACACTTTGAAAACTTTTTCAACCCTTTTCTTGCTGCCTTTCGGTCAGGCTATGGCTGCCAATCAACTTTAGTAAAGATACTTGAAGACTGGAGAAGGGCACTAGATAACGACAGATATGTAGCAGCCATACTTATGGATCTGAGTAAAGCCTTTGATTGCCTACCCCACGATCTGCTTTTGTTAAAATTAAAAAACTATGGAATAACTGACTCTGCTGTAAATCTTCTTGACAGCTATCTCTCTAACAGAAAACAATGTGTTAAAATTGGCAACAGTCTCAGTAAAATGCTTGATGTATATAAAGGTGTTCCACAGGGTTCCATTCTTGGGCCTGTGCTATTTAATATTTTCATAAATGACATCTTTCTGTTTGTTAATAAATGTGATCTTTACAACTATGCTGATGATAATACCCTATCTAAGTCTGACAAATCATTGGAATGTGTTGTTTGCTCATTAGAAGAAGATAGTAAATCTCTAATCTCATGGTTCTCATTCAACAAAATGCAGGCAAACCCAGAAAAATTCCAGGCCATTGCCATTGGACCCAAAACAAACTTACAAGATACAACATTCAATCTAAATGGTAGCATCATTAAATGTGAGGATGAGGTGAAGCTACTTGGTGTTACTATAGACTTTAAACTGGACTTCAACACACATATCTCAAACATATGTAAAAAAGCAGCTAGACAGTTGAATGTTCTAAAGCGAATTGGCACACACTTAAATAAATTTTCAAAACTCACATTATATCACTCGTTTATTATGTCAAATCTTAGTTATTGTCCTCTAGTTTGGCACTTCTGCTCTGAAGACAACACTAAAAAAATTGAAAAAATACAGGAACGTGCATTAAGATTTATTTATGATGACTACGGTATAACAGCTCATACAACACTTTGCTTGAAAAATCTCAACTACCATCACTTAAAGTACGCAGAATGAGAACCATGGCATTAGAGACCTTCAAAATATTGTATAACTCTGGTCCAAAATTTCTTCATGAACTGGTAAATTTTAAAAATAGTTCCTATAATTTTAGGTACAAAGGCATAGCTGAACTTCCACGTCCAAGAACAACTAGGTACGGTAAGAGAAGCTTTGGATACGAGGCAGCAAGAATCTGGAATTCCTTGCCTAATGAGGCAAGGAATACATCAACATTTGGGAATTTTAAAAATTTTATATCTTCATGGTGTTTTTATGAAAATTGTAAATGCAGTGCCTGTCGGTGAATGTATCTTCTTGCTGCCCTGTGACCAATGTCTCAAGCTTGTGTCTATGTGCTGCCTTTTATTTTGTTTTTAGTGCTTTAATCTATTAACCTTCTTGTGCTTAGTTTATGTGCTGTGTGTGCTTTTGTTTTTATAAACGTGCTGCTTATAATAACCATACTTTGTGTGTTTTTATACCTTATATGCTTAAATGTTTTTATGATTGTATGCTTTCTATGCTTATATGATTTTAAGCTTGTATGCTTGTATGCTTTTTATATCTCTTTAGACGTATGGTTTTAAGTTTTATTTTATATTTATGTATGTCTGGCGTATAAGCATGTGCTTGTTTTTGTTTTAAAAATATTCAGTCGTTTAAAGAGCCCTACAGAGCTCATGTTAATTTGTTACCTTGTATATATTATGACGACTCTAAATAAAGATTACTTACTTACTTACTTAAAATCCTGACAGGTATATATGTTATTCTGTGTCATTAGCAATTAAAGAATCTTGCTATTGACTTTTAGTAAAAAAAAAGGAAAACATAGCAGGAGATGTAGTCATGTAAACTAGCAAAAATGTTTTCGAAAAAATGGACACATTATTTATCGTACTATTAATTCCGATTTCTTTTGATTTTGTACACATTCTTCTTTCATGTTATAACAGAAAAATAAATATCGTGTTTAAAGTACTGTGTAGACCGTTTGAATAAGAAACAGTTTAAATTGCGACAACTTCCTGAAAACCGGCAAATATTTCAAGGTATATCATCCGAAAGTATCTAAAAGATTCACAATAAAATAATATCTGTTAAAATTCGACAACTTCCTGAAAACCAGCAAATATTTCAAGGTATCTCATCCGAAAGTATCTAAAAGATTCACAATAAAATAATATCTGTTAAAATGCGACAACTTCCTGAAAACCAGCAAATATTACAAGGTACCTCATCCGAAAGTATCTAAAAGATTCACAATAAAATAATATCTGTTAAAATGCGACAACTTCATGAAAACTAGCAGATATTTCAAGGTACCTCATCCGAAAGTATCTAAAAGATTCACAATAAAATAATATCTGTTAAAATACGACAACTTCCTGAAAACCAGCAAATATTACAAGGTACCTCATCCGAAAGTATCTAAAAGATTCACAATAAAATAATATCTGTTAAAATGCGACAACTTCCTGAAAACTAGCAGATATTTCAAGGTACCTCATCCGAAAGTATCTAAAAGATTCACAATAAAATAATATCTGTTAAAATACGACAACTTCCTGAAAACCAGCAAATATTACAAGGTATCTCATCCGAAAGTATCTAAAAGATTCACAATAAAATAATATCTGTTAAAATGCGACAACTTCCTGAAAACCAGCAAATATTTCAAGGTACCTCATCCGAAAGTATCTAAAAGATTCACAATAAAATAATATCTGTTAAAATGCGACAACTTCCTTAAACCAGCAAATATTACAAGGTACCTCATCCGAAAGTATCTAAAAGATTCAAAATAAAATAATATCTGTTGGTTGGTTTATACCTTTAAACGATTAATTTTGCATTACGAGAATATACGTAAAGTATGACGTTCGTCAAAATGGTAAACAAATATGGTAAACAAAAATGGAGACCACTAAAATTGCTCGTTTTACATTGATTTTTATATTTTTTAAAGGGCTTATAGTCATGATAAGGGCAATAGAGTCATGATAATGGCAATATAGTCATGATAAGGGCAATATAGTCATGATAAAAGGGCAATGGCAATATAGTCATGATAAGGGCAATAGAGTCATGATAAGGGCAATAGAGTCATGATAAAAGGGCAATATAGTCATGATAAGGGCAATAGAGTCATGATAAGGGCAATAGAGTCATGATAAAAGGGCAATATAGTCATGATAAGGGAAATAAAGTCATGATAAAATGGCAATATAGTCATTATAAAAGGGCAATATAGTCATGATAAAAGGGCAATATAGTCATGATTTTAAAATTTAAAATGTATTTACTTTAAATGCATAATTGCTTGAATTATAAATAAATAATTGCTATCGTCTTGTGCTATCCTGTTAGTTATAGGTAGTCCATGAATATAGTTCATCATAAAAGTAGAGTATTTCTTTGTAATTTTTTTTATTTGCCTCTTTCCTTGTTTTTGTGCAATTTTTCGGCTTATCGAAACGAAGGATCTTTTTACAGTTTTCTAATTGTTTTCTAAACAAAACAAAACAAAACAAACTGGATAATGCAGGACACACTCGCAAAAAATACAGGTTAACGTCCGGTTATTACAAAGATCTTAAAACTTTTTTCGAGCGACCTCATTTTTGACATAATGTATACAACGTCACCAGTTCTCGATATTTATACGCAATCGGATCATCTCGCCGGTTATTTCCGACAACGGAAATGGCCGAGAGATGTTCCGATTGATGTATACGTAATATAGCTATGTAGTGCAATTCTGACAATAAAATACTTTAAAATATAATTTAAAATGTTATTCATATAAAATTTGTTTAAATTAGAGCATTGAATTAAAAGATGGGACCGTTTAAATTGAAGAAATTTTGGGATTACGGAAAACTATCGGAATGTTTGGTACTGTACATTTGGCAAAATTTTACGGAATTTTACACATCTAAACGAGGAACATGCTGATTTTTTATTCCCCGAGAAGCAAACTGATGTGCTAAAGGAGAATTATCGACAAACAGAAGGAATGTGCAAATCCTCGTTTTATGGTAATATGAATTTGTACATGACTATCGGGAAAGGTTATCGAAAACAGGTTAAGGCACGATACCTGAAATTTACATAGTCTAAAGCTTTAAAATGGAGTGATCATCATAAAACTCAAAAATACAAGAAAAGCAAATTATAAAGTAACGCCCAAGTCAAATTGTGGTTCGCATGGATAGGAGAAAACAACGATTTTTAGTAAAATACGATGTTACATAGTGAAGTTAAATGGTACAATAAACGGAGATTCCTCATTGGACACTCAGAAAGGTATACGTTTTAGCCAATAGCTAGCCCTAAATGCGGTGAAAAAAATGTTGTGCTTGACTTAAAAAAAGGTTTGCAAAGCGAACCTTCCCAGGCCACTTCGTAAGAGGTGGTTTTACGGTGTGAGTTTTGGGTCACGAGAAGCCTGATATGACAACGGCCTCGTAATTATTTGCGCAAAGGGGAAACTATTAACTTTTGAGACTCCTTAAAACGAGCAGAATAATTTCAGCTATATCACATTACATTTTCGGGGTGTCATGTTAGATCATTATTTTTTGTTTAGAAACCCCGAAGGGTACTCAAGGAAACTCACAAACACCCATAAAATACTCCTGAAATGGGCTTTGCACAATCAGTTAAAAACATCCAATAAATTTAATAAATAAATGTTCTATATGAAACTGCTTTTTAAATACAACCCCAATATCTGATAGTTCTTTAATGTATTCATCTGCAAGCGTTGTGGAAATAGAGAGGAATATTAATAGAGATCTAGAACTGCTTAACGAATGGGCTAGTGGTTTTAATCTTTTAATCCCCAAAAAACGAAATATATGTTTTGTTCCTTTAGAAATCACGAACCCCCGAACCTCACATTCAATCGTGAAAATATTACAAATCATAAACATTTAGGAAAAACTCTCAAAATTGTAAATGGTCTACTCATATTGATAATAAAAGTGCTTCTACAAATATTTGTTCTGCGAAAATTAAAGTATCTACTGTGCAGAAACAACCTGAACATTATTTATTCTAGGCATATTCTTCCTCTACTAGAATATGCTTGCGAATTATGGGATGGTTGCTCTGTCACTGACAGGGAAAAAATTGAACGTTTACAATCAGAAGCTGCTAGAATTGTAACAGGACTTCCTCGCTTTTCTAATAATGAATCGTTAATGTTCGAAACAGGTTGGTCTTCTTTAATGAATAGACGTTATATAAGAAAACTAAATCTTATGTATAAAATCCGCAATGGTAATGCTCCCGAATATTTAAGAGATATTCTAAATGACTACTCTGATGTTGTTATAATTTAAGAAATCGACTAGATTACAGAACACCATTGTGTCGACTGGAGACCTTTTCAAAATCTTTTTTTCCATCAACAGTTAGAATGTGGAACTTTCTTCCTTCAGATCAAAGAGAATTACCAACTTTTATGAGCTTTAAAATGTCACTGAAAAAAGAAAACTATATTGTCTCATCATATTTTCTAATAGGAAGCAGAAATTTAAATATTATTCATACTAGATTACGTCACCGTTGCAGTTCCCTAAAGGCCGATTTATATAGAGTAAACATAATCAACGACCCAAGCTGTGCTTGTGGTTGTCCCTTAGAAGACTCCATACACTATTTTCTAGAATGTCCACTTTACGATAACATTAGAAATCAATTTTTACATCCGTTGATCCGAATTACTAATCTCTCTATTGAAATTGTCCTATTTGGTTCTGATAGCCTTAGTAACAAAGTGAACACTATAATTTTTAGACATGTACACAGTTACATTCACCATTCTAAAAGATTTTCTGCATAGCTCGACACCCCCCCCCCTTATTATTATGGTTGACTTTCTTGCATTGTTTATAATGTATTGCTTTGTATATTTTGTAAGATTATTGAACGGAGAGAACTTCATAAGTTGTAATAACTTCTGTTCAATCCTATTGGTTATTTTTGACAATAAAATATGTTTAAACTAATATCAAAATTCAATTGAATAATAAATCCACTGTCAATGCTACAGTTCGGCGGATTTTGTTTTTGTGACCACGATGTGTACGCAGGCTGCGTTTTTGCATAAGCTCTTGCATGCTCAATCAATCTATATAATATTATATAATATTATATTGTTTTTCGTATAACTGTTGAATAAAGTTTGTTTATCGATCGAGAATAAAAGGGTACGTTTTAATGTCATATAATCTTACTAACTGGAAACCGTAAAAATGTTCATGATATCCTGTTCGTTTCTATTTTGTGTACATGATCTCAGGCTATCGGATACAACTATCATTAATTATAAACGACAAGAAAATGTCTTGATCTCTTTCGAACAGTAATGACACCACCGTACCACAATCTGCTTATATGGCACTGTACTGTTATTATTGTGTGGGGGGGGGGGGGGGGGTGGGTGGTTAAATTGCATATTTTTGTTTATAATGTGAAGCTTGAAAAAAGCGTGCTCCCCGTTTTAAAAATGTTGCCTTTTACCTTTTCACTTTAGAATGTCTATTACACCCCTCTTATTGTGTAAACTAAAAGCATTAAATTTCGAAAAGCAGTTCTAGCTGTCAAAAGTGCATTTTAACTTACACGATTATTAATTATGTGTAGATATTTTAAAATGCAGGTTAAGTAACGGTTGAAATAGGGATGCAGTTGGAGCGATTTTCATTACGATCCCCGTTGCTAGGATGCGGGCTGGGTTAGAATCGTCCTATGAAATTGGAATACAATACAATACAATACAATACAAAAGCTTTATTTTAATTCGGCACATACAAAACAGTACAACACAAGCTCTGATGAGCTTTTTACCGAATACAGACAAACATAACATACATGCATGCATACAAATTAAAATGACGTGACAGTACAATAAAATAAATAACATCAAAAGCACTAGCACATGCATAAAGCAACATACAGTTAAAAAAAACTAAGATCAAAGGCACTAGCCTAAGCAACAGCAACATACAGTTGAAGCATAGCATAATAGCACCTAAAACTGAAGACAACTAAAAATAACTAAGCAGTTTTAAAACTGAAGACAACTAAAAATAACTAAGCAGTTTAAAGCTAAGACTGAAGACAACTAAAAATAACTAATCAGTTTAAAGCAGAAGATAAAAAAACAATTACTTGCAAGCAGAACAGTGACATTCAGATCCATTCCAGGACTGAATGAGGCTTTTAAACTGATAAAAACTGCCCTCAGTCATGAAATGGTCTGGAAGGCTGTTCCACATTACAGCTGCAGCAAATTTAAAACTTCTCTTACCATAAGTTGATGTTTTTACTCGTGGTACATCCAAAATATTGTTATATCTGAAAGAATATTTAGATTCTTTAACATTTAAGAGATTTTGTAGACAAACAGGTGCAATTTTGTTTACAATTTTATATGTTTCTAGAGCCATAGTTCGTTGGCGTCTTATATGTAAGGAAGGCATCAAGGCTTTTTCTAATAACATTTCGTATGTGCTGGAGTAGTCATCATATACAAAACGGAGTGCTCGCTCCTGCACTTTTTCATTTTTTTTTAGAATTTTTCTCTGTGCACAAGTGCCAAGCCAAAGGGCAGAAGTTAAAATTACTGAGGATAAAAGTATGAAATATAGTTAGTTTACTAAGTCTATCCAAACAATGTCCCAAACGCTTTAAAATATTTAATTGCCGTGATGCTTTCCTGCAGATGTTGCTAATATGTACATCAAAGTTTAAAGGAATAATCCGTAAGGGAGTATAAATACCTGGGTGCCGTTTCATAAAGCGATCGCGAATTAACGTGCTCGTTATCCCATGTAATTTAAATGGGATAACGTGCGCGTTAAGCTAACGATCGCTTTGTGAAACGGCACCCAGGGCAGATATCTAAATCACTGCTATTCTGAATAGAGAATTGCTGTGCAAGTAGGTAAGGACGGAGAACGAAACTATAACACGTAAATGTAAAGCTTGGAAGCTTAAAGCAATATAAGTAGTCAATTCACAGTACCATAAATCGCATTGTCTAATAATGTAGACAGACCAGTTAATGTCTAAGTCACGTGGTTTAATACAAGTCTTAGCGGAAGTGTCTAATAATGTAGACAAACCAGTTAATGTCTAAGTCACGTGGTTTAATACAAGTCGTATTATCTCAACCCTTATTAATGACGACAGACGCTAACTGATGTACTTCATAACACCCACATTGGGCAATAAATAAAAACACAAACACTCAACTTCAGTTGCCGACAGCCCGCCGTGCATGATGGACGCCGGATATAATATTTGAAACAAATTACATATACATATATAAATAATATTGTATAAAGTACACTTTACAAAAAAAAATAAAAAATATAATAATAATACAAACAGTTCTTGAAGCTCTACGTATCGTAAAATACAAGTAGTATCATATAAATGTGACGAACATGCCTTGAACAGCTAAATAAAAAAATTTTAAATTTGCCAATAGAGATTCAAAAATTATCCTTCCTCGATAGCCAGGGCCGCCCAGGAAAAACCACGGAGTCTATGGAAACCTGTATCCGAAGTCTATGCACAAGCCTATCTCGGGATAATGATGTCGGACCTCATCATTTGCAACATATAATTTATAGTATAAAAAATGAAGTTTACTTGTTTAAACGACGGCTAGAAAGTGATTACAAATTAAAAATCTCACCACTCGAACACACCCCACGGAAAATACCGGAAAAATACGTTTCAAAACCTCATTGGCTAAATACCACCCTTTATACCCGAATATTAATATTATATTATAGCTCACATAAAAACCTTGCATTTTGATTGGTTAGCAAGCCGTATACATCAGGCTATGTATACGTCTACAGCCGTATACATAAAGCATATTTTATCCCGTATGGGGCCCCTGGGAAAACAAATCATCATGGCCGCCTTCGTTCCGCTTCGATTGAAAAAGTAACAAAATGAAACAATGTCAAACCCGAACATATTTTAAACGACGTAAATTAAAAAATGATATGTAATATATTTGTTTAAATAACAGAAGGAATGTAAATTAAGAAACAAATCTACTCAAATATCAGCGATAGAAGGCACGGAAAAGGGGGGGTGGTTCTGGGTCAATAATGTCAGTCTCAGGTCACAAATCCTGTATGATTTTTTTGTGTCCTCTATAAAACTGTGTCAATGTACAAAACAACAAACGAGAACCTTGATCTCAAGCGCACTAAAAGTTAATAAACATGTACCTGCACTGCATCATCATGCACTCTTCAGTCAAAATCCGTTGATATTCATTTTGATTTCCATCGCCCAAAATCCAACGATATTCATTTAAATGGCATCAAAGTGACATTACCGTCAATAACTAGTTTTTTAATTTTAATTCACTTATCAACGTCAACATCCACACATCAATCAAAACCAATACAAGCTCCACCGATATCGAATTTGGTGCTTCGCAAACTTTTACCTTGACACTTCCCAGTTTAAGGATACAATTGGGTTATTTATTGAACAGAAGACGATTAATATTTAAAAAAGAAAAATTTTCGCTGTTATTTAATATGTAATTATATTTTTTCTTATTTTTATTAATTTAATGTTCAACAAAAGTAGTTTGTTTTTATATAAACTTTAGTTATAAATCCCGAATGGGCCTCGATCGTCGAAGCGTCATAAAAGTAATGATGGGGTGCCCTAAGGGACAATATTTATTGAATATATTTAGATTTTATCAATAATAACGTAATTTGCCCAATTCCAGAGTGTAATTTTGTGTTATAAAAACTATAAATAAAAATGCATTTTTTTTTTAAATATTATGCGTTCACTTAAAACGTATATTTTCCAAACAAATACGGATAACTTTATCACGTCTCCAAAAAAATTTACGCTACATAGACCTATCTTAAATATTTGTTTTTCACGTAAAATATTTCTAATTTAAGATGTGAGCTATAATATAATAGTTATTCCGGTCTTAGACAGGGTATATAATGTCACATTCACGGCTTAGGACGTATATTCCATTCGCCTTCGGCTCATGGAATATAAATCCTAAGCCGTGAATGTGACATTATATACCCTGTCTAAGACCGGAATAACATATAATGCATACCGACAATACAACATTTTCCAGCTATACTAGACGACACGCGGGAAAATATTAATACCGGAAGTGTCTAATAATTTATCCTGCAATCAGTATATTTATAGTCCAATAAAGGTAGCCGAATAAATTTTTGCTTTATTCGGCAGTGCCGAATAAAATCTCCTGGTACCCTTGACCTCACTTCTTACGACATATAGTATTCTGTTCTGGTTTACGACGTTTGTGACGTCAGTATCACTAGAATACGCGCCGAAAATTTTAATTGAGAAATCGCCTAAAAATGAACGTTTTTCAGTATTATAAAATGTTTTTTCGGGTTGCAGGATAAAAACAATATTCGTGCAGTGTCAGAAAATATAAAGTTTATTTGTACTCGCCGCGAAACAGGTGAGAAATGCTCGCAGAGCCTCGCATTTCTGCCCGTTTCTAAGGCTCGTACAAATAAATTTTATATTTTCTGACACTGTACGAAAATTGTATATGTAGACAGACCAGTTAATGTCTATTAAGTCACGTGGTTTAATACAAGTCATACCGAAAGTGTCTAATAATGTAGACAAACCAGTTAATGTCTAAGTCACGTGGTTTAATACATGTCATACCGAAAGTGTCTAATAATGTAGACAGACCAGTTAATATCTATTAAGTGACGTGGTTTAATACAAGTCATACCGAAAGTGTCTAATAATGTAGATACAGACCAGTTACGTCAATATACAATATTTGTTCAGTGTCCGAAAATATAAAATTTATTTGTACGAGCCTTAGAAACAGGTAAAAATGCGAGGCTCTGCCGAGCATTTATCACCCGTTTAGCGGCGAGTACAAATAAACTTTATATTTTCGGACACTGTACGAATATTGTTTTTATCCTGGAAATTTAAAATACATTTTTATTGTACAGCGACGAAAAATATGAAAAATTTGCACTTTTATCCGATTTCTGACGTGAAATTTTCGGCGCGTTTTTAAGTGATAGCCTGACGTCACAAACAAATATTGTATTCGACAACACGTCGTAAAACAGAACAGGATGCTAGATATCGTAAGAAGCGGAGACAAGGGTACCAGGAGACTTTATTCGGCACTGCCGAATAAAGCAAACTTTATTCGGCTAACTTTATTGTACAGTAAATGTACTGATTGCAGGATAAATATACAATATTCGTACAGTGTCAGAAAATATAAAATTTATTTGTAAGAGCCTTAGAAACGGGTAGAAATGCGAGGCTCTGCCGAGCATTTCTCACCTGTTTCGCGGCGAGTACAAATAAACTTTATATTTTCTGACACTGTACAAATATTGTTTTTATCCTGCAACCCGAAAAAAACATTTTATAATACTGAAAAACGTTCATTTTTAGGCGATTTCTCAATTAAAATTTTCGGCGCGTATTCTAGTGATACTGACGTCACAAACGTCGTAAACCAGAACAGAATACTATATGTCGTAAGAAGTGAGGTCAAGGGTACCAGGAGATTTTATTCGGCACTGCCGAATAAAGCAAAAATTTATTCGGCTACCTTTATTGGACTATAAATGTACTGATTGCAGGATAACTTAGTCAATCAGCTAACGTACAAATAATCACGAGATAGGTATCGGACTAATTAAAAGACAGCAAAATTAACAATAAAAAATATTTTTTAAAAGTCACCTTACAAAATGAAGAAGTATAAAATTCATAAAAATTAATAAGGAACGTGGTCACGGTCACATACTCGTCAGCATGCTTAGTTTACAGTAATCCATGCCGACCTGTAGTAAACATGATCGTGCATTAACCATTTGAAGCGATATGAACAACGACGGTCTCCCAGAAATCCGTATTATGGTCTATAGCATCCTCCCAAGTCAGGGGTTCTGAGTCCGCGTTCGCTCCATCATCACCCCTGACAACATACATATATATTTTTCGGGTCTGAAGTGAAGTTGCTTCTGACCTTGAGAAGTACCAATCAAAATCGTTTTTACAAAATCTGCATGTCGAACGTAAACAAACACACGAGGTTTAAAGCACATCTGAATACTTCGGTAATTTGATTTGAAATTGATAAAAATATATCATGTATCTTATATTTAAACGTGCGCCAACACAAAATAAGGTGTTTGACAGCTAATGATACGTTTTTTTTATTTTCTTCTCGAATATTTTGGACCTTGTCAATTCCACGAAGACGAAGCTTATATTTGTATGTTTGTACTATAAATCGTAAATAATATTAATCTTATATCCATATATGTAACTATGAGACATAAGCTATGTAAGCATGTGTCAGTATATGATCATGACTCTGTAGGGACCTACTACTTTTTGTAGAAAAGGGGGGGGGTAGGATTTTTTTGGACACAATTAGTCCAGAAGAACCAGACAGTAAGTAATTCCCAACTGAGCAAAGAGAGCATATAGGGAGAAAGGAATTGTTCTTAGCAGTATTATATTTTTAGAACCCACTTTATTTCCACCCCCCCCCCACAAGTCTGCATAAAGGATGTGTTTGGTTATTTATACATGTACTTTTTACAAATGTAAAAAAATCCAGAAATTAAAGATGTTAATGATGTACCCTTGAAATATTTCAACAAAAAATATTGACTTTTATACCAAAGCAGTACTTGTGTATACACTTACTGGGTACTTCTGCCTAGCTCCATCAAATAAAACCTGGATATCAGTATATAGCTAAAAAAATTACTGAAAGTGGCATAGAGTTCCAAACAAATTGTATGTGACTAATTGATAATTGTTATTTGCAAATGCATAATTCAGTGTCTGCTGATATGAATTGAGGGATCACTGAACTGGGACACTAGAAAGTTTAGCCTTTATTAGCATTCATAATTTTTTCATACATGCACTTAGTGGTGTACATGCTATTTTGTATTTGCCTGCATTACACCGATAGAATATTCCTTCGGTCACAAGCTTCAACAAGTTGCTTTTTTTTTGCAGTTGCACATTTAGTTTGATTTTAGACCTTATGGGCCTGTACCATAACAAGTTAAACAACATCTCATACACTGTCATAACTAAGCTGCATACACATACAAGAATCGCAGCTCATTTTAAACTAGAGGAGAACTACATAGTGTGCCATACTACATGTAGTTACTTATATATTATGACAAGCCCCAATATAGGACAGTTTGAGCTTGGTTTTAATTCTTTGTCTTGCATATTTATTGAATAATTAAAAACAAGTGCCATTGTCACAGTAAAAAAACTGCACTTGCAGCTTTTGCATTTATTCCTTTTAGGTAAGCAGTATTCAAGAAATTAAATAAATAAGATTTATGTGTTCATGTTCAATTCCAAAACATGACCATATACATGTTCACAAAATTACACTATTTTGATAGGACAAGTTATACCCCAATTTGGAGCCAAAAACTAAATGTATTTTTCAATTTAGTTAAGTTAGACTTGCAATCATATTTAACTTTCATTTCCCCCAAATAGGACACTTAAAGTCCATGATTTTGTTAATTGTGTCCTCTAGAACTTTAATAAACAGATCATCAACCTTTAATTATGGTCTAGTATTAAGCATACCAGTACTTATAAATTATTCTTAATACATATGTAGCTCATGTGACAATTTATGATCTGCTAAGATGTCCCATTACCCTGAATGACTCAGCTGGTTGTGATTCAACACCCAGGGGTTTACAAATATTATCTGTTATTGAACTGTTTGCACTGTTTTATATTTTTTATTTTTTTTTCTGCCACTTATTGCATACTTCTAGAACACCTTGTTGATAAACTTAACAATTCATTCATAACCATCCAGTCCTTTGCTTAAAAAAAACATGGGTTTATTCTTTTAACTGGTCCAGCAGATAAGGTACATACAGTATATGTATACTAGTACCATACAAGTCTCATTCTTGCCATGAAACAAATGTACATGTACTAGTATATGAAAAATTATTTCACTTGGGGTATTAAAATCACTTAGAGACTGAATATTATAAGACAGGGACTCGTTGGCAGAGTGGTTGAGGTAGTTAGTCATCTAATTTTGATCACTGTTAACACAGGGGTTGCAGGTTGGGCTTAGCTGCTGGCAGGGTGTGCTCGACTCCTATCTTAACTGACAAGAATTGCCAATTTTCCTACCAAAACATGGTCTATACTCATTCTTTGTGTAAAAATTCCATGACTTGTCAAGAACTATGTGACCATTTTCCATGAATGATTCTAGCATGACAGTGTAATTGCATTGACACTTGCAATTTAACACAAAATATGAGATAAAGGCACAGTAGAAATTTTTTGCCTGGAACTTTGTTGTAATTTTTTTATACTGATAAATTCCATAACTTTTCCAGGATTTCTTGACCCGTTTTGACCTTGTGGAAAGTTAGTTTTCTCCTGGCACACCAGCTTCCTCTCCAATAAAAAACTACATGGCATTATAAAGCTGAAAAATTTCTGAAAGTAGGATGAACACAACAAACAAATCAAAATAAGACAAAATGAAATGGAAATTAATGTGATAATCTGCAACAGGTTTTGAAACTATGAACATAATCCATATGCATGAACATGAATATATTTTATCTTTTATTCCAGTACACAATTTATAAATCAGTCAGAATAGGAAATTTGCTTTCATGTGATAAAAAGTTTGACTAGTGTGCTGCATGATTAATTTTTAATATCCCTCACATTCTTACAGGTACAGTATATTATTAAACCATTATCCATGTCCATTTTGAAGTTGAATGATTTCCTCCTATAGTAAGTTTCGAAGCGGCAATATAGCCGTTTTTTGGCTGACAAATAAAAACTGCTTACCGCGTTTGGTCCAGCTTATGCTCCTTTTGTAGATTACAGAATGTGCAAACTGACAACAACAATTATATCCAAGTTATAGTCCGCGGTTTGAAATGCGGCAGATTTTTTCACTTTGATAGAGCACTTTTCTATAGTAAAATTTGACCTAAATTACCACGGAAGTGTATGTTTGGAAGAGTCAATTGTTATCTATTCGAAATCCTTCGGGTCATGTCGTCTGCAGTTAAGGCGGGAAAAGTCTCGCGGTTTTTCCGAATACCATTGAACGTTACGAAAGCAGACGATCTTTTTGAAAACAACGCTAGGTCCCTTTAGAAAATCAAATGGTTGACTTCCTATGTAAAATTCCCGTAGCAAATGTCAAGGCCGATTTCGGATATTTCAACAACAAAGGCATATTATAAAATATGGACGTGCTAACGTGTAGATTTTTTTCAACTCGGATTTTAGCACTATAAAGGTACAGTATGGAATAATAAAAAAATGCAAGCAAACCGCCGAGCGCATGGGCGGTGTAACATTTAGTATAGTAGTTTTAACATGGTGCATAATACTGGTCAGTAAATTACTTGAGTCTTGAATGTGATGATGTGTTGAAGATTACATACAGGTGTATAATACATGTAAATGTCAACCTAAATGTCTTGTAAAAATTTAAATCACATATAATCCAATCAAATGAACAAATTTTGGTTGGAATATTTACAAATTGACATTCTTCTGTCACTGACAGATCTGTCCGTGTTAAAACAATCTCGTTTTGGGTTACTTCACCCACCTCTTTCTCAGTCCTTTTTCAGTTCCAATACGTCCGGATTACAGAAAATTTTAATTAAATCATTTACTACTGCTTTCACATACTGCACAGAACTCCATTTCATTCAGTCCACTACTTTATCAATATCACGTTCAACACGTGGAAGTATTCGTATGCAAATTTGTATATGCCATTGCAGTCGTCCACATTTCATTTGAAAAACAAATGGCACCAGCTGTCACCGCTCATACAGCTTCTTTTTGAGGTCCGGAGGGAATCTGTCCAACATATCGTTAAAACAATCCACGATACAGGGCGCAGACATTTTTTGTTTACATGTAAACATTAGGCGAAGGTTACGATAAATTTCATTGGCTGATGTTAACTCCGGTCACCGCCAGATGGCGACACTCAGACCCGAAAAATATATATGTATGTTGTCAGGGGTGATGATGGAGCGAACGCGGACTCAGAACCCCTGACTTGGGAGGATGGGTCTATAGGGGAAGAAAACAAACAGAAATACAAAACAGTCAGAACATACAAATTAATGACCCTCAACCCCGCACTCCCTCACCATTTCTCCCTACACCCAACCCCCCACTCCCACACCATCACTACCCATCACAAACTCTTAAATATTAACATGTACAAACTACGAAGAAAATAAGAATAGCCTTCTCACCTGACTAACGTGGGCGCTTTGTTATATTAATATAATAATTATCGTAAAAACAGACAATCGCGGAAACTGAAACATCGGTTGCAGGAAATTATTGCTGGGCTACAGATTTTCCCACCATTAAATCTCAGTCGAGTGTATGTGAAAGGGACATATTCTTTATGAACTCGAGGATGCAGTAACTGAAAAATCTGAAAATAAAAAAAAGAAGAAATTAAAAGATTAAGAATTCAAGAATGGAAATAAATGACACTTATGTGCTTTATCACGGATTAAATGGTTACGGAATTACACCGTTGTACTTAAGTATAAACATTTTGATATTTTTTGTTTCCATTGCAACCGTTACTTTGAATGGTGTGATATTATACATTTTATTCGGAAAAGACTTTAGAGAGGATCTTTCGTGTATACTTATAACCCATCTTGCTCTAACCGACTTTCTAAGCGGAATCCTGTTATTTTACAATGTAATATATAACTTGATTCATTACAAAATATTTTATGAATGTGCTTTTCGATTTGGACTTGTAAATGGTGTCTTTCTGACCTCTTATGTCTTTCTGTTTGCCCTGACTTTAGAACGCTATGCCAAAATACTGTTACCATACAAATATGTCAGCATGCTTACACCCCGGAGAGTTAATATTTTTATCGCTGTTAGCTGGTTTGTAAGCTTATCATTATGTCAGGCACCCGTGTTTGGATGGAACCAGGACACTTCAGAAAACTATTGCAGATATTTTGGAGTTTTCACCAAAACTTTCCTACTTATATACTGTGGTATAATGTATACCATGTCATTGCTGGTGTTTCTGATGTACTGTCACATTTTACTGATAGCCTTCAAACAGAGCAGCAGGATAAAACAACAGGATTTAAACTACAAACAAAACAAGCAGACTTGGTGGAAGCCGACAAAAACAGCACTGATCATTGTAGGGATCAATGTTATATCATGGCTGCCAACAGGTAATGTACAACTATAGCACTCATTGTCATTGTAGGGATCAATGTTAGTTCCATTAATAAAACCTCTCATTTCATGTTTATTTTCAACATTTTTATCGGATATTGATATTTTATGTTTTTAGTCAAATGCGAGGTTTCATCTTTAAACGCATTTTCCCGTGCGCAAATTCCGCAAGAAAATCGTGCGGAATGTTTCAGACTTTAAGTTTGATATGAAAAAAGTTTGTACAACCATGCAAACTGCGCTAAACTTAAAGAAAAATATCTAAATTTTCTAAAAATTTTCTTACCTTAGTATATCATGGATTTTTTAAGTCCTGTTTGAAGCTTTATTTGAGGTGTCCCTTAACTCCCATTACATTCAATGGCTGACCCCAATTAAATCTATCTTATGGATCCGTTTTAGACGAAACGAATTTTCCATGTGTTACAATTGCGACAAATTATATTCGTTCCGGCATTAAATATAACTTGATTCCGTAATGTTGATAAACTGTTAAATTCCAAATGTCAGCACGCAGAAAAGTTTCGTGTTGATATTTCAAACATGGATTACTTAATTGAACATAGTTAAATTCATTGAAAACAGGTATAGTCTTTGTGGGTATGTTAGTTTCATGATATTTCAAATGTAAAAATATGCAGAAATAATGAAAAAATTTTGCTCCGAGAAAAATCAACTGACAGATAAAACCTCACATTTCAAATAATAAAAAAATGTAAAAGTCAGATAAAAATGATAAATATAAATGTGAAATGGGAGGTTTTATGTTATAGAAACTAGGATCAATGTTATATCATGGCTGTCAAAAGGTCATGTACAACTATAGCACTCATTATCATGTTATATCATGGCTGTCAACAGGTAATGTACAACTATAGCACTCATTATCATTGTAGAGATCAATGTTATATCATGGCTGCCAACAGGTAATGTACAACTATAGCACTCATTATCATTGTAGTGCTCAATATGGCTGTCAACAGATAATGTACAACTATAGCACTCATTATCATGTTATATCATGGCTGTCAACAGGTAATGTACAACTATAGCACTCATTATCATTGTAGGGATCAATGTTATACCATGGCTGATAACAGGTAATGTACAACTATAGCACTCATTGTCATTGTAGGGATCAATGTTATATCATGGCTGTTAACGGGTAATGTACAACTATAGCACTCATTATCATTGTAGGAATCAATGTTATATCATGGCTGTCAACAGGTAATGTACAACTATAGCACTCATTGTCATTGTAGGGATCAATGTTATATCATGGCTGTCAACAGGTAATGTACAACTATAGCACTCATTGTCATTGTAGGGATCAATGTTATATCATGGCTGTCAACAGGTAATGTACAACTATAGCACTCATTGTCATTGTAGGGATCAATGTTATATCATGGCTGTCAACAGGTAGTGTACAACTATAGCACTCGTTATCATTGTAGGGATCAATGTTATATCATGGCTGTCAACAGGTAGTGTACAACTATAGCACTCGTTATCATTGTAGGGATCAATGTTATATCATGGCTGTCAACAGGTAATGTACAACTATTGCACTCATTATCATTGTAGGGATCAATGTTATATCATGGCTGTCAACAGGTAATGTACAACTATAGCACTCATTATCATTGTAGGGATCAATGTTATATCATGGCTGTCAACAGGTAATGTACAACTATTGCACTCATTATCATTGTAGGGATCAATGTTATATCATGGCTGTCAGCAGGTAATGTACAACTGTAGCACTCATTATCATTGTAGGGATCAATGTTATATCATGGCTGTCAACAGGTAATGTACAACTGTAGCACTCATTATCATTGTAGGGATCAATGTTATATCATGGCTGTCAACAGGTAATGTACAACTATAGCACTCATTATCATTGTAGGGATCAATGTTATATCATGGCTGTCAACAGGTAATGTACAACTGTAGCACTCATTATCCTTGTAGGAATCAATGTTATATCATGGCTGTCAACAGGTAATGTACAACTATAGCACTCGTTATCATTGTAGGGATCAATGTTATATCATGGCTGTCAACAGGTAATGTTCAACTATAGCACTCATTATCATGTTATATCATGGCCGTCAACAGGTAATGTACAACTGTAGCACTCATTATCCCTGTAGGAATCAATGTTATATCATGGCTGTCAACAGGTAATGTACAACTATAGCACTCATTATCATGTTATATCATGGCTGTCAACAGGTAATGTACAACTGTAGCACTCATTATCATTGTAGGGATCAATGTTATATCATGGCTGTCAACAGGTAGTGTACAACTATAGCACTCATTATCATGTTATATCATGGCTGTCAACAGGTAATGTACAACTGTAGCACTCATTATCCTTGTAGGAATCAATGTTATATCATGGCTGTCAACAGGTAATGTACAACTATAGCACTCATTATCATTGTAGGGATCAATGTTATATCATGGCTGTCAACAGGTAATGTTCAACTATAGCACTCATTATCATGTTATATCATGGCTGTCAACAGGTAATGTACAACTATAGCACTCATTATCATTGTAGGGATCAATGTTATACCATGGCTGATAACAGGTAATGTACAACTATAGCACTCATTGTCATTGTAGGGATCAATGTTATATCATGGCTGTCAACAGGTAATGTACAACTATAGCACTCATTATCATTGTAGGAATCAATGTTATATCATGGCAGTCAACAGGTAAAGTACAACTATAGCACTCATTATCCTTGTAGGAATCAATGTTATATCATGGCTGTCAACAGGTAATGTACAACTATAGCACTCATTGTCATTGTAGGGATCAATGTTATATCATGGCTGTCAACAGGTAATGTACAACTATAGCACTCATTATCATTGTAGGAATCAATGTTATATCATGGCTGTCAACAGGTAATGTACAACTATAGCACTCATTGTCATTGTAGGGATCAATGTTATATCATGGCTGTTAACGGGTAATGTACAACTATAGCACTCATTATCATTGTAGGAATCAATGTTATATCATGGCTGTCAACAGGTAATGTACAACTATAGCACTCATTATCATTGTAGGGATCAATATGGCTGTAAACAGGTAATGTACAACTATAGCACTCATTATCATTGTAGGGATCAATGTTATATCATGGCTGTCAACAGGTAATGTACAACTATAGCACTCATTATCATTGTAGGAATCAATGTTATATCATGGCTGTCAACAGGTAATGTACAACTATAGCACTCATTATCATTGTAGGGATCAATGTTATATCATGGCTGTCAACAGGTAATGTACAACTATAGCACTCATTATCATTGTAGGGATCAATGTTATATCATGGCTGTCAGCAGGTAATGTACAACTATAGCACTCATTATCATTGTAGGGATCAATGTTATATCATGGCTGTCAACAGGTAATGTTCAACTATAGCACTCATTATCCTTGTAGGAATCAATGTTATATCATGGCTGTCAACAGGTAGTGTACAACTATAGCACTCATTATCATTGTAGGGATCAATGTTATATCATGGCTGTCAACAGGTAGTGTACAACTATAGCACTCATTATCATTGTAGGGATCAATGTTATATCATGGCTGTCAACAGGTAGTGTACAACTATAGCACTCATTATCATTGTAGGGATCAATGTTATATCATGGCTGTCAGCAGGTAATGTACAACTATAGCACTCATTATCATTGTAGGGATCAATGTTATATCAGGGCTGTCAACAGGTAATTTACAACTATAGCACTCATTATCATTGTAGGGATCAATGTTATATCATGGCTGTCAACAGGTAATGTTCAACTATAGCACTCATTATCCTTGTAGGAATCAATGTTATATCATGGCTGTCAACAGGTAGTGTACAACTATAGCACTCATTATCATTGTAGGGATCAATGTTATATCATGGCTGTCAACAGGCAGTGTACAACTATAGCACTCATTATCATTGTAGGGATCAATGTTATATCATGGCTGTCAACAGGTAGTGTACAACTATAGCACTCATTATCATTGTAGGGATCAATGTTATATCATGGCTGTCAGCAGGTAATGTACAACTATAGCACTCATTATCATTGTAGGGATCAATGTTATATCAGGGCTGTCAACAGGTAATTTACAACTATAGCACTCATTATCATTGTAGGGATCAATGTTATATCAAGGCTGTCAACAGGTAATGTACAACTATAGCACTCATTATCATTGTAGTGATCAATGTTATATCATGGCTGTCAACAGGTAATGTACAGCTATAGCACTCATTATCATTGTAGAGATCAATGTTATATCATGGCTGTCAGCAGGTAATGTACAACTATAGCACTCATTATCATTGTAGGGATCAATGTTATATCATGGCTGTCAACAGGTAGTGTACAACTATAGCACTCATTATCATTGTAGGGATCAATGTTATATCATGGCTGTCAACAGGTAGTGTACAACTATAGCACTCATTATCATTGTAGTGATCAATGTTATATCATGGCTGCCAACACAAGTGTGTCAACAGGTCAAGTGACTATAGCTTGTCAGTGGATCTGCAATCAACAATAAAATTATAAATATCGAAAGTCAGTGATAGATGGTGAGACTTATTATCTATTGCGCATAACAGAATTTGATAGTTTGTGAGAGCTATCTCAGAAGGATCTATGAAATATGTTTTGTAAATAATCATAAATATTAACGTATCACTGCTTGTCATTGTTGACCTGTAGCATGATCAAGGTTAAACAAAGGCGTAGCATCGCATGATATTGGTACAGCGGAATGCTAGTCAGGATCGCGTAGCGATCCTATCCACCTCGCAGAGGTAGTTTTATGGCAGGGGGTTCGGTGGCCGCTTAAAGCTCCCGGAAGCTCTGGGTGTGAATGGTGCAAAATCCTGCATTCTGGCGATTTCCTAGCACTTAATCTCAGGTCTTAAAAGATGTGTTTCGTGAGCAATATTTTATTTTTTTTATTTCTGAAAATTATTGGTACGGCATACCGTACCTGAAAAAGTTATTGGTACGGCGGAAACCTTACCTGCCGTACCGGCTGCTACGCCTGTTAAAAAAGGTAAAGATTTCCGAGTTATCTTATTAAACTTTCATTTTCCTTGAAGTGATTCCCTCTTCTGAATACTTTGTTTGCATTCAAATACATGCAAATATCAAAAGGTCAGTGGTAAAGGTCAAACGTCCTACTAATTGTTTTGTTTCTTTTATGTTTATATGTGATATATATTCAATATAAATATAAGCTAGACCTATGCCAAGGTCATCATGTTCCATAATTTGGCCATTCTCGTTTTAACTAGTGCTTTCTTTCAACTTTGTTGTTTTCTAAAAAAAAAGGCGGGGTGAATAAAAATGAAACCCATGTTTGCTGTTAATAGTTAAACCACTGTTAACTGTTTTACATATTTTGTCTCTGATCCGCCAATTCATTTTATTCATCCTTTTTTAAATGTAATCGAGTCTTCCTGTAGGGAGGAATATATCCATAAGATCCCATATTAGTTACTATGGAAACACTGAAAAATGTATGCTTGTCTTCCCCATACATTAAAACAGCTCTCATGAAGATTTATGCCCATGAACTCCTATGCTCCAGATTTTACAAATAAGATTAGAATAGAATGTTTGATATCATACATTGACCCATCCAACACATCACACATTAAAACAATTCATCCATTCCATCATCATTTTTTCAAAGCCCTCATTCGTGAGATAACTGACGTTGCGCACGTGTTTAGCATCGTAACGTCAAAAAAGCCCATAATCATTGCATTATGTCAGACAGCGTCATCATTTAATTGACATGGTTAAGTAACTCTTAGGAGTTTTGTCAGACAGCGTCATCATTTAATTGACATGGTTAAGTAACTCTTAGGAGTTTTGTCAGACAGCGTCATCATTTAATTGACATGGTTAAGTAACTCTTAGGAGTTTTGTCAGACAGCGTCATCATTTATTTCATGGCAAGCTCTCCATTCTACGGTACATTTATTTCATGGCAAGCTCTCCATTCTACGGTACATTTATTTCATGGCAAGCTCTCCATTCTACGGTACATTTATTTCATGGCAAGCTCTCCATTCTACGGTACATTTATTTCATGGCAAGCTCTCCATTCTATGGTACATTTATTTCATGGCAAGCTCTCCATTCTACGGTACATTTATTTCATGGCAAGCTCTCCATTCTACGGTACATTTATTTCATGGCAAGCTCTCAATTCTACGGTACATTTATTTCAAGCTCTCCATTCTACGGTACATTTATTTCATGGCAAGCTCTCCATTCTGTGGTACATTTATTTCATGGCAAGCTCTCCATTCTACGGTACATTTATTTCATGGCAAGCTCTCCATTCTACGGTACATTTATTTCATGGCAAGCTCTCAATTCTACGGTACATTTATTTCAAGCTCTCCATTCTACGGTACATTTATTTCATGGCAAGCTCTCAATTCTACACAAACAAATTGTATGGCTTTAACAATTACCTTTTTACGTTTATAATTATAGGGAGATTTATTAATTCACTCATGAAAGAAACCCTTCGTGAATGTACATCCCAAATCATCTGAAACATTAGTGTCGGCAAATGGAAAAAACGATATTCTTGATCCTTGGTATAAAAGGTCACATGCGTCTAATATTGATGTCCGTCTCTTTGTCTACTTGATATTCCGTATTTGTTTTAAGAAGTTTTCGTTACATGAATTTGTTATTTACGCTTTTTTTACCACAATTGTATAGTTTTCCCTCCAAGCACGCGGCACACTCATAGCATGTGAAATGTCGAACCGGTCGTTTTCCCTCCAAGCACCCGGCACACTCATAGCATGTGAAATGTCGAACCGGTCGTTTTCCCTCCAAGCACCCGGCACACTCATAGCATGTGAAATGTCGAACCGGTCGTTTTCCCTACAAGCACGCGGCACACTCATAGCATGTGAAATGTCGAACCGGTCGTTTTCCCTCCAAGCACGCGGCACACTCATAGCATGTGAAATGTCGAACCGGTCGTTTTCCCTCCAAGAACCCGGCACACTCATAGCATGTGAAATGTCGAACTGGTCGTTTTTCGGGATATAAGTAGAAACAATTTGATGATTTTTTCTATTTTGATTAAGTAGTTTGTAATCGGGAAAATTTTAGTAAAATCTAGGCAGCATAGTATCGAAATACAGATCGCTGGTATTTTCCTGGCTGGAATTCAAAGTTATTTTGTCAAGAAAAATCTTAAGCGTTTTGAATAGTGTAACAACTCCTCTTGTATATTGATAACACAATGCCTATGATATACAGTAGAGTAAAACTTTAATTTCCTTTTCATATGGAAGATATGAAAATTTATTCACCCTCGAAAATCGTATTTCCCACGGCAAGCCCTCGGGGAAATACAACTTTTTTGGGATGAACAAAATGTCATACTAGTATCTTCCTCCAGAAAGGGAAATAAATGTGTATTATTGCAACCAATGTATCATGCATGTCACATTACTACCTGTTATGTAAAATAACAGACAAAAATTACTTAGTTTTAAATTGTCACGTTGGTTCATTTCGTAATATAGTATTTATTTTGACTAGCGTTATTTTATTAAAAGTCTTTTTCATTTGATAGGTTTGTACGTCCTGTTGGCGTCGACAGATGTGTTAGACCATTTATCTTTAGCGCAAAAAGGTACAATTCTGACGTATATATCGTCCGTTATATACCTGAATGGTATAGCTAATCCGCTAATTTATGCCAGTAAGATTAGAAAGGTCAGTCGTTTCATCAGGAAGGCATTAAAGTTATCCGATACGGTCAACTACGTCACGGAGTTCAAATTAAGATCGGAAGAAGTCCTTTTGGTCAAAGACATATAAGTCAGAACAGAACGGTTAACGTCATATTCTTCCATTTAAAATGTCATGTTAGCTTTAGACAGAAAATCCCATTTAGAGGTTGTGTAACTATTGTAATAAGGCAGAAGATGAAAATCATTTCTTTTTTCAATGCGATAAAAACCAAGCACTACGAAATACCATGTTTGAAAAATTAAACATTAAAGACTCCAATTTTGAATCTTGAAATGAAACAAATAAACTGAAATGGTAATTAAATCCATCAACACCTGATCAAATCTCCATAGTTTATTCTTTTATAATACAGTCATTCGAACTGAGGAGAGAGGATAATCTATAATGTATATATATCTTAGAAATTTAATGATCATGTTGTATGTTTTATTTTTGTGTTTGTACTTTGTAATGTATGCTGTTATCCCTAATGTTTTGCATTAATAAACAGTAATTAAACATTAACATCTTCAACCCCACCACATAATGTCCCAAGATAGTATATATCGTATTTATCTTTTATTTTGTGTTTTTCGTTAATTTTTGTGGGCGGCGATTTGGTGTTTTTACTCATTATTTGAATTGTGGGCATTCTGTTTATATATTATAATAAAACTTATCCAGATATTTATTATTTGTCACGTTCCTTTCACATTTCTTTAAAACACCAGGTCCTATACTTTGTCAAATGACCAATTGTTTCATGTAAGGTTTACGTATTGAAAGTTAATAACGATGTCTGTAATGTCTTTAGGTGTGTTTAACAGAGATGTGACTATCGTTAAGACTAAGGTAAAATATTTTGTTATTTTGTTCATCGTTGTTGTCTATGATTGTCGTCAGGATCGTTATTAAATCGAGGAACGTAATGGATTCATTCTAGGTGTACGACGATCTTAATGATTTTAATGGAATCTCTCGTGGCGTAAAACGATCTTGAGGATCGTAATGCAATCAGCCGTGGTGTACGACGATCGTAGGGATCGTGATGGAATCATTCGTGGTGTGCGAGGATCGCGAGAATATAAACTAATACACCGTTTTCAAGATAGGCAGTTAGATGTATCTTATCACGCGATTTATGGTATCAGTCCCGGTTTATAACAATTTTCAGGAACGCAATGGAATCACCGTGTTGTACGACGATCGTTAGGATTGTAATGTAGTCACTATTGGCTTACGACGAGCTTGAGAATTGTAATAAAATCAGTCCCGGTGTACAACTATCGTGAGGATCGTACTGGAATCAGCCATGGTGTACGACGATAATATCGTTATGGAATTAGTATTGGCTTACCACTATCGTAAGAATCGAAATAAAATCACTCGTAGGGAACGATGGTCGTGACTAGGATCTTATTGGAATCAGCTGTTGTGTACGACGATCGCGAGGATCGTAATGGAATCACTCGTGGTGTACAAGGATCTTAATGAACGTAATGGAATCGGGCGTGGTGTACGATGATCGTGAGGATCGTAATGAAATCAGTTTTGGTCTACGAACATCATAATAATCGATATAGAAGCACTCGTAGTGTAAGAATATCGCGAGGATCATATTGAAATCATTTTTGGTTTACGATGATGGTGAGAATCGTAATGGAATTATTTGTTGTGCACAAGAATCACGAGGATCGTAACATAATTAGCTGTCGTATACGACGATCGTGAGGATCATAATAAAATTATTATTGGCTTGCGACGATCTTAGAATCGTAATGAAATCAGTATTGAATTACGATGATCGCCTTACAATGATTGTTCTAGATCAACAGTAGACACGGAATTCATATGTTATACCCCCGTCACACTAGGACGAAGACACCCAAGTTCTTAGTACGTTCTTAAAATTTTCTTGAACGTAGTGAAAACGGGATATTCAAAGTTTTTACTACGATTTCTCTACGTCATTAGTAAGCTCACGCTATGTCTTTAAAGTTAACATTCAAAATCTTTCAGGTCCTTAACACGTTTTCGCTCCGTGCGTCACGTCTTTACCACGTTCCCACCACGCTCGTCACGTCCTTCGTCACGTCTTTACCACGTTCCCACCACGCTCGTCACGTCCTTATACGTTCCTACCACGTCCTTGCTACGACTGTACTGCGACCATCCGGTTTAAGCACGTCTTTAGAACGTTTGTACCACGTTTTAACTGCTCATTTGAAACTCAAATAAGATATTCTTGATTTACAGTACATTATAAATTGTGTGAATGTCTGTGTAAAGTCATTGTATGACAGGAGACTATTTCGAAAACTATAAGATCTTTCTTTTGTTTTGAATGCTTTTTCATAGAAAGTGCTTATGTATAGATTATTTTTATAATTGGACAGTATCATAGATAATAATTAAGTGAGTTCTATTGTTTCGTCTTTTTTTGGGGGGGGGGGGATTTTTTTGTATTTGTGTTTTTCTTGTTGTTTTTTTTTTGTCATGAGGATCTGTAATAAATATATGTCCGCTAGAAACTAAAACTAGTAGCATGAGAATGTATTTAATTTACAAACGTGTAATGTAGTACTACTTTTAATTCTAAAAAAGAGTCTGCCTATAAAATATATATGAAGGAATCATGACTATCAAATTTTTATTCTGCCCACTGATTTCAAATCTTGCAAATCTTTACATACCAAAAACCACCCTGCCAAATTTCAAATTGTTCTCATGTACGATTTCTGACGGAAATTTGTTCGGACCTACAGACGGACGGACAGACGGACGGACGGACATGAGTAAAACTTAATGCCCCCCGACATGTCGTCGCCGGGGCATAAAAAAAGATCTTGGGTGCTCCGGAAAAGAAAGCAGTTCCTCATTGTTGCAACACACTCTTCGCGTTCTCAAATGTTATTTTACGATTACCGGTAGTCAAATCTATTAAATTAGACAATACAAAAATATAATATGACAAACATCAGCACTCATCTGATCCATAGAATGTTTACTAAGTTTGAAAAATATGGATTTCATGATTTTGAGTTTAAAGATTATGGCAGTCATATAATTCAAACAATTTCTTGAATAACAACAACAAAAATACAATCATATATTGATTTGATAGAACTGTCGTATATCTGTTTTGCCTAACCGCCAAATTCACCTCGTGCATATTTGCGGTTTCTCATCAAAGTCCGGGAACGAGTTCATGTTCGTCATTTTCACTGTCAAGCTGTGCATTTTGGGCGGCAGGATATCGTATTCTGATAACATTATGAAGGTAAACACAACATTCAATTATTGTTCTAACTATTTCGGGCTGCTGCATTAAGGTGGTAAGTAGCAATTGCCATCTTTGGGCAAGAATTCCAAATGCATTTTCTACTACTCGGCGTCCACGTGATATCCTGTGGTTTGTTATTAGTTGTTCATCTGTTTTAACCACGCTGGGAATATGGTTTCATTAGATAGGTTCTTAACCCAAAGCGTCATCTCCAAGTAGGAAATAGGGCGTGTCCTTGTCGTCATTTGGCATAGGGTCTGGAGAAGGGAAGCCAATCATTTCACTTTCCAAACACCCTTTGAGTTCAGAACGGTTATAAATTTGAGCATCGGACATTGAACCACATCCACCGGTATCAATCCACAGAAACTTATAGTCTGCATCTACTAAGGCTAACAAAACAACGGAGAAAAACCTTTATAGTTATGATAATGTGAGCCAGAATTGGCAGGACAACGAATTGCCACGTGTTTGCCGTCGAGCGCACCACAGGCATGCGGAATGTTCCATCTTTGCTAAATTCAGCCGCAATAGCTCTCCATTCAGGTTCGGATGTTGGGCACGGAATGACTTCCTCCTTGTAAGTATCAACAATGGCTTTGCATAAATCTGGTACGAATAATGATATCGTATTCCGAGCAAACTGTGAAATCGTACTGTAAATTTGGGTACTTATCTCCCGATGAGAGATAACGTATTGTAACTGCGAGTTTATGTCCTGGTTCTAGCGCTTTTCTTAGTCTTGTATCATGTCTTTGAATTCTCGGCCCAACTCTGTTTAGGAGTTCATCAAACAATTCAGGACACATTCTTAGAAAGTTGAAAAAAGACTGTTGATCTTCCATGCACAGCTCTTGCATCAATCTGTCGTAATGGCCATACATGAGACGTCTCTCCTGAGAGAGCCATGGTCGTACCCACCATGTCCTTGGTCTGCGTTGTCGCCTCCTTTCTCCACAAAATCGCCTAATCCCAATATCAATATTAAGAAGAGCATGTTGTCCTTGAATGCGAGCATAATAATTGGATTTTGCTCCATTGTCAGAACGCAAGTGTACAATGATTTATTCCTATGCATATGTCGCCAGTATATTTAATAATGTAAAAATACATGTGACTTTTCAAAAAATCTAGTATAAACCTAATTCTAACGGCGTAAAAACGGCTAGGACCTATTGTTAACGTAGTAGAATCTTCATGTACGTGATAAAGACTATTAGAAACTTCATAAGGATCTGGTGCAAACTTGGTAGAAAAGTACCGTTATATCAGATCGTAGTAAAAACGTATCTAAAACGTACGACAGTCGTTGGAGCTTTTAACACGTTCCCTCCACGTCCTTTCTACGACCATGCCGTTCTCAATGCGTCCTTAGTAGGTCCTCACTACGTTTTTCTCCACCACGTCCTCACTACGTTTTGTCGCCACCACGTCCTCACTACGTTTGTTTTGAACATGCTCAAAATTATTCCACGTCCTTCCCGTCCTTGAAGCTTGTACAACGTGTATGAAAGTTCATACTACGTCTATGAAAGTTCGCACTACGACTATACAAGTTTCTCCCACGTTTTTAATACGTTCAACAAGTTTATTCCACGTTGCTCTGATTTTTAGAACTTTTTGAGAACGTAGTAGGAACTTGATCCAGCGTGACGGAGGCAGATCCAGTGTGACGGAGGAATAAGCAGAACATATTGTGGATATTTTCATGCTGTTTTTTCAGTGAACTATATACATTAGCCCTGGTTATAAAAAATATTATATATAATGCACAATTTATCATTACAGACGTTTAAATTTGTAGTAACGTATGTTTCATTTTTTGGTAACTTATGTTTCTTGTATTACATATTGGTTTTATTTATTTCAGGACATCAGAATGCCGCTTTTTTAGGAATTCAGTACTAATCACTACATTGTTTGTTTAACGTTTAGGAAAGACATTTAATTTGATTTGAAGCTGATGTGAAAATCTTGTAAAAAAATCTTGGGAAAAGATGTAACATACGTTATAAAAGTTTTATATGACATTATGTTTCTATTTTTAACTTAACTCCCTAAATATGGACTTTTGCTAATTGTTAGTTAAACGTACAATCCTTTAAACTTAATTGTTTCGGAATAAAACAAAATAAAGAAAAAAGTCAGAAGATATTTTAGTCTAAGAGTGTGTACATACCTATCAAATAAAAAAGAGTGTGAAAACTGCATGTCGTTTTTGGGACATTGTTTGACAAAAAAAGTTGTTTGAATACGAGACTTTTATGCCTAAACTTTTGTATTCTTGTGTTTTCATATATATATATAGCTGACAAGTTCATAAAATAATTTCAAATTTTGCATGTATATTTTATTTTTAGAAATGTATTTTGTTTGCAACATTCGTTACATTTCTGCATCTCTCTTCAGACGAAATTCCTTACAAACTGGCCAGTAAATGGTTGTCATGAATAAAAAGTAACGAATGATATGACAATTCTCTGTGGTCAAAACCACCATCAAATCATTCTGTTGTTATTTCAGCCTCGAGAAAAAAACTGGAATATTTTGAAAGAAACTCTAAATAAGGTAGCAATATCACAGAAATATAACGACGGATAACTTTATTAATGGCAATTTTGGTTCTCAAATTCTCTATTTCCCGGAATTAATCATAACTTCAACATTCATGTTTCAGTTCTCTGTTTTTCTTTTTATGCGTTTGAAATATTGTTATGCCGATTTCATGTATGTTAAAACGTGGAAAGATATGCATGTATGATACATTTCGTTTCAGTCAATATTTCAAATTCTACAAAAGGTAACTTAAAAAGATTTTGGACAACTCTTCCTTATATATTTGTAGTCAGAATGCTAAAAAATGGTTTGAAAATAACGAATTTGTATTTTTCATTTTTTGTATGCTCAAAAGTCCTTTGTTATCGAGAATGGGCGATCAGAGATCGCGAGGAACGAAATGGAATCAGCTGTGGTGTACGACGATCGCGAGGATCGTAATGGAATCGTTCGTGGTGTACGACGATCGCGAGGATCGTAATGGAATTGTTCGTGGTGTACGATGATCGTGAGGAACGAAATGGAGTCAGCCGCGATGTACGACGATCATGAGGATCGTAATGGAATCGTTCGTGGTGTACGAGGATCGTGAGGATCGTAATGAAATCAGCCGTGGTGTACAACGATCATGATGAGGATCGTAATGGAATCGTTCGTGGTGTACGACGATCCTGAGGATCGTAATGGAATCAGCCGTGGTGTGCGACGATCATTAGGATCCTAATGGAATCGTTCGTGGTGTACGACGATTGTGAGGATCGTAATGGAATCAGCCGTGGTGTACGATGATCCTGAGGATCGTAATGGATCGTTCGTGGTGTACGACGATCGCGAGGATCTTAATGGAATCGTTCGTGGTGTACGACGATCGTGAGGATCGTAATAGAATCGTTCGTGGTGTACGATGATCGTGAGGAACGAAATGGAGTCAGCCGCGATGTACAGCGATCGTGAGGAACGAAATGGAGTCAGCCGCGATGTACAGCGATCATGAGGAACGAAATGGAGTCAGCCGCGATGTACAGCGATATTGTGAGGAACGTAAATTTTCACCACCTTAAATCCAAATCCTTAAATCTGTTTAAAGTATGGATAATATAATATATTTTCATAATATACATTTGAACTATTATTCGTGAGATTTCATTATTATGTTGTTCAAAACTTACTTGTATGTATAATTGATGGTTGATTGAACTCGCTGATAACCGAGTTCGTCATTTAAATCTTATCAGTTGATAAAACTAACACCCAACTATGAAGGAAATGCTGTGGGGAGTTATAATTGGTATTCTTGTCGTCACGTCTGCAGAGAAACTAAGAAAAGAAACAAGTAAGTGGAAAAACTCTGGCACCATGTCGTCATAAACAGTTAAAGGACAAAAGACTTGTTGACTTTAATATCTCTGTCGTGATCTTTTATCATGTCAATCAATATGTATCGTAGGTCCATAATTCGTCTGAAACTCGAAACTACATACATGAACAATGTCCTGTCCCTGAAACTCAAAGCTACATGGTTGTACAATGTCCTGTCCCTAAACCCAAAGTTACATGGTTGTCATTTATACATAGATTGTCCTCTCCCTAAAACGCAACGCTACATGGTTGTACAATGTCCTGTCCCTAAACCCAAAGTTACATCGTTGTCATTTATACATAGACTGTCCTGTCCCTAAAACTCAACGCTACATGGTTGTACAATGTCCTGTCCCTAAACCCAAAGTTACATGGTTGTCATTTATACATAGACTGTCCTGTCCCTAAAACTCAACGCTACATGGTTGTACAATGTCCTGTCCCTAAAACTCAACGCTAGATGGTTGTACAGTGTCCTATCCCTAAAACTCAACGCTACATGGTTGTACAATGTCCTGTTCCTAAAACACAAAGTTACATCGTTGTCATTTATACATAGACTGTCCTGTCCATAAAACTCAAAGCTACATGGTTGTACAATGTCCTGTCCCTAAGCTCAAAGTTACATGGTTGTCATTTATACATAGACTGTCCTGTCCATAAAACTCAAAGCTACATGGTTGTACAATGTCCTGTCCCTAAGCTCAAAGTTACATGGTTGTCATTTATACATGGACTGTCCTGTCCCTAAAACTCAACGCTACATGGTTGTACAATGTCCTGTCCCTAAACCCAAAGCTACATGGTTGTCATTTATACATAGACTGTCCTGTCCATAAAACTCAACGCTACATGGTTGTACAATGTCCTGTTCCTGAAACTCAACGCTACATGGTTGTACAATGTCCTGTTCCCGAAACTCAACGCTACATGGCTGTCATTTATACATGGACTGTTCTGTTCCTGAAACTCAACGTTACATGGTTGTACAATGTCCTGTCCCTAAAACTCAAAGCTACATGGTTGTACAGTGTCCTATCCCTAAACTCATCGCTACATGGTTGTACAATGTCCTGTTCCTGAAACTCAACTCTACATGGTTGTCATTTATACATGAACTGTCCTGTCCCTGAAACTCAACGCTACATGGTTGTACAGTGTCCTGTCCCTAAACTCATCGCTACATGGTTGTACAATGTCCTGTTCCTAAAACTCAAAGTTACATAGCTGTCATTTATACATTGACTGTCCTATCCCTGAAACTCATCGCTACATGGTTGTACAATGTCCTATTCCTAAAACTCATGGTTACATGGTTGTCATTTATACTTAGACTGTTCTGTTCCTGAAACTCAACGCTACATGGTTGTACAATGTCCTGTCCCTAAAACTCAAAGCTACATGGTTGTACAATGTCCTGTCCCTAAACCCAAAGTTACATGGTTGTCATTTATACATAGACTGTCCTGTCCCTAAACCCAAAGTTACATGGTTGTCATTTATACATGAGCTGCCCTGTCCCTGAAACTCAAAGCTACATGGTTGTACAATGTCCCTGAAACTCAAAGCTACATGGCTGTCATTTATAAATAGACAATGTCCTGTCCCTGAAACTCAAAGCTTCATGCCTGTACAATGTCCTGTCCCTGAAACCCAAAGCTACATGGTTGTCAAATATAAATAGACAATGTCCTGTCCCTGAAACTCAAAGCTTCATTGCTGTACAATGTCTTGTCCCTGAAACTCAAAGCTACAATGTTATGATTTATGAATAGACAATGTCCTGTCCCTGAATCTCAAAGCGTTATGGTTGTACAATGTCTGATCCCTGACACCCAAAGCTTCATGGCTGTACAATGTCTTGTCCCTGAAACTAAAAGCTACAAGGTTGTCATTTATAAATAGACAATGTCCTGTCCCTGAAACTCAAATCTTCATGGCTGTACAATGTCCTGTCCCTGAAACTCAAAGCTTCATTCCTGTATAATGTCCTGTCCCTGAAACCCAAAGCTACATGGTTGTCATTTATAAATAGACAATGTCCTGTCCCTGAAATGCAAAGCTTCATGGCTGTACAATGTCTTGTCCCTGAAACTCAAAGCTACAATGTTGTGATTTATGAATAGACAATGTCCTGTCCCTGAATCTCAAAGCATTATGGTTGTACAGTGTCTGATCCCTGACACCCAAAGCTTCATGGCTGTACAATGTCTTGTCCCTGAAACTAAAAGCTACAAGGTTGTCATTTATA
The DNA here is from genome assembly GCA_944474755.1 of Limnoperna fortunei. Classification (NCBI taxonomy): domain Eukaryota; kingdom Metazoa; phylum Mollusca; class Bivalvia; order Mytilida; family Modiolidae; genus Limnoperna; species Limnoperna fortunei. Next base: position 89,182,904 of record OX104118.1, read on the forward strand.
AATGACAATGTCCTGTCCCTGAAACTCAAATCTTCATGTCTGTACAATGTCTTGTCCCTGATACTCATAGCTTCATAGTTGTAAAATGTCTTGTCCCTGAAATTCAAAGCTACACGGTTGTAAAGTGTCTTGTCCCTGAAACTCAAAGCTTCATGGTTGTGGAATTCTTGTCCTTGAAACTCAAAGCTTCATGGTTGTACAATTATTGTCCCTAAAATTCAAAGCTTCAAGGTTGTACAATATCCTGTCCTTGAAACTCAAAGCTTCATAGTTGTACAATGTCTTGTCCCTGAAACTCAAAGCTTCATGGTTGTACAATGTCCTGTCCCTGAAGCTCAAAGCTTCATGGTTGTACAATGTCTTGTCCCTAAAACTCAAAGCTTCATGGTTGTACAATGTCTTGTCCCTGAAGCTCAAAGCTTCATGGTTGTACAATGTCTTGTTCCTGAAGCTCAAAGCTACATGGTTGAACAGTGTCCTGTCCCTGAAACTGAACGCTACATGGTTGTACAATGTCATGTCCCTAAAACTCAAAGCTTCATGGTTGTACAGTGTCCTGTCCCTAAATTCAACGCTACATGGTTGTACAATGTCCTGTTCCTAAAACTCAAAGTTACATAGCTGTCATTTATACATGGACTGTCCTGTCCCTGAAACTCAAAGCTACATGGTTGTACAATGTCCTGTCCCTAAACCCAAAGTTACATGGTTGTCATTTATACATAGACTGTCCTGTCCCTAAACCCAAAGTTACATGGTTGTCATTTATACATGAGCTGTCTTGTCCCTGAAACTCAAAGCTGCATGGTTGTACAATGTCCCTGAAACTCAAAGCTACATGGCTGTCATTTATAAATAGACAATGTCCTGTCCCTGAAACTCAAAGCTTCATGCATGTACAATGTCCTGTCCCTGAAACCCAAAGCTACATGGTTGTCATTTATAAATAGACAATGTCCTGTCCCTGATACTCATAGCTTCATAGTTGTAAAATGTCTTGTCCCTGAAATTCAAAGCTACACGGTTGTAAAGTGTCTTGTCCCTGAAACTCAAAGCTTCATGGTTGTAGAATTCTTGTCCTTGAAACTCAAAGCTTCATGGTTGTACAATTATTGTCCCTAAAATTCAAAGCTTCAAGGTTGTACAATATCCTGTCCTTGAAACTCAAAGCTTCATAGTTGTACAATGTCTTGTCCCTGAAACTCAAAGCTTCATGGTTGTACAATGTCCTGTCCCTGAAGCTCAAAGCTTCATGGTTGTACAATGTCTTGTCCCTAAAACTCAAATCTTCATGGTTGTACAATGTCTTGTCCCTGAAGCTCAAAGCTTCATGGTTGTACAATGTCTTGTTCCTGAAGCTCAAAGCTACATGGTTGAACAGTGTCCTGTCCCTGAAACTGAACGCTACATGGTTGTACAATGTCATGTCCCTAAAACTCAAAGCTTCATGGTTGTACAGTGTCCTGTCCCTAAATTCAATGCTACATGGTTGTACAATGTCCTGTTCCTAAAACTCAAAGTTACATAGCTGTCATTTATACATGGACTGTCCTGTCCCTGAAACTCAAAGCTACATGGTTGTACAATGTCCTGTCCCTAAACCCAAAGTTACATGGTTGTCATTTATACATAGACTGTCCTGTCCCTAAACCCAAAGTTACATGGTTGTCATTTATACATGAGCTGTCTTGTCCCTGAAACTCAAAGCTGCATGGTTGTACAATGTCCCTGAAACTCAAAGCTACATGGCTGTCATTTATAAATAGACAATGTCCTGTCCCTGAAACTCAAAGCTTCATGCATGTACAATGTCCTGTCCCTGAAACCCAAAGCTACATGGTTGTCATTTATAAATAGACAATGTCCTGTCCCTGAAACTCAAAGCTTCATGGCTGTACAATGTCTTGTCCCTGAAACTCAAAGCTACAAGGTTGTGATTTATGAATAGACAATGTCCTGTCCCTGAATCTCAAAGCGTTATGGTTGTACAATGTCTGATCCCTGACACCCAAAGCTTCATGGCTGTACAATGTCTTTTCCCTGAAACTAAAAGCTACAAGGTTGTCATTTATAAATAGACAATGTCCTGTCCCTGAAACTCAAATCTTCATGGCTGTACAATGTCCTGTCCCTAAAACTCAAAGCTTCATTCCTGTACAATGTCCTGTCCCTGAAACCCAAAGCTACATGGTTGTCATTTATAAATAGACAATGTCCTGTCCCTGAAATGCAAAGCTTCATGGCTGTACAATGTCCTGTCCCTAAAACTCAAAGCTTCATTCCTGTACAATGTCCTGTCCCTGAAACCCAAAGCTACATGGTTGTCATTTATAAATAGACAATGTCTTGTCCCTGAAACTCAAAGCTACAAGGTTGTGATTTATGAATAGACAATGTCCTGTCCCTGAATCTCAAAGCGTTATGGTTGTACAGTGTCTGATCCCTGACACCCAAAGCTTCATGGCTGTACAATGTCTTGTCCCTGAAACTAAAAGCTACAAGGTTGTCATTTATAAATAGACAATGTCCTGTCCCTGAAACTCAAATCTTCAGGTCTGTACAATGTCTTGTCCCTGATACTCATAGCTTCATATTTTTAAAATGTCTTGTCCCTGAAATTCAAAGCTACACGGTTGTAAAGTGTCTTGTCCCTGAAACTCAAAGCTTCATGGTTGTAGAATTCTTGTCCTTGAAACTCAAAGCTTCATGGTTGTACAATTATTGTCCCTAAAATTCAAAGCTTCAAAGTTGTACAATATCCTGTCCTTGAAACTCAAAGCTTCATAGTTGTACAATGTCTTGTCCCTGAAACTCAAAGCTTCACGGTTGTACAATGTCCTGTCCCTGAAGCTCAAAGCTTCATGGTTGTACAATGTCTTGTCCCTAAAACTCAAAGCTTCATGGTTGTACAATGTCTTGTCCCTGAAGCTCAAAGCTTCATGGTTGTACAATGTCCTGTCCCTGAAACTAAAAGCTTCATGGTTGTACAATGTCTTGTCCCTGAAACTCAAAGCTTCATAGTTGTACAATGTCGCGTCCCTGAAACTCAAAGCTTCATGGTTGTACAATTCTTGTCCCTAAAATTCAAAGCTTCATGGTTGTACAATGTCGCGTCCCTAAAACTCAAAGCTACATAGTTGTACAATGTCGCGTCCCTGAAACTCAAAGCTTCATGGTTGTACAATGTCTTGTCCCTGAAACTCAAAGCTTGATAGCTGTACAATGTCTTGTCCCTGAAACTCAAAGCTTCATAGCTGTACAATTCTTGTCCCTAAAATTCAAAGCTTCATGGTTGTGCAATGTCTTGTCCCTGAAACTCAAAGCTTCATAGCTGTACAATGTCTTGTCCCTGAAACTCAAAGCTTCATAGCTGTACAGTCTTGTCCCTGAAACTCAAAGCTTCATGGTTGTACAATGTCTTGTCCCTGAAACTCAAAGCTTCATAGCTGTACAATGTCTTGTCCCTGAAACTCAAAGCTTCATAGCTGTACAATATCTTGTCCCTGAAACTCAAAGCTTCATGGTTGTACAATGTCTTGTCCCTGAAACTCAAAGCTTCATAGTTGTACAATGTCCTGTCCCTGAAACTCAAAGCTTCATGGTTGTACAATGTCCTGTCCCTGAAACTCAAAGCTTCATGGTTGTACAATGTCCTGTCCCTGAAACTCAAAGCTTCATGGTTGCACAATGTCGCGTCCCTAAAACTCAAAGCTTCATGGTTGTACAATGTCTTGTCCCTGAAACTCAAAGCTTGATAGCTGTACAATGTCTTGTCCCTGAAACTCAAAGCTTCATAGCTGTACAATTCTTGTCCCTAAAATTCAAAGCTTCATGGTTGTGCAATGTCTTGTCCCTGAAACTCAAAGCTTCATAGCTGTACAATGTCTTGTCCCTGAAACTCAAAGCTTCATAGCTGTACAATGTCTTGTCCCTAAAACTCAAAGCTTCATGGTTGTACAATGTCTTGTCCCTGAAACTCAAAGCTTCATAGCTGTACAATGTCTTGTCCCTGAAACTCAAAGCTTCATAGCTGTACAATATCTTGTCCCTTAAACTCAAAGCTTCATGGTTGTACAATGTCTTGTCCCTGAAACTCAAAGCTTCATAGTTGTACAATGTCCTGTCCCTGAAACTCAAAGCTTCATGGTTGTACAATGTCTTGTCCCTGAAACTCAAAGCTTCATAGTTGTACAATGTCCTGTCCCTGAAACTAAAAGCTTCATGGTTGTACTGTGTCTTGTCCCTGAAACTCAAAGCTTAATGGTTGTACAATGTCTTGTCCCTGAAACTCAAAGCTACATGGTTGTACAATGTCTTGTCCCTGGAACTCAAAGCTAAATGGTTGTAAAATGTCTTGTCCCTGAAACTCAAAGCTACATGGTTGTAGTGTCTTGTCCCTGAAATCAAAGCTATATGATTGTACAATGTCCTGTCCCTGAAATCAAAGCTTCATGGTTGTACTGTGTCTTGTCCCTGAAACTCAAAGCTAAATGGTTGTACAATGTCTTGTCCCTGAAACTCAAAGCTACATGGTTGTAGTGTCTTGTCCCTGGAACTCAAATCTAAATGATTGTACAATTTCTTTTCCCTGAAACTCAAAGCTACATGGTTGTAGTGTCTTGTCCCTGAAATCAAAGCTATATGATTGTACAATGTCCTGTCCCTGAAACTCAAAGCTACAAGTTGTACAATGTCCTGTCCCTAAAACTCAAAGCTACATGGTTGTACAGTGTCTTGTCCCTGAAACTCAAAGCTATATGGTTGTACAATGTCCTGTCCCTAAAACTGAAAGCTTCATGGTTGTACAATGTCCTGGCCCTGAAACTCAAAGCTTCATGGTTGTACAATGTCCTGTGCCTGAAACTCAAAGCTACATAGTTGTACATTGTCATGTCCCTGAAACTCAAAGCTTCATAGTTGTACAATGTCCTGTCCCTGAAACTCAAAGCTTCAAGGTTGTACATTGTCCTGTCCCTGAAACTCAAAGCAACATGGTTGTACTGTGTCTTGTCCCTGAAACTAAAAGCTAAATGGTTGTACAATGTCTTGTCCCTGCAACTCAAAGCAACATGGTTGTACATTGTCCTGTCCCTGAAACTCAAAGCAACATGGTTGTACTGTGTCTTGTCCCTGAAACTAAAAGCTTCATGGTTGTACAATGTCTTGTCCCTAAAACTCAAAGCTACATTGTTGTATAGTGTCTTTTTCCTGAAACTCAAAGCTTCAAGGTTGTACAATGTCTTGTCCCTGAAACTCGAAGCTTCATGGTTGTGCAATGTTTGTCCCTGAAACTCAAAGCTACATTGTTGTACAATTTCTTGTCCCTGAAACTCAAAGCTACATAGTTGTACAATGTCATGTCCCTGAAACTCAAAGCTTCATAGTTGTACAATGTCCTGTCCCTGAAACTCTAAGCTTCAAGGTTGTACATTGTCCTGTCCCTGAAACTCAAAGCAACATGGTTGTACTGTGTCTTGTCCCTGAAACTAAAAGCTAAATGGTTGTACAATGTCTTGTCCCTGAAACTCAAAGCTTCATAGTTGTACAATGTCCTGTCCGTGAAACTCTAATCTTCAAGGTTGTACATTGTCCTGTCCCTGAAACTCAAAGCAACATGGTTGTACTGTGTCTTGTCCCTGAAACTAAAAGCTAAATGGTTGTACAATGTCTTGTTCTTGAAACTCAAAGCAACATGGTTGTACATTGTCCTGTCCCTGAAACTCAAAGCAACATGGTTGTACATTGTCCTGTCCCTGAAACTCAAAGCAACATGGTTGTACTGTGTCTTGTCCCTGAAACTAAAAGCTTCATGGTTGTACAATGTCTTGTCCCTAAAACTCAAAGCTACATTGTTGTACAGTGTCTTTTTCCTGAAACTCAAAGCTTCAAGGTTGTACAATGTCTTGTCCCTGAAACTCGAAGCTTCATGGTTGTGCAATGTTTGTCCCTGAAACTCGAAGCTTCATGGTTGCACATTGTCCTGTCCCTGAAACTCAAAGCTACATTGTTGTACAATTTCTTGTCCCTAAACTCAAAGCTTCATGGTTGTGCAATGTCTTGTCCCTGAAACTCGAAGCTTCATGGTTGCACATTGTCCTGTCCCTGAAACTCAAAGCTACATTGTTGTACAATTTCTTGTCCCTAAAACTCAAAGCTTCATGGTTGTACAATGTCTTGTCCCTGAAATTCGAAGCTTCATGGTTGCACATTGTCCTGTCCCTGAAGCTCAAAGCTTCATGTTTGTACAATGTCTTGTTCCTGAGGCTCAAAGCTACATGCTTGAACAGTGTCCTGTCCCTGAAACTCAAAGCTTCAAGGTTGTACAATATCTTGTTCCTGAAACTCAAAGCTTCAAGGTTGTACAATATCTTGTTCCTGAAACTCAAAGCTTCAAGGTTGTACAATGTCTTGTCCCTGAAACTGAAAGCTTCATGGTTGTACAATGTCTTGTTCCTGAAACTCAAAGCTTCAAGGTTGTACAATGTCTTGTCCCTGAAACTGAAAGCTTCATGGTTGTACAATGTCTTGTCCCTGAAACTCGAAGCTTCATGGTTGCACATTGTCCTTTCCCTGAAACTCAAAGCTTCATGGTTGTACAATGACTTGTTCTTGAAACTCAAAGCTACATGGTTGTACAATGTCTTGTCCCTAAAACTCAAAGCTTCAAGGTTGTACAATGTCCTGTCCCTGAAACTCAAAGCTTCATGGTTGTACAATGTCTTGTTCTTGAAACTCAAAGCTACATGGTTGAACGGTGTCCTGTCCCTGAACCTCGAAGCTACATGGTTGTCATTTATTTCATGGACGATGTCTTTTCCCTGAAACTCATTTCCCTGAAACTCAAGCTACATAGCTGTAAAGTGTCCTTTGCCAGAAACTCAAAGCTTCATGGTTGAACCATGTCTTGTCCCTAGAACTCAAGCTAAATGGTTGCCAGAGATGACTTTGTACAATATTATTTGTTCAACAGAGAGCAGAGGTGACATTCTTTCGTTTGCTTCGTACTATGGAGACCACATGGTTTTACAGAAAGCCCCCCGTCGTGCTATGATATGGGGGTACTCCGAAGATGTTGGCAGTACTGTTACCGTAACACTCAGTGGGTTTGCCGCCATTACAACAACAGTGCTAACCAACAGAACATGGAGTGTAAAACTGCCTGCCGTGTCGGACCAGGCAAACCACACCATTACGGCCTCGCTCAATAATGTGACGATATCAATATCAGATGTTTTGTTTGGTGACGTATGGATTTGTTCTGGACAGAGCAATATGAAATTTACATTAGATATGGTATGTATCAGTCACGTGGTATCAATATGAAATTCGTATTATTGTTTGTTTGTTTGATGGTGTTTAACGCCACTTTCAGCAAGTTTTCAGCTATATCATCGCGTCCAGTTTTTATGGGGGGAGGAAGCCGGAGTACCCGGAGAAAATCCCGGACCTGCGGTAGGAAAACTGGCAATCCTTGTCAATTAAGATTGGAGTCGAGTACACCCTGCCTGCAGTGAGAATCGAACCCGCAATCTCAGTGTTGACAGACCACGTGATCAATATTAGACGATCTACCTTGACCACTCGGCCACCGAGGCCCCAAATTCATAGGCATGACGCTGATGTACGTATCTATGAACATTACATCAGATATGATATGTATCAATATTACAAAAATAAAAATCTTAATTCAAAAATAATTTTAAGTTTTAAAATATCAGCTGAACAGTCAAAAATTCGAAACTAGTATAATTCAAAAATTTAAAGTTGTATTTCAAATATAATTCAAATGATCAAAATTTCATATATAACTGCCTTGCCGTTTAATATTTAATTCAATAAAAAGAGCAATATTTAACTCTAAGAAGCGTTTTTGGATTTATCTTGTTTTTTTTTTTATTTCATTCACTACTAAAGAACACCAAGGCAAATTACGACAACATATTTGTGACTTTTGGAGGATATGTTTTTCAGCAGGAATTCCAGTGGGTACAAATTGTGCCCCATTCCTTGCCAATTTGTTCCTGTATTGTAATGAAACTGAATTTCGTCAACGCCTTAATTAAAGACAAGAAGATAGCTAGGTTATTTGATTTCACGTATAAATATATGATGATGTCCTTCCAATTAACAACCCTAAATTTGCTGTAGTTTTTTGTTGTCGATTCTCAAGTTTGCATTTTTCGTGGACTTTGATTTGTGGATTGTCTTTTTTACAGTTTCGGTATTCAGTATTTTGTTATTACCTTCATTTAACATAGGACCCTACGAGAAATGTTTATAAAGGCTTCTGTAATCAGTGAACAAATTGAAATACAACTTAATTACTAGAAATATGGTTTACATGGTCCTCTAAAAACTATTTTTTTTATGCCAATTGGAAAATCAAAATGGCCGCAACCGCAGGACTTAGTTCAACATAGGACCCTATAGGAAAATAGTTAAAAGGCTTCTTCTCTTAATCCCAAAAACGAATCAAAACAGAAGTTTTTAACAGTATTCATTAAAAGTTCCTCTATAAAGTTACGTTTGTTAATGCAAATCCCAAATTCAAAATGGCCGACACAGCAAAACTTAGTTTAACATAGCGCCGTATGAAAACATTCAAATGCCTTCTTCTCAGAAACTGCAAAGGAGAATATTCATTTGTCCTCTTCAATGTTAATTGAATGGTACTGTTAACAATTTATGTTTGTTCATTTAACTGGAAATCCAACTAAACAGCAAATTTAATGGCCGATTCACTACACAGATAATGTTGTTATGCCAGTGACATTTGAAAATTACAGGAATTAGTTTAGCATGGAAGAAATGCCACCTTCTTTACCTAATACAGCAGGTTAACAGTAAAGGTTATAGAGAGCAGGACTACCAATCGATCACAAGTATATTTAGGCCTTATGAATTAATAAAGATTTTAAGCCTGGAATTGTTTTCAGGCTTTCAATGCGACAGCAGAAATGCAGGATGCTAAAAATTTCCCAAATATTCGGCTGTTTACAGCTGGAGAAGAATCGTCTGATACACCACTTATTGATCTGAAGAGTATCGAAGAAATTTGGTCCCTTCCAAACCAAGGTTTGTTATTTAAAAATCTGGTCCCTTTTAAGCTAAGGTTTGTTATTCAGGTATCTGGTTCCTTCCAAACCAAGGTTTGTTATTTCGGATACTCGTGTTCGCAGATGTTACATCATGTGTACACAAATATACCTTTTTTATTGTTTGTTTTGTTTGTTTGAAAGTTGTTTCAGCAATTTTTCAGCTATATCAGCGTCCATTTTTATTGGGGGAGTAAGCCGTAGTAAATGGAGAAAAACCGAGACCTTCGGTAGAAAAACTGACAATCCTTGTCAATTGAGATTGGAGTCGAGCGCACCCTGCCCGTAGTGAGACACGAACCCGCAATCTCAGTGTTGACAGACCACGTGACTAATAGTACTTAACCACTCGGCCAAAGACCTTATACCTGTTATAGCTGTCATCACTATCGACAAAGACATTTCTACAACATTATACAACTTCAATTTACACTTGTATAATGATTGTTGCTAAATATAAAATTGAAACTGCTTGCTTATCTGCTTTTTTCTGTTTTTTTACCGAGTTTTACTAATTACTTTTAGTCATAGCTGCTCATATTAGTGCCTTGTGTCTTTGTATATATATATATGCATGATTAGGTGGATCATCTTATGTGTAATTTACATGTTATCTTTTGTTAGTGCTCATGCCGATATTTTTATAGTGCCGGCCGTTCAAAATGATGTCACTTTTCGACTGTTTTCATAATTGCTTACTAATATTTAAATCATAATGTCTAGCTGTAGCATTTTATTCATTAATGTTGTTTTAAACTATCTTTGTCTTTTATCTGTTTTTAGTTATGATTCCATATAATGTAATCTTAACCTCTGTGTTTTCAAATGTAAGAGTATGTGGCTAATGTATGTGGCATGTATGTATAGATAGTATGCCATTAGTTCTTATTTATGTATGTGGCTAATGTATGTATAACATGTAGTATGTCATTAGTTCTTATTTATGTATGTGGCATGTATATATATTTAGTATGTCATTAGTGCTTATTTATGTATGTGGCTTATGTATGTGGCATGTATGTATATGTAGTATGCCATTATGGCTTATTTATGTCGGTTAAAAAGCTCATAAGAGCTTATGTTCTTTGTTTGTTATTGTGCCGACTTTAAATAAAACTTTAGTCTTGTCTTGCGTTCTGAAAACTCTTCACCTGTTGCACACGTGCATAATATTAGGTTGTGCGTTCGGACAACTTTGCATGTTACACCTGTATAATATTAAATAGTGCGTTTGGAAAACTCTGCATGCTACACCTGTATTATGCCAAAGCTTAAATAAATCAGTTGAATATATACAGTAAATCGTTCAGTAGTTGTTGCTACATGTGTGTATGCTATGCATTTAATTTTAAACAGACACTGTTGGACACCAGAAGTGGACGTATTTCTCGGCTGTGTGCTGGCTGTATGGAAAACGACTTTATCAAGAGATGGGTTATCCAATAGGATTGATCGCTTCTGCTTATGGCGGCACCGCCATTGAACTTTGGTCGTCACCGGATGTTGTACGGCAATGCGATAAAACAAAAATCACACGGCGGTATGTTATTTTATTTCCCTTGTTATTAGGGAATTTGAATGCCTAGCGTAAAATTCAAAATACATCAGTTGTAACAGGGTTAAGTCAACTTTAAACAAGCAGAAATATTGAAATGTTTAAAACCAACCTGTCAAGTAGTTAGTTGCTTTGGTGAATGGCGTTTGACGCCACTTTGGTGAATGGCGTTTGACGCCACTTTCAGTTATATCATGGCGTCCAATTTTTCTGAGGAAGGAAGCCAGAGTTCCTGGAAAAAAACCTGCATTCGCCAAAAAAGTTAAAGTAACATAAAATGGTTTAAAATTGAAAAACCGCCTACTTATCAAATCAATTCCTGTTAAATATTATCACAATTCTAAGCTTTGAAAGCGAATATCCTTTGCATCAACGTACGGTTTTTTGGCACCTGGATACGGTACTGGGCAGATACGGTATTTGGCTATATAATATCTAGGTTGCCTGGATACTGTTGTAGCCTTGGCACGCAGATACGGTATTTGGCTATATAACATCTAGGTTGCTATGATACTGTTGTACAACAGTACCCTCGGCACCCAGAAACGTTATCTGGATATATCTAGGCTGCTAGGATACTGTTGTATAATTGGAACCCAGATACGGTATTTGGTTGTATTACATCTAGGTTGCTAGGATACTGTTGTATCTTGGCACCCAGATATGTTATCTGGCTATATAACATCAAGATTGCTAAGATACTAGGGATACGTTATATGTAATAGTCAGATGTGTGTAGAACTATACATCTATCTGGAGTCCAGTGAAAATACAACAGCACTATATGGTTTGGATTGTCACGCCAGAGCCACGTTATATGTAATAGCTATACAACTGCACATGTAATAGGTCTGGATTGTGACACCAGATCTACGTTATATTTTGTTTGATGGTGTTTAACGCCAATTTCAGCATTTTTTCAGCTATATCATGGCGTCCAGATTTTATTGGGGGAGGAAGCCGGAGTACCCGAAAAAAATCGCCGACCTGCGGTAGCAAAACTGGCAATCCTTGTCAATTAAGATTGGAGTCGAGTTCACCCTGCCTGCAGTGAGAATCGAACCCGCAATCTCAGTGTTGACAGACCACGTGTTCAATAGTAGACGAACTACGTTGACCACTCGGCCACCGAGGCCCCCTCTACGTTATATGTAATAGCTACGTGCCAGTGACAATACAACTGCACATGTATTAGGTCTGGATTGTGACACCAGAGCTTCGTTATATGTAATAGCTAGGTGCCAGTGACAATACAACTGCATATGTAATAGGTCTGGATTGTGACACCAGACCTACGTTATATGTAAAAGCTAGGTGCCAGTGACAATACAACTCCACATGTAATAGGTGTGGATTATGACACCAAAGCTACGTTATATGTAATAACTAGGTGCCTTGACAATACAACTGCACATGTAATAGGTCAGGATTGTGACACCAGATCTACGTTATATGTAATAGCAAGGTGTCAGTCAAAATAAAACTGCACATGTAATAGGTCTGGATTATGACACCAGAGCTACGTTATATGTAATAGCTAGGTGCCAGCGACAATACAAATGCACATGTAATAGGTCTGGATTGTGACACCAGAGCTTCGTTATATGTTATAGCTAATTGCCAGCGACAATACAACTGCACATGTAATAGGTCTGGATTGTGACACCAGAGCTACGTTATATGTAATAGCTAGGTGCCAGCGACAATACAAATGCACATGTAATAGGTCTGGATTGTGACACCAGAGCTTCGTTATATGTAATAGCTAGGTGCCAGTGACAATACAACTGCACATGTAATAGGTCTGGATTGTGACACCAGACCTACGTTATATGTAAAAGCTAGGTGCCAGTGACAATACAACTCCACATGTAATAGGTGTGGATTATGACACCAAAGCTACGTTATATGTAATAACTAGGTGCCTTGACAATACAACTGCACATGTAATAGGTCAGGATTGTGACACCAGATCTACGTTATATGTAATAGCAAGGTGTCAGTCAAAATAAAACTGCACATGTAATAGGTCTGGATTATGACACCAGAGCTACATTATATGTAATAGCTAGGTGCCAGCGACAATACAAATGCACATGTAATAGGTCTGGATTGTGACACCAGAGCTTCGTTATATGTTATAGCTAATTGCCAGCGACAATACAACTGCACATGTAATAGGTCTGGATTGTGACACCAGAGCTACGTTATATGTAATAGCTAGGTGCCAGCGACAATACAAATGCACATGTAATAGGTCTGGATTGTGACACCAGAGCTTCGTTATAATAGCTAGGTGCCAGTGACAATACAACTGCACATGTAATAGGTCTGGATTGTGACACCAGAGCTATGTTATATGTAATAGCTAGGTCTGGATTGTCACACCAGAACTACGTTATATGTAATAGCTAGGTGCCAGTGACAATACAACTGCACATGTAATAGGTCTTGATTATGACACCAGAGCTACGTTATATGTAATAGCTTGGTGCCAGTGACAATACAACTGCACATTTAATAGCTCAGGATTGCGACACCAGAGCTACGTTATATGTAATAGCTAGGTGTCAGTGACAATACAACTCCACATGTAATAGGTCAGGATTGTGACACCAGAGCTACGTTATATGTAATAGCTAGGTGCCAGTGACAATACAACTGCACATGTAATAGGTCTGGATTGCGACACCAGAGCTACGTTATATGTAATAGCTAGGTGTCAGGGACAATACAACTGCACATGTAATAGGTCTGGATTATGACACCAGAGCTACGTTATATGTAATAGCTAGATGCCAGTGACAATACAACTGCACATGTAATAGGTCAGGATTATGACACCAGACCTACGTTATATGTAATAGCTAGGTGCCAGTGACAATATAACTGCACATGTAATAGGTCTGGATTGTGACACCAGAGCTACGTTACATGTAATAGCTAGGTGCCAGTGACAATATAACTGCACATGTAATAGGTCTGGATTGTGACACCAGAGCTACGTTATATGTAATAGCTATGTGCCAGTGACAATACAACTGCACATGTAATAGGTCTGGATTGTGACACCAGACCTACGTTATATGTAATAGCTAGGTGTCTGTGACAATATAACTGCACATGTAATAGGTCTGGATTGTGACACCAGAGCTACGTTATATGTAATAGCTATGTGCCAGTGACAATACAACTGCACATGTAATAGGTCTGGATTGTGACACCAGACCTACGTTATATGTAATGGCTAGATGTCAGTGACAATACAACTGCACATGTAATAGGTCTGGATTGTGACACCAGACCTACGTTATATGTAATAGCAAGGTGCCAGTGACAATATAACTGCATATGTAATAGGTCTGGATTATGACACCAGAGCCACGTTATATGTAATAGCTAGATGTCAGTGACAATACAACTGCACATGTAATAGGTCTGGATTGTGACGTCATATGTAATAGCAAGGTGCCAGTGACAATACAACTGCATATGTAATAGGTCAGGATTATGACACCAGAGCTACGTTATATGTAATAGCTAGGTGTCAGTCACAATACAACTCCACATGTAATAGGTCAGGATTGTGACACCAGACCTACGTTATATGTAATTGCTAGGTGCCAGTGACAATACAACTGCACATGTAATAGGTCTTGATTGTCACACCAGAGCTACGTTATATGTAATAGCTAGATGCCAGTGACAATACAACTGCATATGTAATAGGTCTTGATTGTCACACCAGAGCTACGTTATATGTAATAGCTAGGTGCCAGTGACAATACAACTGCACATGTAATAGGTGTGGATTGCGACACCAGAGCTACGTTATATGCAATAGCTAGGTGCCAGTGACAATACAACTGCACATGTAATAGGTCTTGATTGTCACACCAGAGCTACGTTATATGTAATAGCTAGATGCCAGTGAAAATACAACTGCATATGTAATAGGTCTGGATTGTGACACTAGAGCTTCGTTATATGTAATAGCTAGGTGCCAGTGACAATACAACTGCACATGTAATAGGTGTGGATTGCGACACCAGAGCTACGTTATATGTAATAGCTAGGTGCCAGTGACATACAACTGCATATGTAATAGGTCTTGATTGTCACACCACATCTACGTTATATGTAATAGCTAGGTGTCAGTGACAATACAACTCCACATGTAATAGGTCAGGATTGTGACACCAGAGCTACGTTATATGCAATAGCTAGATGTCAGTGACAATACAACTGCACATGTAATAAGTCTGGATTGTCACACCAGAGCTACGTTATATGTAATAGCTAGGTGCCAGTGACAATACAACTGCACATGTAATAGGTAAGGATTGTGACACCAGACCTACGTTATATGTAATAGCTAGATGCCAGTGACAATACAACTGCACATGTAATAGGTCTGGATTATGACACCTGAGCTACGTTATATGTAAAAGCTAGATGCCAGTGACAATACAACTGCACATGTAATAGGTCTGGATTGTCACACCAGAGCTACGTTATATGTAATAGCTAGGTGCCAGTGACAATACAACTGCATATGTAATAGGTAAGGATTGCGACACCAGAGCTACGTTATATGTAATAGCTAGATGCCAGTGACAATACAACTGCACATGTAATAGGTCTGGATTGTCACACCAGAGCTACGTTATATGTAATAGCTAGGTGCCAGTGACAATACAACTGCACATGTAATAGGTCTTGATTGTCACACCAGAGCTACGTTATATGTAATAGCTAGATGCCGGTGACAATACAACTGCATATGTAATAGGTCTGGATTGTGACACCAGAGCTTCGTTATATGTAGTAGCTAGGTGCCAGTGACAATACAACTGCACATGTAATAGGTGTGGATTGCGACACCAGAGCTACGTTATATGTAATAGCTAGGTGCCAGTGACATACAACTGCATATGCAATAGGTGTTGATTGTCACACCAGAGCTACGTTATATGTAATAGCTAGGTGTCTGTGACAATACAACTGCACATGTAATAGGTCAGGATTGTGACACCAGAGCTACGTTATATGCAATAGCTAGATGTCAGTGACAATACAACTCTACATGTAAATAGTCTTGATTGTCACACCAGATCTACGTTATATGTCATAGCTAGATGCCAGTGACAATACAACTGCACATGTAATAGGTCAGGATTGTCACACCAGAGCTACGTTATATGTAATAGCAAGGTGCCAGTGACAATACAACTGAATATGTAATAGGTCTGGATTGTGACACCAGAGCTACGTTATATGTAATAGCAAGGTGCCAGTGACAATACAACTGCACATGTAATAGGTCTGGATTGTGACACCAGAGCTACGTTATATGTCATAGCTAGATGCCAGTGACAATACAACTGCATATATAATAGGTCTGGATTGTCACACAAGAGCTACGTTATATGTAATAGCTAGGTGCCAGTGACAATACAACTGCATGTGTAATAGGTCTGGATTGTGACACCAGAGCTACGTTATATGTAATAGATAGATGCCAGTGACAATACAACTGCATATGTAATAGGTCTGGATTGTCACACCAGAGCTACGTTATATGTAATAGCTAGGTGTCAGTGACAATACAACTGCACATGCAATAGGTGTGGATTGTGACACCAGAGCTATGTTATATGTAATAGCTAGGTGCCAGTGACAATACAACTGCACATGTAATAGGTCTGGATTATGACACCAGAGCTACGTTATATGCAATAGCTAGGTGCCATTGACAATACAACTGCACATGTAATAGGTCTGGATTGTCACACCAGAGCTACGTTATATATAATAGCTAGGTGCCAGTGACAATACACCTGCACATGTAATAGGTAAGGATTGCGACACCAGACCTACGTTATATGTAATAGCTAGATGCCAGTGACAATACAACTGCACATGTAATAGGTCTGGATTGTCACACCAGAGCTACGTTATATGTAATAGCTAGGTGCCAGTGACAATACAACTGCACATGTAATAGGTAAGGATTGCGACACCAGACCTACGTTATATGTAATAGCTAGATGCCAGTGACAATACAACTGCACATGTAATAGGTCTTCTGGATTATGACACCAGAGCTACGTTATATGTAATAGCTAGATGCCAGTGACAATACAACTGCACATGTAATAGGTCTGGATTGTGACACCAGAGCTACGTTATATGTAATAGCTAGGTGCCAGTGACAATACAACTGCACATGTAATAGGTCAGGATTGCGACACCAGACCTACGTTATATGTAATAGCTAGATGCCAGTGACAATACAACTCCACATGTAATAGGTCAGTATTGCGACACCAGAGCTACGTCATATGTAATAGCTAGGTGCCAGTGACAATACAACTGCACATGTAATAGGTCAGGATTGCGACACCAGACCTACGTTATATGTAATAGCTAGGTGCCAGTGACAATACAACTGCACATGTAATAGGTCTGGATTATGACACCTGAGCTACGTTATATGTAATAGCTAGATGCCAGTGACAATACAACTGCACATGTAATAGGTCTGGATTGTCACACCAGAGCTACGTTATATGTAATAGCTAGGTGCCAGTGACAATACAACTGCATATGTAATAGGTAAGGATTGCGACACCAGAGCTACGTTATATGTAATAGCTAGATGCCAGTGACAATACAACTGCACATGTAATAGGTCTGGATTGTCACACCAGAGCTACGTTATATGTAATAGCTAGGTGCCAGTGACAATACAACTGCACATGTAATAGGTCTTGATTGTCACACCAGAGCTACGTTATATGTAATAGCTAGATGCCGGTGACAATACAACTGCATATGTAATAGGTCTGGATTGTGACACCAGAGCTTCGTTATATGTAGTAGCTAGGTGCCAGTGACAATACAACTGCACATGTAATAGGTGTGGATTGCGACACCAGAGCTACGTTATATGTAATAGCTAGGTGCCAGTGACATACAACTGCATATGCAATAGGTGTTGATTGTCACACCAGAGCTACGTTATATGTAATAGCTAGGTGTCTGTGACAATACAACTGCACATGTAATAGGTCAGGATTGTGACACCAGAGCTACGTTATATGCAATAGCTAGATGTCAGTGACAATACAACTCTACATGTAAATAGTCTTGATTGTCACACCAGATCTACGTTATATGTCATAGCTAGATGCCAGTGACAATACAACTGCACATGTAATAGGTCAGGATTGTCACACCAGAGCTACGTTATATGTAATAGCAAGGTGCCAGTGACAATACAACTGAATATGTAATAGGTCTGGATTGTGACACCAGAGCTACGTTATATGTAATAACAAGGTGCCAGTGACAATACAACTGCACATGTAATAGGTCTGGATTGTGACACCAGAGCTACGTTATATGTCATAGCTAGATGCCAGTGACAATACAACTGCATATATAATAGGTCTGGATTGTCACACAAGAGCTACGTTATATGTAATAGCTAGGTGCCAGTGACAATACAACTGCATGTGTAATAGGTCTGGATTGTGACACCAGAGCTACGTTATATGTAATAGATAGATGCCAGTGACAATACAACTGCATATGTAATAGGTCTGGATTGTCACACCAGAGCTACGTTATATGTAATAGCTAGGTGTCAGTGACAATACAACTGCACATGCAATAGGTGTGGATTGTGACACCAGAGCTATGTTATATGTAATAGCTAGGTGCCAGTGACAATACAACTGCACATGTAATAGGTCTGGATTATGACACCAGAGCTACGTTATATGCAATAGCTAGGTGCCATTGACAATACAACTGCACATGTAATAGGTCTGGATTGTCACACCAGAGCTACGTTATATATAATAGCTAGGTGCCAGTGACAATACACCTGCACATGTAATAGGTAAGGATTGCGACACCAGACCTACGTTATATGTAATAGCTAGATGCCAGTGACAATACAACTGCACATGTAATAGGTCTGGATTGTCACACCAGAGCTACGTTATATGTAATAGCTAGGTGCCAGTGACAATACAACTGCACATGTAATAGGTAAGGATTGCGACACCAGACCTACGTTATATGTAATAGCTAGATGCCAGTGACAATACAACTGCACATGTAATAGGTCTTCTGGATTATGACACCAGAGCTACGTTATATGTAATAGCTAGATGCCAGTGACAATACAACTGCACATGTAATAGGTCTGGATTGTGACACCAGAGCTACGTTATATGTAATAGCTAGGTGCCAGTGACAATACAACTGCACATGTAATAGGTCAGGATTGCGACACCAGACCTACGTTATATGTAATAGCTAGATGCCAGTGACAATACAACTCCACATGTAATAGGTCAGTATTGCGACACCAGAGCTACGTCATATGTAATAGCTAGGTGCCAGTGACAATACAACTGCACATGTAATAGGTCAGGATTGCGACACCAGACCTACGTTATATGTAATAGCTAGGTGCCAGTGACAATACAACTGCACATGTAATAGGTCTGGATTGTGACACCAGAACTACGTTATATGTAATAGCTAGGTGCCAGTGACAATACAACTGCACATGTAATAGGTCTGGATTGTCACACCAGACCAACGTTATATGTAATAGCTAGGTGCCAGTGACAATACAACTGCGCATATAATAGGTCTTGATTGTCACACCAGATCTACGTTATATGTAATAGCTAGGTGCCAGTGACAATACAACTGCACATGTAATAGGTCTGGATTGTGACACCAGAGCTACGTATTATATGTCATAGCTAGGTGCCAGTGACAATACAACTGCACATGTAATAGGTCTGGATTGTGACACCAGAGCTACGTTATATGTAATAGCTAGGTGCCAGTGACAATACAACTGCACATGTAATAGGTCTGGATTGTGACACCAGAGCTACGTTATATGTCATAGCTAGATGCCAGTGACAATACAACTGCATATGTAATAGGTCTGCATTGTCACACCAGAGCTACGTTATATGTAATAGCTAGGTGCCAGTGACAATACAACTGCATGTGTAATAGGTCTTGATTTTGACACCAGAGCTACGTTATATGTAATAGCTAGATGCCAGTGACAATACAACTGCATATGTAATAGGTCTGGATTGTCACACCAGAGCTACGTTGTATGTAATAGCTAGATGCCAGTGACAATACAACTGCATATGTAATAGGTCTGGATTGTCACACCAGAGCTACGTTATATGTAATAGCTAGGTGTCAGTGACAATACAACTCCACATGTAATAGGTGTGGATTGTGACACCAGAGCTATGTTATATGTAATAAATAGCTCGGTGCCAGTGACAATACAACTGCACATGTAATAGGTCTGGATTATGACACCAGAGCTACGTTATATGCAATAGCTAGGTGCCATTGACAATACAACTGCACATGTAATAGGTCTGGATTGTCACACCAGAGCTACGTTATATGTAATAACTAGGTGCCAGTCACAATACAACTGCATATGTAATAGGTCTGGATTGTGACACCAGAGCTACGTTATATGTAATAGCTAGGTGCCAGTGACAATACAACTGCACATGTAATAGGTAAGGATTGCGACACCAGACCTACGTTATATGTAATAGCTAGATGCCAGTGATAATACAACTGCACATGTAATAGGTCTGGATTGTCACACCAGAGCTACGTTATATGCAATAGCTAGGTGCCAGTGACAATACAACTGCACATGTAATAGGTCTGGATTGTCACACCAGAGCTACGTTATATGTAATAACTAGGTGCCAGTCACAATACAACTGCATATGTAATAGGTCTGGATTGTCACACCAGAGCTACGTTATATGTAATAGCTAAGTGCCAGTGACAATACACCTGCACATGTAATAGGTAAGGATTGCGACACCAGACCTACGTTATATGTAATAGCTAGATGCCAGTGACAATACAACTGCACATGTAATAGGTCTGGATTGTCACACCAGAGCTACGTTATATGTAATAGCTAGGTGCCAGTGACAATACAACTGCACATGTAATAGGTAAGGATTGCGACACCAGACCTACGTTATATGTAATAGCTAGATGCCAGTGACAATACAACTGCACATGTAATAGGTCTGGATTATGACACCTGAGCTACGTTATATGTAATAGCTAGATGCCAGTGACAATACAACTGCACATGTAATAGGTCTGGATTGTGACACCAGAGCTACGTTATATGTAATAGCTAGGTGCCAGTGACAATACAACTGCACACGTAATAGGTCAGGATTGCGACACCAGAACTACGTTATATGTAATAGCTAGATGCCAGTGACAATACAACTCCACATGTAATAGGTCAGGATTGCGACACCAGAGCTACGTTATATGTAATAGCTAGGTGCCAGTGACAATACAACTGCACATGTAATAGGTCAGGATTGCGACACCAGACCTACGTTATATGTAATAGCTAGGTGCCAGTGACAATACAACTGCACATGTAATAGGTCTGGATTGTGACACCAGAGCTATGTTATATGTAATAGCTAGGTGTCTGTGACAATACAACTGCACATGTAAATGTCAGGATTGTGACACCAGAGCTACGTTATATGTAATAGCTAGGTGTCAGTGACAATACAACTGCACATGTAATAGGTCAGGATTGCGACACCAGATCTACGTTATATGTAATAGCTAGGTGCCAGTGACAATACAACTTCACATGTAATAGGTCTGGATTATGACACCAGATCTACGTTATATGAAATAGCTAGGTGCCAGTGACAATACAACTGCACATGTAATAGGTCTGGATTGTGACACCAGAACTACGTTATATGTAATAGCTAGGTGCCAGTGACAATACAACTGCACATGTAATAGGTCTGGATTGTCACACCAGACCAACGTTATATGTAATAGCTAGGTGCCAGTGACAATACAACTGCACATATAATAGGTCTTGATTGTCACACCAGATCTACGTTATATGTAATAGCTAGGTGCCAGTGACAATACAACTGCACATGTAATATGTCTGGATTGTGACACCAGAGCTACGTTATATGTCATAGCTAGGTGCCAGTGACAATACAACTGTACATGTAATAGGTCTGGATTGTGACACCAGAGCTACGTTATATGTAATAGCTAGGTGCCAGTGACAATACAACTGCACATGTAATAGGTCTGGATTGTGACACCAGAGCTACGTTATATGTAATAGCTAGGTGTCATTGACAATACAACTGCACATGTAATAGGTCTGGATTATGACACCAGACCTACGTTATATGTAATAGCTAGATGCCAGTGACAATACAACTGCACATGTAATAGGTCTGGATTGTGACACCAGAGCTACGTTATATGTAATAGCTAGGTGTCATTGACAATACAACTGCACATGTAATAGGTCTGGATTATGACACCAGAGCTACGTTATATGTAATAGCAAGGTGCCAGTGACAATACAACTGCACATGTAATATGTCTGGATTATGACACCAGAGCTACGTTATATGTAATAGCTAGATGCCAGTGACAATACAACTGCACATGTAATAGGTCAGGATTATGACACCAGAGCTACGTTATATGTAATAGCTAGGTGCCAGTAACAATACAACTGCACATGTAACAGGTCTGGATTGTGACACCAGAGCTACATTATATGTAATTGCTAGGTGCCAGTGACAATACAACTCCACATGTAATAGGTGTGGATTGTGACACCAGAGCTACGTTATATGTAATAGCTAGGTGCCAGTGACAATACAACTGCACATGTAATAGGTCTGGATTGTGACACCAGAGCTAAGTTATATGTAATAGCTAGGTGCCAGTGACAATACAACTGCACATGTAATAGGTCTGGATTGTGACACCAGAGCTACGTTATATGTAATAGCAAGGTGCCAGTGACATTACAACTGCATATGTAATAGGTCTGGATTATGACACCAGAGCTACGTTATATGTAATTGCTAGGTGCCAGTGACAATACAACTGCACATGTAACAGGTCTGGATTGTGACACCAGAGCTACGTTATATGTAATAGCTAGGTGCCAGTGACAATACAACTGTAACAGGTCTGGATTGTGACACCAGAGCTACATTATATTTAATAGCTAGGAGGATGTGGCACTACATCAATGTCAGCTGGTTGAGTGTGCCAAGACAGCTACGTTATCTGAATTGGCTATGTAATGTTAAACAAGATCTAGAATATATAATAAAATGTCATTAAAGATAACAAGGTTAATGGAATTTATTACCTGATAACTTATATAAATGTAATTTGGTATTTTTTACTGTTTTCTGAAATTATAAAAAGGTCAATGTTCGCGAACTGTTGACCGGTCAATAGTTTCGACTGTTTCCCTCGCGTGCTCTGACGTCATTTTGTCAGTTTACAATAGCAAAATGACTGTTTCCTTAATTTTTTTTTGACGAAATAACAGAGAAAAACAATACGAAAACATACAGACATATAAAATGTTGGCAGTGTGACATAGTTAAAAGATTGTTAAATCATGAGAAAAGTTTAATTATTAACATATTTGCAAAGCTATTTTCTTGTTCCTTTTTTTTTCTGCACGTACTGTTAAAACAGTAATTGTTCAGGTAATAAAACAGTTATTTCAGTTGTCCCTCGGTGTCAGGGATAGTGTTTTGAACTGTTGCCCTCGGCCTACGGCCTCTGGCAACAGGTCAAAACACTATCCCCTCCACCTCTGGCCAACAGTTTGACTGTTCCCAAATCACATATGAAATAACTGTATATTACTACTTTTGTCTAATCAAGACGCATCAGTGGCACTCAAACTCAAACAATATTTAATATCCAAATGTTTAAGATGTTGTAGATATTTTATCACAAGAATATGTAACAGGTAGATGACAGCCAGGTGATATGTAACAGTTAGGTGGCTGTAACACGACATCTACACTATATATGTAACACAGCTGGGTGACAGCGACACGACATCTACGTTATTACAGCTAGGTGACTATGGCTACATTATATTTAAGAGTTAGATGGCACCGACACGATAGCTACATTATATGTTACATCTAGATGCCTCTGAGAGGAGAGATACATTACATGTTACATTTAGATGCCTCTGACATGAGAGCTACATTATATGTTACATCTAGATGCCTCTGACATGACAGCTATATTATATGTTACATCTAGATGCCTCTGACATGAGAGCTACATTATATGTTACATCTAGATGCCTCTGACATGACAGCTACATTATATGTTACATCTAGATGCCTCTGACATGAGAGCTACATTATATGTTACATCTAGATGCCTCTGACATGACAGCTACATAAAATGTTACATCTAGATGCCTCTGACATGACAGCTACATTATATGTTACATCTAGATACCACTGAAAGGACAGCTACATTATATGTTACATCTAGATGCCTCTAACATGACAGCTACATTATATGTTACATCTAGATGCTTCTGACATGACAGATACATTATATGTTACATCTAGATGCTTCTAACATGACAGCTACATTATATGTTACATCTAGATGCCTCTAACATGACAGCTACATTATATGTTACATCTAGATGCTTCTGACATGACAGATACATTATATGTTACATCTAGATGCTTCTAACATGACAGCTACATTATATGTTACATCTAGATGCCTCTAACATGACAGCTACATTATATGTTACATCTAGATGCTTCTGACATGACAGATACATTATATGTTACATCTAGATGCCTCTAACATGACAGCTACATTATATGTTACATCTAGATGCTTCTGACATGACAGATACATTATATGTTACATCTAGATGCCTCTAACATGACAGCTACATTATATGTTACATCTAGATGCTTCTGACATGACAGATACATTATATGTTACATCTAGATGCCTCTAACATGACAGCTACATTATATGTTACATCTAGATGCCTCTGACAGGACAGCTACATTATATGTTACATCTAGATGCCTCTGACATGACAGCTACATTATATGTTACATCTAGATGCCTCTGACATGACAGCTACATTATATGTTACATCTAGATGCCTCTGACATTACAGCTACATTACATGTTACATCTAGATGCCTCTGACATGACAGATACATTATATGTTACATCTAGATGCCTCTGATATGACAGCTACATTATATGTTACATCTAGATGCCTCTGACATGGCAGATACATTATATGTTACATCTAGATGCCTCTGACATGACAGATACATTATATGTTACATCTAGATGCCTCTGACATGACAGCTACATAAAATGTTACATCTAGATGCCTCTGACATGACAGCTACATTATATGTTACATCTAGATACCACTGAAAGGACAGCTACATTATATGTTACATCTAGATGCCTCTAACATGACAGCTACATTATATGTTACATCTAGATGCCTCTGACATGACAGCTACATTATATGTTACATCTAGATACCACTGAAAGGACAGCTACATTATATGTTACATCTAGATGCCTCTAACATGACAGCTACATTATATGTTACATCTAGATGCCTCTGACATGACAGCTACATTATATGTTACATCTAGATGCCTCTGACATGACAGCTACATTATATGTTACATCTAGATGCCTCTGACATTACAGCTACATTACATGTTACATCTAGATGCCTCTGACATGAGAGCTACATTATATGTTACATCTAGATGCTTCTGACATGACAGATACATTATATGTTACATCTAGATGCCTCTGATATGACAGCTACATTATATGTTACATCTAGATACCACTGAAAGGACAGCTACATTATATGTTACATCTAGATGCCTCTAACATGACAGCTACATTATATGTTACATCTAGATGCCTCTGACATGACAGCTACATTATATGTTACATCTAGATACCACTGAAAGGACAGCTACATTATATGTTACATCTAGATGCCTCTAACATGACAGCTACATTATATGTTACATCTAGATGCCTCTGACATGACAGCTACATTACATGTTACATCTAGATGCCTCTGACATGACAGCTACATTATATGTTACATCTAGATGCCTCTGACATGACAGCTACATTATATGTTACATCTAGATGCCTCTGACATTACAGCTACATTACATGTTACATCTAGATGCCTCTGACATGAGAGCTACATTATATGTTACATCTAGATGCTTCTGACATGACAGATACATTATATGTTACATCTAGATGCCTCTGACATGACAGCTACATTATATGTTACATCTAGATGCCTCTGACATTACAGCTACATTACATGTTACATCTAGATGCCTCTGACCGGAGAGCTACATTATATGTTACATCTAGATGCCTCTGACAGGACAGCTACATTATATGTTACATCTAGATGCCTCTGACATGACAGATACATTATATGTTACATCTAGATGCCTCTGATATGACAGCTACATTATATGTTACATATAGATGCCTCTGACATGACAGCTACATTATATGTTACATCTAGATGCCTCTGACATGACAGCTACATTATATGTTACATCTAGATGCCTCTGATATGACAGCTACATTATATGTTACATCTAGATGCCTCTGACATGGCAGATGCATTATATGTTACATCTAGATGCCTCTGACATGACAGATACATTATATGTTACATCTAGATGCCTCTGACATGACAGCTACATAAAAGGTTACATCTAGATGCCTCTGACATGACAGCTACATTATATGTTACATCTAGATACCACTGAAAGGACAGCTACATTATATGTTACATCTAGATGCCTCTGACATGACAGCTACATTATATGTTACATCTAGATGCCTCTGACATGACAGCTACATTATATGTTACATCTAGATACCACTGAAAGGACAGCTACATTATATGTTACATCTAGATGCCTCTAACATGACAGCTACATTATATGTTACATCTAGATGCCTCTGACATGACAGCTACATTATATGTTACATCTAGATGCCTCTGACATGACAGCTACATTATATGTTACATCTAGATGCCTCTGACATGACAGCTACATTATATGTTACATCTAGATGCCTTTGACATGACAGCTACATTATATATTACATCTAGATGCCTCTGACATGACAGCTACATTATATGTTACATCTAGATGCTTCTGACATGACAGCTACATTATATGATACATCTTGATGCCTCTGACATGACAGCTACATTATATGTTACATCTAGATGCCTCTAACATGACAGCTACATTATATGTTACATCTAGATGCCTCTGACATGACAGCTACATTATATGTTACATCTAGATGCCTCTGACATGACAGCTACATTATATGTTACATCTAGATGCCTCTGACATGACAGCTACAGTATATGTTGCATCTAGATTCCTCTGACATGACAGCTACATTATATGTTACATCTAGATACCACTGAAAGGACAGCTACATTGTATGTAAGAATGACAAGACTATGACTGGAGCACCAGACTGACATCATCGTGATTATGATTACAGTCACGTGATTATGATTTCAGTTCACGTGACCTAACTTAAGAACATTGCTGCATTTGATAATTACAGAAACAAGTTTAGCTTTTCTAAAACGCTAACCGTCTCTTAGCTGCATTTCCCATTTTATGGGTATTAAAAGTATCCGTTGTTTGTAATTTATATGTAGGATAGGTAAGCAATGTACCTTTTAAGGCCATTGTTTACGCTAAACTATTAACCAATGGTACGTGAGAGATTAAAATAACTGTCGTCAGTTCACACATGGTTTTTTGAAAAATAAATAATTTAACAAAAATTACTCCTTGAACAAAAGTTTAAAATGAGCGCTAAAAAATGTGTTGTTCTATTTGCATCAATATCAGAACGAAAATAAAGATACAGAAAGTTTAATATAAGTTTTTTCCCAAACAGCTTTAAAAGTAGGGAGATTTTGGTGCAATGTTTACCTTTTAATAGCGAGCACAGCTCGCAGCAGGCAGCGAAGCTGTCCGTGAAGAGCGGCGAGCTCTACGGCAATTACGTATCACGTGGTCAAAATGAAATCACGTGATCAAAATCTGCTTTATGCAGATATTGTTTTTTTTTTGTCCGGAAGTTGATATCGTCAAAAAACTGTAACAAAGTGAATGAAAAAGGGCTAAAATTAATTTCAAAGAATGACTTAAAAATAAAGTTGACATCGATTAAAAATAAATGTTATATTTAAAAATAACAAAAAAAATTTCATACTATTTTTTTGCATTCTCTAAATCGATCTTCAAAAACTGACAACAATCATAAGACATTTCATGTGACGTCACCATTACAAAGAAAGACGTCACATGATCACTGGAATGTAGTTGAGGCACTTTTAGGGTATTCGGGAAGTAACGTCAATTATGAAAGCGCATTATATATAAATAATAAAGGACCATATTGTCTGTGCTCGCATTTTGGTAATGCCTACTCCATATTAGTTAACTGACCAATGCACTGAATGAAATAGATGTCAATATTTGGAACGTTACATTACAACACAAAAATACTGATTACAATCCCCATTCAACCCAAGAATATATCGAAATTTTAGTATACATATTAGTGCGATCCTGACGTAAACCAATGATATGACAAGGATATTTATAGATTTGATGAACCACCCAATCAAGTAACAGAATGCCATTTACTCCGTATACTGTTCATCATTTGACTATGTATACCGTCTCCCGTAAAAACCTTGTCTTTGTCATAGGAAGTGAAACTATTACTTTACGGACCTAAATGACATTTGTGATATACAGTTTCGTTACATTGTCGGGATATGTAATATGGAGATATGGAGTAGGCATTGCTAAAATGCGAGCACAGACAATATAGTCCTTTATTATCAATATTTAATATGCACATCATAATTGACGTAACTTCCGAACACCCTAAAAGTGCCTCTAAATTCCAGTGGTCACGTGACGTCTTTCTTTTTAACGGTGACGTCACATGAAAGGTAATTTGATTGTCCGTTTTTAAAGATCCATTTAGAGATTGCAAAAAAATAGTATGAAATTTTTGTTGTTAATTTTAAATATAACATTATTTTTTATCGATGTCAACTTTATTTTCAAGTCTTTCTTAAAATTATTTATTAAAATAATTAGTTTTTTGACGATATCAACTTCCGGAGGAAAAAAAATCAATATCAGCATTAAGCAGATTTTGATCACTTGATTTCATTTTGATCACATGACACATAATTGCCGTAGAGCTCACCGCTCTTCGCGGCGAGGATTCGAAACAGTTATTTTCGTGAAGAGTAAAAATAAAAAACTATTAATTATCTGACAATGTATCGATATTTGTATTATTTGTATTATTCTGAAACGATAAACGACATTTATTTTAAAAACAGCATGAAAATGCGAATTTCTACTAGATATCTTGTTCATATGCCGTGAAAGCAAGCGATGACGTTTCAAACAACTTGTTCATATGCCGTGAAGCAAGTCATGACGTCACAAACAACTTGTTCATATGCCGTGAAGCAAGCCATGATGTCACAAACAACTTGTTCATATGCCGTGAAGCAAGCGATGACGTCACAAACAACTTGTTCATATGCCGTGCAAGCAAGCGATGACGTCACAAACAAACATGTGGCGAATTTATACTAGATGTCTTGTTCATATGCCGTGAACGCAAGCGATGGCATCACAAACAACTTGTTCATATGCCGTGAAGTAAGCGATGACGTCACAAACAACTTGTTTATATGCCATAAAAGCAAGCGATGACGTCACCAACAACTTGTTCTATTTGACATGTTTTACACTAGAATACTAAATATCGTTGAAACTGAGATAAGTTTACTCGTATACTATTCGTAAAAAATGTATTCGTTACTTTTCATGTATAGCAAATGTAATGATTGATATTTTATTATTATTTCAGAAGTGGTCTATCAAATTCATCACTCTGGAATGCTATGATTCTACCTTTGACAAGAATGACCATATATGGTGTCTTATGGTACCAAGGTATTACTAGAAGCGATTTAAAACGTCATTGTCAGCTACAAGACCAGTTAATTGTAAGAAAGATGACTAGAAAAGGACATCTTGTTGATCATATTATCCGTGGGCAATAAACGGACTGTAGTAAAAGTCAATTATAGGCCTATTTTTAATGAGCAACATAAAAAAATTACTTGCTAATGGAAGAGAGAGAGAGAGAGAGAGAGAGAGAGAGAGAGAGAGAGAGAGAGAGAGAGAGAGAGAGAGAGAGTGAGAGTGAAAGAGAGAGAGAGAGAGAGAGAGAGAGAGCAAAGAAAGTTTAACGATTGTCGGATAAAACCCTAACTTATCGCTTAAAATAGGTATAATGCAGATAACGCTGTAAATAATATCAACGAACGTTAGACCGTATACAACTGGGCTAATAATAAAGACGACCTTTGCAGGAGAGGCAAACGTTAGAAGTCCACGGACTTACAGCTGTATGTTTCCAGCAATGATCATCGACTGGAGAAATCAGTTTAGTACTAACTCTATAGGAGAAACGGATAATATGTTTCCATTTGGTTTTGTACAGGTAAATTTATATGTAGTCGTCAGTTGTAAGGTTTGTTGCGTTTTATTTTTTTGTGTGTGGTTGAATGAGTTAACCACCCACATTTGATTTTTAAGTCGTCCTTCCAATATACTCTCCCACTAGTATATAAACATATGCACATCTCGTTAACTTTGTGATTTGTATAGTGGCCATTGCCTGATAGAGACACGAGAAAACATTGGTAAGTGAATATTGTAACTCTTGAATAAGACTTTTACTACTACGTACACAGTGACCTATTTACTACTACACAGTGACCTATTTACTACTACATAGTGATCTATTTACTACTACACAGTGACCTATTTACTACTACACAGTGACCTATTTACTACTACACAGTGACCTATTTACTACTACACAGTGATCTATTTACTACTACACAGTGACCTATTTACTACTACACAGTGACCTATTTACTACTACACAGTGACCTATTTACTACTACACAGTGACCTATTTACTACTACACAGTGACCTATTTACTACTACACAGTGATCTATTTACTACTACACAGTGACCTATTTACTATTACACAGTGACCTATTTACTACGTGACCTATTTACTACTACACAGTGACCTATTTACTACTACACGGTGACCTATTTACTACTACACAGTGACCTATTTACTACTACACTATTTACTACTACACAGTGACCTATTTACTACTACACAGTGACCTATTTACTACTACACAGTGACCTATTTACTACTACACAGTGACCTATTTACTACTACAATGTGACCTATTTACATGTAGATACATTGTGTAGTGATTCCTGCATAATGTAAACACAGCATAGCAATAGTTGGTTACTAGGCACTAATTATCTGCAACACCGTTAATATTATAGTATTAGAGTGTGCTCAATAGCAGTGATTATATGGCAGTACATAGAGTTGTACGCCACTTGAGTGGTATTTTGTTAGAAGGTTGTGATCACTTTCCGTCACAGAAAACATAGGTGATTGTGGTTGACGTAATATACCCAGAATCCTTTGCGTGGAGAATGTGTTGTGATACCAAGAATAAGGAGGTCTGCCTAAAGATGTCTGCCATTGTGACTTTGTTATATATATTGTCTGCCATATAGTTATTGCTCTCAGATCATGGGTCACTAGGTACGCGGCACGCAACATAAACTTTAGATCAGATTCGTCCTCGAAAAACCTAGTTTCACTGGCCGAATGTTACCTTTCGTGAAGGACATTGTCAGGATGAACTCATTTAAATAAAAAAAAACAAACAAAGCTGTATACTTGTAATGTTTTTCTAGCACTTTACTACAGCATCTCGGTTGACATTAGTGTTTAAATTGTATATATTAACTGTCGCCTAGAACTGTATATGTGCTCCTCACTTTAAATATGTGCTCTAGAATATTAAGCCATGTGCTCTCTGCACTTCAGCCATGTGCGCCCTGCACCTCAGCCATGCACGTTTAATACTTCATCCATGCGCGTTTCCCCACTTCAGCCATGTGCGCTCTGTACCTCAGCCATGTGCGTTTCCCACTTCAACCATCTGTGTTCACCAATTCGGCCATGTGCGTTCACCACTGCAGCCATGCGCGTTCCCCACGTCAGCCATGCGCGCTCTGCACCTCAGTCATGTGCGTTTCTCACTTCAACCATATGCTTTCATCACTTCAGCCATGCGCGTTTCCCACTTCAGTCATGTGCCCTCTGCACTTCAGCCATGTGCGTTATCCACGTCAGCCATGTGCGTTCACCACTGCAGCAATGCGCGTTTCCCACGTCAGCCATCTGGGTTCACCACTTCAGCCATGCGCGCTCTGCACCTCAGCTATGTGTGTTTCTCACTTCAGCCATGTGCGTTCACCACTTTAGCCATGCGCGTTTCCTACTTCAGCCATGTGCGCTCTGCACCACAGCCATGTGCGTTTCACACTTCAGCCATGTGAGTTCACCACTTCAGCCATGTGCGTTCACCACTTCAGCCATGCACGTTTCCCACTTCAAAAATGTGCTTTTACCACATCAGCCATATGCTTTCACCACCTCAGCCATGTGCATTCACCACTTCAGCCAATTGTACTCCACACCTTATACATGTGGCCTTCCCTAGTTTTTCATTGTGACCTATACCGTCTTTTTCACACCATGTGTTACATTGCCAACCTTAATTAATGAATGACTTCTTTAAAACTAAATCTACAAGTGATTCACAAGAGGACACTTTTTTCTCACATACATGTATTAATGTTTTTTTCTCTCTCTAAAGCGAATTATATACATGATCCACTGTAGGCTTAGGGTATTTGATACAAAATATATTATTATTATTAATATAATGCATTATTATACTATTAGACCAATTATAGTGTAATGCTTAGGAAACACTAAGTAAATTATACTTTTCACAGCTTGCCGCTAATGGAACTAACAGTAACTCGACTGGATTTTCTGATATTAGATGGCATCAGACAGCAGACTTTGGTTATGTACCAAACCCTCTGATGCAGAAGGTGTTTATGGCCGTCGCAATGGATTTACCGGACTTTGATAGTCCGTATGGAAGGTAAAGTGTCAGTTAATAGATAGTCCGTATGGAAGTTAAAGTGTCAGTTAATAGATCGTCTGTATGGAAGGTAAAGGGTCAGTTAATAGATAGTCTGTATGGAAAGTAAAGTGTCAGTTAATAGATAGTCTGTATGGAAGGTAAAGTGTCAGTTAATAGATAGTCTTTATGGAAGGTAAAGTGTCAGTTAATAGATAGTCTGTATGGAAGGTAAAGTGTCAGTTAACAGATCGTCTGTATGGAAGGTAAAGTGTCCGTTAATAAATAGTCTGTATGGAAGGTAAAGTGTCAGTTAATAGATAGTCTGTATGGAAGGTAAAGTGTCAGTTAATAGATAGTCTGTATGGAAGGTAAAGTGTCAGTTAATAGATAGTCTGTATGGAAGGTAAAGGGTCAGTTAATAGATAGTCTGTATGGAAAGTAAAGTGTCAGTTAATAGATAGTCTGTATGGAAGGTAAAGTGTCAGTTAATAGATAGTCTTTATGGAAGGTAAAGTGTCAGTTAATAGATAGTCTGTATGGAAGGTAAAGTGTCAGTTAACAGATCGTCTGTATGGAAGGTAAAGTGTCCGTTAATAAATAGTCTGTATGGAAGGTAAAGTGTCAGTTAATAGATAGTCTGTATGGAAGGTAAAGTGTCAGTTAATAGATAGTCTGTATGGAAGGTAAAGTGTCAGTTAATAGATAGTCTTTATGGAAGGTAAAGTGTCAGTTAATAGATAGTCTGTATGGAAGGTAAAGTGTCAGTTAACAGATCGTCTGTATGGAAGGTAAAGTGTCCGTTAATAAATAGTCTGTATGGAAGGTAAAGTGTCAGTTAATATATAGTCTGTATGGAAGGTAAAGTGTCAGTTAATATATAGTCCGTATGGAAGGTAAAGTGTCAGTTAATATATAGTCTGTATGGAAGGTAAAGTGTCAGTTAATAAATAGTCTGTATGGAAGGTAAAGTGTCAGTTAATAGATAGTCTTTATGGAAGGTAAAGTGTCAGTTAATAAATAGTCTGTATGGAAGGTAAAGTGTCAGTTAATAGATAGTCTGTATGATATTTTTATCACTAACATCAACAAATGAAAGCATTTTTTATTTTGTGCCGCCATCTTGGATTCAAAATGTCAGCCATAGAAAGTCAGCATGTGCGTCATATGGTGCAGCATAACAAACTCTACTTGTTTGCCAATTATCATTCAAATTCGTAAACTTTTGGATTTTTAAGGTTTTTTCCGTTTTAAAAACAGCTGCCATTTTCAAAATTGTAAAACCGGCGTGCACCACTTCAAATCTTGACCTTTTTCATTGGGGAAGTTTCATTTCGATCTAACTTACCGTCTCCGAGAAACAGTGAGGACACAATTTTGGCGGAAAGCGGAAGAATAATAATAAGAAAAGGAGCATAAACAATATATCTCCGACTTCTTTTGGAAGCTATAATTAACAAACTTTGGGTTTTTAACACACAGTATACATCCACGTGACAAACAAGATGTAGCCAATCGTTTACTGGTATCTGCACTGGCAGTTGCGTACAACAAACAAACAAACATCCGTTACCAAGGCCCTCAGCCGGATGCCTACCATGTGGATATAGGCTACAGAACTATAGGTATCAGCTATGACAACAGAAGTACCCATCTTGATGTAAGGTCTATGGATGGATTTGAGGTATTTAATCTACTTATCAAAAATTCATTCAGACAAATATTTTAAACAGATATATCATGTCTGGGAGGGGTATTTGTGAAAAATACCAGTCGAGAGATGAAATATTTCCCGAGCCGTTAGGCGAGGGAAATTTGATTCTCGAGACTGGTAATTATTTATCTGTTTAATTACACCGAATATCATGATTTCAAAGAGCGGTGAATACTAGACCACTTGCGTGCTGTTTGTTGACTCTGTACTATCGGAACGTTTCTGGTTTTCAAAATCGATTACTCATGTTACGTTTACTTTGAGATAAAAGTCAAAACTTCCGAATGAATATTTCCAGCATAATAATATGCGAGGGTTATTTTTAAGCAAATACCACGGCACAGAGGGTAATTTTTTGCAGAATTCCCCGGTGATGACGAAATCGATGCAAAATGAGGAAATTTGCGAAAAATACACTGTCTATTGACCAATCAAAAGCCAGCATTTTTATATGAGGTGTAATTAAGAATGAAATGTTTTATGTTGATTTGGGTATATACCGATTAATAGCCCCAGTGAAAAATTGTTAGAAATCATACTTAATCTCCAAAAATTGAATTTTTTAAGCATCTTTCAGTTTGTGTCATACATAATTATATGTATTTAAGTTTAAATTGGAAGATTTATAAATCGGCTTTTACACCAACCTGATTCCATTGTTTTATTAGGTACATTCGATGAGCAGATAACCACGCATTTCAAAACCAATAACAAATATTTAATATGCAGCAAACATTCAGTACAGTATGGTGATCAAACATTCAGTACAGTATGGTGATCAAACATTCAGTACAGTATGGTGATCAAACATTCAGTACAGTATGGTGATCAAACATTCAGTACAGTATGGTGATCAAACATTCAGTACAGTATGGTGATCAAACATGCACTTTGTCTTATTTACAAAATAGCATTGCAGATTTGATATCCGCACATATCAGAGATCGCTGCGATACAATATACCGCATATTTCATACAATGTTTCGCTGTGTTATTACTGACTTAGAATTATGTAAAAGATTTTTTTTTCTGTCGATTTATTATAAAACTTATAAAACACTATACCTTTAAAGAGAAAAACAGAACATTTCTTTTTATCTTATTGTCAGTTTTAATCATACGTCGACAGACCATGTTAAATTGGAAACCATTTTATAGGTTTGTTGCTCGCCTAACAACCAGTCTCATTGTAATGATGACACATCTACATGGATGCCGGCACCAATAATCAAATATGACGCATATTCTGTCACAATCTGGTATGAAGCATGCTCTACAAGCGACTACGTAGTGGGGTTACGTTACGAATGGAAAGAGACACCTTGTACATTTATGCGATGTGCAATCTACAGTAAGGAAAATCGTTTACCAGCGCCCCCTATGATTACCCTTGGACTTTTTGGTAACCATAAATTTGACAGACAAAGGACTAACATGCAGGTGGTCTACTGAACATGTTTGTTGAGCAGAAAACATCGAGGCCGCACGTTCAAGTAAATCTTCTACATGGCGATTTGTAACAATAAAATATTAGCTTTTAATGCCTCGGTTGATATCTTTTACTTACAAAGTTGGCAGCTATATAGAATATATATTGTAGACATTACTAGTTTAGAGAACTCCAAAATTTACAGATCATTAATTTCACATTTTGTCACGCCGACACAAAAATAAAATTAGTTAAAATCTGGTTGAAAGTTCATTTGAAACTAACTCAGCTGTTGAATTACTCTTGATGGCTTTTCTCTCTCTGTATTGATCACTGTAAAGAAAAGTTTCGATTCAATATAAACCATAAACACCCAGTAATCTAGTAACCCTTAACCCTAAACCCTAAACCCATAAAAAACCTAGTAACCTAGTAACCCTAACCCTATTCCCATAAAAGCCCAGTAATCTAGGTAAAAACATGGAAATTAACATCAATACAAACCTATGATCCGGAATGGGAGTAAAAACATGGATATTACCATCAAAACAAACCTATGAACCGGAATGGGAGTAAAAACACATGGATACATTGTATAACCATAAACGCAAACCTTTGGTCCGGAATTCGAAGTAACACACGGATATTACCATAAATACAAACCTATGATTAGAAATTTAATGTTAAAACACGGATATTAAGCTATGATTCGGAATACCTAATACAACTACAGATAATACAGTAACACTTACTTACTTAGGATCAGGAGTCCTAGGTAAACCACGGATAGTAACATAAATACAAACCTACAAACCGGAATCCCAGTAAAAACATGGATATTACCATAAATACAAACCTATGATCCGGAACCCCGCAGTAAAACATGGATATTGCCATAAATATAAATATATTATCCGAAATCCCCAGTAAAAACGCGATGTTACCATAAATACAAACATATGATCCGGAATCAGAAGTAAAAACATGGATATTACAATAAATAAAAACCTTCGATCCGGAATCCCGAGTAAAAACGGATATTACCATCAATACAAACGTCTGATCCGGAATCCTTAGTAAAAGAGCGTATATTACCATCAATACAAACCTATGATCCGGAATCCCTAGTAAAAAATGGGTATAACATAAAAACAAACCTATGATCCGAAATCACTAGTAAAGACAAGTCAAGTCAAGTCAAGTAAATTTTATTTATAGTCGGTAAGACAAAACGATAACAGTTTATATATACATAAAACATAAGCTCTGATGAGCTTTTAAAACCGACATTAAGACACATGAGTACAAACAAACAAAGCAAACAATACATTGCAGACATAAAATCACAGGTAAAAGCATGTTTAAGGACAAAATACAGTACATAAAAGCATGCAGACATAAGAGATTTCATCAGACATATAAAAACATAAAAAGCTCAGGTAAGATACAAGTAAGCACATAAAAATGAGCAGACATGGGATACATAAAAGCAAATTAGCAGAAACAGCACTAAAATATATTAAAAGCATACACAAGCATCAAAAAGCACAAATGTTTACATATTAGAAAATAAACGATGTAAGCAAAGCCTACGCATATCAACATGCAGCACTGAAAGGAGCACTAGAGATTTCAGACAACGGTGAGGTCAGGGATGCCAAACTATATCTAACAACAAAAAGAACAATTACAAGCCACCCCTTCCCACCTACTAATTAAACCCTTGAATTGATTTAAACTTATATCTCCTCTCATATCATTTGGGAGTTCATTCCATAGTTTGGCAGCCCCATACCACACTGAGTGTAGACCATACCTTGTTGTATTAACGTTTGGTTTGGCTGCTATATTTGAATATCTAAAAGAATAAAAACTCTGTTTAATAGTTATAAGATCATGTAAGTATACAGGGGATTGTTTGTTAACTATTTTAAAAACTTGTATAGCTAAAAGACGCAGTCTTCTTAGACGTAATGATGGCATCTTAGATTTAATAAGTAGGTCTTCGTATGTACCACTATCGTTGTTATAGATAAATCTTAAGGCCCTCTCCTGATTTTTT
Source organism: Limnoperna fortunei (assembly GCA_944474755.1). NCBI lineage: Eukaryota > Metazoa > Mollusca > Bivalvia > Mytilida > Modiolidae > Limnoperna > Limnoperna fortunei. The sequence continues at coordinate 89,220,893 of OX104118.1, forward strand.
TCTAGTTTTTTTGTGTTTTTTTTCGCTACAGAAATGCCACACTAAGGGACAATAATTAAAATTTGACAGAATAAAAGTATAGTATATGGTGAGTCGACCCAATTTGTTAAGGTGTTGTCCAATTCTTTTTAAGACATTTAATTGTTGGGAGGCTTTTTTACATATATTTGCTATGTGAGTGTCAAAATTTAGTTTGAAATTAAAGGTTACACCAAGAAGTTTTACTTCATCGTCACAACTAATTTTACTACCATTTATATCAAATACGATATTTTTACAGTGGGATTTTTTGCCTACAGCTATGGCTTGGAATTTTTCTAGGTTAACCTGCATGTGATTATTATTAAACCATTGTATTAAATCTTTACTTTCTACCTCTAGAGTATTAATTACATCTTGGAAATCATTACTACTATATGAGAGTGTATTGTCATCTGCATAGTTGTATAAATCAGATTTTGTCACAAAGTGAAAGATATCATTCATAAAGATGTTAAATAGTACTGGTCCTAGAATTGATCCTTGGGGAACCCCTTTGTAAATATTTAGAAAGGAACTATATACTGAGCCAATTTTAACACATTGTTTCCGGTTGCTTAAGTAACTTGTTAGAAGTGTAAGGGCTTCTTTAGATAAACCATAGTTTTCGAGTTTCAGAAGGAGAAGGTTATGAGGCAGGCAGTCGAACGCTTTTGAGAGGTCCATTAATATTGCAGCGATATATTTATTATCGTCTAGGGCTATGCGCCAATCTTCTATAATTTTAATTAAGATATCTTGACAACTGTAACCCGGTCTAAAAGCAGATAAGTACATATGAAATTTTGACTCAAAGAAATCACTTATTTGTATGTCTATAGCTTTTTCAAAACGTTTGGAGATATTTGGTAAAACACTAACTGGTCGATAATTATCCTTAAGTAAGGTGCTGTTTTTTTATGTATTGGTACAACTTGTGCTATTTTAAGTTTATCTGGGAAAACTGATGTCTCTAGAGATTTATTGATTAGTTCTTTGATTGGTGGATATAACCATAAATGCAAAACTATGATCCGGAATCACTAGTAAAAACATGGGTTTTAACATAAATACAAACCTATGATCCGGAATCCCGAGTAAAAACACGGATATTACCATAAATACAAACCTATGATCCGGAATCGCTAGTAAAAACACGAATATTACCATACATACAAACCCATTATCCAGAATCCTTAGTAAAGGCACGAATATTACCATCAATACAAACCCATTATCCAGAATCCTTAGTAAAGGCACGAATATTACCATCAATACAAACCCATTATCCAGAATCCTTAGTAAAGGCACGAATATTACCATACATACAAACCCATTATCCAGAATCCTTAGTAAAGGCACGAATATTACCATCAATACAAACCCATTATCCAGAATCCTTAGTAAAGGCACGAATATTACCATACATACAAACCCATTATCCAGAATCCTTAGTAAAGGCACGAATATTACCATCAATACAAACCCATTATCCAGAATCCTTAGTAAAGGCACGAATATTACCATACATACAAACCTATTATCCAGAATCCTTAGTAAAGGCACGAATATTACCATACATACAAACCCTTTATCCAGAATCCTTAGTAAAGGCACGAATATTACCATACATACAAACCCATTATCCAGAATCCTTAGTAAAGGCACGAATATTACCATCAATACAAACCCATTATCCAGAATCCTTAGTAAAGGCACGAATATTACCATCAATACAAACCCATTATCCAGAATCCTTAGTAAAGGCACGAATATTACCATCAATACAAACCCATTATCCAGAATCCTTAGTAAAGGCACGAATATTACCATCAATACAAACCCATTATCCAGAATCCTTAGTAAAGGCACGAATATTACCATACATACAAACCCATTATCCAGAATCCTTAGTAAAGGCACGAATATTACCATCAATACAAACCCATTATCCAGAATCCTTAGTAAAGGCACGAATATTACCATACATACAAACCCATTATCCAGAATCCTTAGTAAAGGCACGAATATTACCATCAATACAAACCCATTATCCAGAATCCTTAGTAAAGGCACGAATATTACCATACATACAAACCCATTATCCAGAATCCTTAGTAAAGGCACGAATATTACCATCAATACAAACCCATTATCCAGAATCCTTAGTAAAGGCACGAATATTACCATACATACAAACCCATTATCCAGAATCCTTAGTAAAGGCACGAATATTACCATCAATACAAACCCATTATCCAGAATCCTTAGTAAAGGCACGAATATTACCATCAATACAAACCCATTATCCAGAATCCTTAGTAAAGGCACGAATATTACCATCAATACAAACCCATTATCCAGAATCCTTAGTAAAGGCACGAATATTACCATACATACAAACCCATTATCCAGAATCCTTAGTAAAGGCACGAATATTACCATCAATACAAACCCATTATCCAGAATCCTTAGTAAAGGCACGAATATTACCATCAATACAAACCCATTATCCAGAATCCTTAGTAAAGGCACGAATATTACCATCAATACAAACCCATTATCCAGAATCCTTAGTAAAGGCACGAATATTACCATCAATACAAACCCATTATCCAGAATCCTTAGTAAAGGCACGAATATTACCATACATACAAACCCATTATCCAGAATCCTTAGTAAAGGCACGAATATTACCATCAATACAAACCCATTATCCAGAATCCTTAGTAAAGGCACGAATATTACCATCAATACAAACCCATTATCCAGAATCCTTAGTAAAGGCACGAATATTACCATCAATACAAACCCATTATCCAGAATCCTTAGTAAAGGCACGAATATTACCATCAATACAAACCCATTATCCAGAATCCTTAGTAAAGGCACGAATATTACCATTCATACAAACCAATTATTCGGAATCACAAATAAAAACACGGATATTACTTTAAATACAAACATATCTGGAATCACTTGTAAAAACACGGATATTACGATAAATACAAATCAATCATCCGTAATCCATTGTAAAAACACGGATATTACCATAAATACAAACATGTGATCCGGAATCCCAAGTAAAAACACGGATACTACCATTAATACAGACCTGTGATCCGGAATCACTTGTAAAAACACGGATATTACCATAAATACAAACCTATGATCCGGAATCCCATGTAAAAAAAATGGATATTACCAAAAATACAAACCTATGATCCGGAATCCCCAGTAAAAACACGGATATTACCATAAATGCACCGGCTGTAATACCGGGTGTACAGAGTAAAAAATACAAGAGTTTTTGATACAATCAAATTTTTCTATTTTTTCCAGAATTTCATCGTAGTCCATCTTGATCGGCTGTTATCATTGACACCTTATCAATAAATCGTAACATCATAGATATGGGATTAAATCTACGCGGGTATGTTAAGGCGGTATACTGTGATAGGGTGTATTTTTATTGTTTTTATAAAAGTATAGTTATTTATTATTATGCATAATATGGATTATACGTTACATGCATTTATTTAGTTATTTGTAATATGTTCATCTGTTTATTTGCCTGATTCTTGGATGAGATGAGTATTTGTTGGTTAGGCTTCATTGTACTTGGTTGTAACTGTTTCTACCTGTACAATTCATAAAAGGTTAATTGTCACACCTGGGTAAATTCTCTATTGTTAATTGCAATTGGTCAGTTTTACACAATCCCCAGTAGTAAGATTTGAAATTTTAATGGCGGTAATAACTGAAAATTCAGAGGATATAATTTGTGATATTTTAAGTGATCTATAAGACTTTATTTATTGAAAATCGTCTACAGACATTTTCTATACATTATAGTAAAAAGTTATTTTACTCGTGAGCCCAGGATCACTTTACTAGCTTTTTATCGACGATTAATTGTATCAGTTGAGCATAATTTTATATTATTTGTGGTGTGTGAATGGCGTATGCAGTGCATGTTATTTGATTTCTGTCCGATTGCGGTAAGTATGTCCTTGGTCCAATTGATATGTTAGGCGTGAGTTAGTTTATGAATCGGTGAACATAAGATTTTTATGGATCTGCAGTTTGTAATATGTAGAATGAGAGGCTTTCGAGTGATTTTGAGTGTGACCTTGACCCTTGCAGTTATGGGTCTATTGTGTTTAAACGGTCTTTGTATTTTTCGACCGTATAGTATTTTAAAGTCAAAGATCGATATAGTAATTGTTATATTCAGATATAACTAATTTTTGTAGAATTTCGTATATTTCATATACGTTACGATTAAAACAATATTTTCCATTAGCAAATGTATTTAAGGTTATCAGGGACAGTCTATACTAGTATAGACTGTCCCTGAGGTTATTAATTGTTTTCAGGAAACACATTGTACACCTGACGTTGATAACTTTATATAGGATGTAGATGTTATGGCAACCTAATCCCATAGATTGGTATGTTTTTATATCAATACTTATATTTCATTTTATTCGTTATTAACATCCTAATGCGATACGGAGATGTTTTCTTTTGTATACTGCATAATTTATATAGCTTGTTGCTGTAATTATTTATATTTGGTATAGCTGCTAAATATAGAGATCGTCTATTTTATTTGGTTAATTTGCAATTGCATATTGTGTTTCATAATTTATAACCAATATTTACTTTGTTGTTTTGTGATATACTTCTCCGTATATTTACACATTATTTATATTTATTGTTGTATTTTGTAGGGTTATCATTTATACTAGTTTTACTGAATAAAGATATAAGAACCTTAGCATGTGTTATACCACACCCTGCTTTAATACGATAAATATGCAACAATAATTAAAATTATCCAATTTTTCAAGACAGAAAACATTCAAACAACACAAATATTTCTAATGTTGAATGGAAGATTTTAAAGTAGGATCCATTTTACAGTATTTAATCTACTTTTGTGATTATGTAGCAGTGTAACAACGTTGTTGTTACAATTTACTGCGAATATTTTATATACGATACGATATACGACTGCAACTGGAACTGTTGCTGAACTGGCGAAGATGCCGAAACGACGACAGTGACTGACGCTAGTCACCTGCCTTGAAACTGATACTACTGGCGGAACTAACTCACAGACTGGTAGAGCGATGATCAACACAATATAGATTTTCAGAATAGAATTTATTTCTTTCGACTTCTTACTTATCGGATATTGTCAGTTTGGAAGCCTGACTCCGACTGAGGTATAAACTTCAGTCGTTCCATTATAAACAAAACGTGTAACATGACATAACAATACAACTGAGAAAAACATACAATTGAGGATTACAAATTAACAATAGAAATAAAAGGATTAATGTCACCATACATACATGTATCTAAATTAAAGAATTGACATTACGTAACAATAAAGTGACGGTAAAAAATATACAATTAGCGCTCAAAGAATATAACAATTAAACCTACAAAACTATACAATTAGTTTAACACAAGGTGATAATTGCAGAAATAATTAATGTCACTAAAGATAAGAACTGATAAAACGGATTGTCTTTTGACACTGTATACAATATTCTAATTTAACAGGTAAAATAAATTATAAAAACAGATTTGTTCATTTGAAAAATAAACATAATTTCTAGAAGGTTTTCTCACGCGTAGAACAGACAGGATTAAAAGATAAATGAATAAATTATAGTAACAAATTACATAACTATTTGCTAATTAATCAATTTTTGGTTTTCAAATATTAGAAATAATTATATACAAAATATTGAAGATTCTTGGCGTTCACATAAAAACACGAAATTAATAGAAACTCAAGTCCAAAAAGTCCAAATAGTAAATAATATATTTTATTGTCATTTTCCGCTGTCACAGATTCTCCCACGTCGAATTGAACGCGTCCCGCGTTCCGCAGTTGTATTTTTACATAACTATCTCCGTCGACCCCTAAAGGTGTTGAAACTTCTATTAGTCGAATTGTTCGTATAGTTAAGATTAGGCGTTGTAAGATGCGATTTACATATTTCCGTCAGATTTGATAGAATGTCTCGTTGGCTCAACATAAAATTTCCACTGTTGCGAAGTTCTTGATTTTCTGAATAAAGTCTTTGAATTTCACTTGATTTAGAACTATTTAACGATAGGAGAGCTGTATTAATGGCTTCCATTTTTTCTTTCTTTTCAACTAGCTCGCAAATCTTATCCTCATATTCTTTCAACCGTTTTGACACAATGTTAAGTTGTTCGGATTCTGCTTTGCTCTGCAATTCATTTAATTTGCCGATCAGAATTCTGTTTTCTTCCTCTACTTTTCGTAGTTGATTTGAGATTTTAGACGAGTTCGTCTCGCAGGTTTTAAGATTTTTATACACTGTTTTCAATTCCACTTTAATGGCGGTTGAATTATCGAAAAATTTTATGAGAACAGAGTTCCTAATATTACTAAACGGCAATTCGCGTAAAGTGTTCTTTCTTTCATAATAGCTCGTTATCCTCTGCTTGTCTCTTTGTTGTTGTCTCCTGGATTTTATTCTTACGCTTGAAGATCCGGTAGAAACATTTGGTTGTTTTTGACTGTAGCACTGTCTTGCGAAATGTCCAAATTTTTCACAAGAAAAGCACTTTTTGGCTTGCGCTGGACATTTATGAAAACGATGATAGACAAGTCCACATTTTCCACATAATGGTGATTGCTGCATACGGTATTTCCATACACTCCATTGTGGCCGAAAACTGAATTCCATCTCTGAACTTAATGTCTCCTTATTGTGAATTATGGTGAATAAATCGCTTATTCCTGAGATACGCGGTATCGTGTGTCGCACTAAAAAGGCAACACGCCTCTGGTTAACTCCACCAAAATGTAGCAGTGTAACAACGTTGTTGTTACAATTTACTGCGAATATTTTATATACGATACGATATACGACTGCAACTGGAACTGTTGCTGAACTGGCGAAGATGCCGAAACGACGACAGTGACTGACGCTAGTCACCTGCCTTGAAACTGATACTACTGGCGGAACTAACTCACAGACTGGTAGAGCGATGATCAACACAATATAGATTTTCAGAATAGAATTTATTTCTTTCGACTTCTTACTTATCGGATATTGTCAGTTTGGAAGCCTGACTCCGACTGAGGTATAAACTTCAGTCGTTCCATTATAAACAAAACGTGTAACATGACATAACAATACAACTGAGAAAAACATACAATTGAGGATTACAAATTAACAATAGAAATAAAAGGATTAATGTCACCATACATACATGTATCTAAATTAAAGAATTGACATTACGTAACAATAAAGTGACGGTAAAAAATATACAATTAGCGCTCAAAGAATATAACAATTAAACCTACAAAACTATACAATTAGTTTAACACAAGGTGATAATTGCAGAAATAATTAATGTCACTAAAGATAAGAACTGATAAAACGGATTGTCTTTTGACACTGTATACAATATTCTAATTTAACAGGTAAAATAAATTATAAAAACAGATTTGTTCATTTGAAAAATAAACATAATTTCTAGAAGGTTTTCTCACGCGTAGAACAGACAGGATTAAAAGATAAATGAATAAATTATAGTAACAAATTACATAACTATTTGCTAATTAATCAATTTTTGGTTTTCAAATATTAGAAATAATTATATACAAAATATTGAAGATTCTTGGCGTTCACATAAAAACACGAAATTAATAGAAACTCAAGTCCAAAAAGTCCAAATAGTAAATAATATATTTTATTGTCATTTTCCGCTGTCACAATTAAGTGACCATTTCTATTTTGTAACAAAAATCGTGTTTTGATATTTGTGACTAAGTTTGTTACACAACCAGCGATAGTCATGTTGTTCGTTGAAAACAATGAAATAAGTAAAAAAATATGATATCATCATATTAAATGCATAATCGCATTCCTCAACAAATAATACTGCATAGATACATGTGAGTACTGTTTTTAAGGATAGTGTGATAAAGAAGATCGAGCCAGGCTAAAATACGTTTACTTCTGCAAAAATAGAACGTTATTGTTTACAAACGTTTGTGTGATGTACTGTAATAATCATACATGGTGGGCTGTAATTGCCCCTTGAAGGCCCATAATTGGCCAATAAACGTGTATTCTTGTATTCTTGTATTCTAGATTTAGTACTAGAGCCGATGATTGCACAAGTTTTTAAATCGCTATTTAAATAATGTAATTTGGCTTGTATGTATGTGTATTTTTATTAGTAAATACAACTGTTTTGATAAACAAGATGTTCAAAATACACTCAGATATGTAATATGATGTAATAAACAATTATTTCGATAGTATTATGGGGAGGTAATCCACCAAAGAAACATGTATTTAAAAATTTCGAGTATATTCAATTAAAAACTAAAATAAAAATCCAGTTAACAAAAACCCAGAAAGCTTTGATGTATTATTATTTTTATTATTATATACCATATTTATATAGCACCCTTTTCATAAATAAATACGTTCAAAGGTGCTTTACATTGATCGGACAAAAAATAGACATAATCATACATAGAACATTAAAAAATACATAATTAAGTAAACAATTATTAAACAGTATGTGTAGTCAGTTCTAAAAGATAAATGATGATAAGAAATACTAAAGATTCCTAAAAGATAGACAATGATAAGAAATACACGCAAATTAGTTTTAAAACAAGGCTCAATTTAACAAAATATATATAAGGATTATGAACAAAATAGGATTGTAAAAAAGGGTTAAACAAAGTACCAGTAAAAATCAATGATTAAGTACTACTTCAAAACTACAGGCCAAGACACAATTAACACCGAAAATTTAGTTGTAATAGTTCATGTTTGTTTAAAAATTAACATTCATAGAACCGAATGAAATAATGTGTTTTAAGAGCTCTCTTAAAACTTGGAAGGGTATTACAGTTTCTGATGCCAGGTGGCAAAGTGTTCCACAGTCTCGCTGCGGCTGCCTGGAAACACCTGTCGCCATACCGTACTGTCCGAGATTTAGGCACAACTAGTGTCACTGCATAATATGTGGCACCACAAATCATTATAAAACTATGCTCTAAGAAACTAACAAAGGATTACACACTACTTAATACATCGAACGTACGGTGGATATGTTTTTAATGTGAAACAATAAACCTAAGCTCGTTCACATTAGGAGTTACGAAACATCAAACATATATGAACAAACAACTGATTTAGAAATCTCACACAGCTCACTACTACCAGATTTTTGTTTCTTAAAATCAAGTAGCAAAAAAAAAACAACCTGGCCCAAATAACTCTAGGATCAATGATGCAAAGAGCCCAAAAGCAAAAAACATCCTGGCCCAAATAACTCTAGGATCAATGATGCAAAGAGCCCAAAGGCAAAATCAATAAACATCATATGATATACCACAAAAGAGAAAGTTGTTACCATAAGCTGTCGAAGCATCAAAGAAAAAAGAACTGAAATCAGCACTATACTATTCCAAACCTAACCCAAACAGCACACCATCAAATCAAGCGAAATATTTCCACCTTATTATACAATATACAAAAATGACAGAGAAACATTAAAGGAATACGTATTATCATAACATCAATAGATCAACTGCCATGAGACATCTGTTCAAGAATATGTCCTAACTGTGGCTTGGTTGCAATGAGACACCTGGTCAAGAGTATGTCCTAACAGTGGCAAGGCTGCTATGACACGTCTTGTCAAGAGTATGTCCTACCAGTGGCTAGGCTGCTATGAGACACCTGGTCAAGAGTATGTCCTAACTGTGGCTAGGCTATGAGACACCTGGTAAAGGGTATTCCTATATGTGCCTAGGCTGCTATGAGACACCTGGTCAAGAGTATGTCCTAACTGTGGCTAGGCTATGAGACACCTGGTAAAGAGAAGGTCCTATATGTGCCTAGGCTGCTATGAGACACCCGGTCAAGTGTATGTCCTAACAGTGGCTAGGCTGCTTTAAGACACTTGGTCAAGAGTGTGTCCCAACTGTGGCTTGGCTGCTATGAGACACCTGGTCAAGGGTATGTCCTAACAGTGGCTAAGAGTATGTCCTGTGGCCAGGCTGCATGAGATACCTGGTCAAGTGTATGTCCTCACTGTGGCTAGGCTGTTATGAGACACCTGGTCAAGGGTATGTCCTAACAGTGGCTAGGCTGCTATGAGACATCTGGTCAAGAGTATGTCCTAACAGTGGCTAGGTGGCTATGAGACACCTGGTCAAGAGTATGTCCTAACAGTGGCTAGGTGGCTATGAGACATCTGGTCAAGAGTATGTCCTAACAGTGGCTAGGCTGCTATGAGACACCTGGTCAAGAGTATGTCCAAACAGTGGCTAGGTGGCTACGAGACACCTGGTCAAGAGTATGTCCTAACTGGCTAGGCTGCTATGAGACACCTGGTCAAGAGTATGTCCTGTGACTAGGCTGCTATGGGACACCTGGTGAAGGGTATGTCCTAACTGGCTAGGCTGCTATGAGACACCTGGTGAAGGGTATGTCCTAACTGTGGCTAGGCTGTTATGAGACACCTGGTCAAGGGTATGTCCTAACAGTGGCTAGGCTGCTATGAGACATCTGGTCAAGAATATGTCCTAACTGTGGCTTGGTTGCAATGAGACACCTGGTCAAGAGTATGTCCTAACAGTGGCAAGGCTGCTATGACACGTCTTGTCAAGAGTATGTCCTACCAGTGGCTAGGCTGCTATGAGACACCTGGTCAAGAGTATGTCCTAACTGTGGCTAGGCTATGAGACACCTGGTAAAGGGTATTCCTATATGTGCCTAGGCTGCTATGAGACACCTGGTCAAGAGTATGTCCTAACTGTGGCTAGGCTATGAGACACCTGGTAAAGAGAAGGTCCTATATGTGCCTAGGCTGCTATGAGACACCTGGTCAAGTGTATGTCCTAACAGTGGCTAGGCTGCTTTAAGACACTTGGTCAAGAGTGTGTCCCAACTGTGGCTTGGCTGCTATGAGACAGCTGGTCAAGGGTATGTCCTAACAGTGGCTAAGAGTATGTCCTAACTGTGGCCAGGCTGAATGAGATACCTGGTCAAGTGTATGTCCTCACTGTGGCTAGGCTGTTATGAGACACCTGGTCAAGGGTATGTCCTAACAGTGGCTAGGCTGCTATGAGACATCTGGTCAAGAGTATGTCCTAACAGGGCTAGGTGGCTATGAGACACCTGGTCAAGAGTATGTCCTAACAGTGGCTAGGTGGCTATGAGACATCTGGTCAAGAGTATGTCCTAACAGTGGCTAGGCTGCTATGAGACACCTGGTCAAGAGTATGTCCAAACCGTGGCTAGGTGGATACGAGACACCTGGTCAAGAGTATGTCCTAACTGGCTAGGCTGCTATGAGACACCTGGTCAAGAGTATGTCCTGTGACTAGGCTGCTATGAGACACCTGGTGAAGGGTATGTCCTAACTGTGGCTAGGCTCTTATGAGACACCTGGTCAAGGGTATGTCCTAACAGTGGCTAGGCTGCTATGAGACATCTGGTCAAGAATATGTCCTAACTGTGGCTTGGTTGCTATGAGACACCTGGTCAAGTGTATGTCCTAACAGTGGCAAGGCTGCTATGACACGTCTTGTCAAGAGTATGTCCTACCAGTGGCTAGGCTGCTATGAGACACCTGGTCAAGAGTATGTCCTAACTGTGGCTAGGCTATGAGACACCTGGTAAAGGGTATTCCTATATGTGCCTAGGCTGCTATGAGACACCTGGTCAAGAGTATGTCCTAACTGTGGCTAGGCTATGAGACACCTGGTAAAGAGAAGGTCCTATATGTGCCTAGGCTGCTATGAGACACCTGGTCAAGAGTATGTTCTAACTGTGACTAGGCTGCTATGAGACACCTGGTCAAGTGTATGTCCTAACAGTGGCTAGGCTGCTTTAAGACACTTGGTCAAGAGTGTGTCCCAACTGTGGCTTGGCTGCTATGAGACACCTGGTCAAGGGTATGTCCTAACAGTGGCTAAGAGTATGTCCTAACTGTGGCCAGGCTGCATGAGATGCCTGGTCAAGTGTATGTCCTCACTGTGGCTAGGCTGTTGTGAGACACCTGGTCAAGAGTATGTCCTAACAGTGGCTAGGCTGTTGTGAGACACCTGGTCAAGAGTATGTCCTAACAGTGGCTAGGTGGCTATGAGACATCTGGTCAAGAGTATGTCCTGACAGTGGCTAGGCTGCTATGAGACACCTGGTCAAGAGTATGTCCTAACAGTGGCTAGGTGGCTACGAGACACCTGGTCAAGAGTATGTCCTGTGACTAGGCTGCTATGAGACACCTGGTGAAGGGTATGTCCTAACTGTGGCTAGGCTATGAGACACCTGGTAAAGGGTATGTCCTATATGTGCCTAGGCTGCTATGAGACACCTGGTCAAGAGTATGTCCTAACTGTGACTAGGATGCTATGAGACACCTGGTCAAGTGTATGTCCTAACAGTGGCTAGGCTGCTTTAAGACACTTGGTCAAGAGTATGTCCTAACAGTGGCTAGGTGGCTATGAGACACCTGGTCAAGGGTATGTCCTAACTGTGTCTAGGCTGCTATGAGACACCTGGTCAAAGGTATGTCCTAACAGTGGCTAAGAGTATGTCCTAACTGTGGCCAGGCTGCATGAGATACCTGGTCAAGAGTATGTCCTAACAGTGGCTAGGTGGCTATGAGACACCTGGTCAAGAGTATGTCATAACAGTGGCTAGGTGGCTATGAGACATCTGGTCAAGAGTATGTCCTAACAGTGGCTAGGCTGCTATGAGACACCTGGTCAAGAGTATGTCCTAACAGTGGCTAGGTGGCTATGAGACACCTGGTCAAGAGTATGTCCTAACTGGCTAGGCTGCTATGAGATACCTGGTCAAGGGTATGTCCTGTGACTAGGCTGCTATGAGACACTTGGTGAAGGGTATGTCCTAACTGGCTAGGCTGCTATGAGACACCCGGTGAAGGGTATGTCCTAACTGTGACTAGGCTGCTATGAGACACCTGGTTAAGAGTATGTTCTACCAGTGGCTAGGTGGCTATGAGACACCTGGACAAGTGTATGTCCTAACACTGGCTAGGCTGCTATGAGACACCAGGTCAAGAGTATGTCCTAACTGTGGTTAGGCTGCTATGAGACACCTGGTCAATAGCATGTCCTACCTGTGGCTAGGATGCTATGAGACACCTGGTCAAGGGTATGTCCTAACAGTGGCTAGGCTGCTATGAGACACCTAGTCAAGGGTATGTCCTAACAGTGGCTAGGCTGCTATGAGACACCTAGTGAAGGGTATGTTCTAACTGTGGCTAAGCTGCTATGAGACACCTGGTCAAGAGAATGTCCTAACTGTGACTAGGCTGCTTTGAGACACCTGGTCATGTGTATGTCCTAACTGGCTAGGCTGCTATGAGACACCTGGTCAAGAGTATGTCCTAACAGTGGCTAGGCTGCTTTAAGACACTTGGTCAAGAGTGTGTCCCAACTGTGGCTTGGCTGCTATGAGACACCTGGTCAAGTCTATGTCCTAACAGTGGCTAAGAGTATGTCCTAACTGTGGCCAGGCTGCATGAGATGCCTGGTCAAGTGTATGTCCTCACTGTGGCTAGGCTGTTGTGAGACACCTGGTCAAGGGTATGTCCTAACAGTGGCTAGGCTGCTATGAGACATCTGGTCAAGAGTATGTCCTAACAGTGGCTAGGTGGCTATGAGACACCTGGTCAAGAGTATGTCCTAACAGTGGCTAGGTGGCTATGAGACATCTGGTCAAGAGTATGTCCTGACAGTGGCTAGGCTGCTATGAGACACCTGGTCAAGAGTATGTCCTAACAGTGGCTAGGTGGCTACGAGACACCTGGTCAAGAGTATGTCCTAACTGGCTAGGCTGCTATGAGACACCTGGTCAAGAGTATGTCCTGTGACTAGGCTGCTATGAGACACCTGGTGAAGGGTATGTCCTAACTGTGGCTAGGCTATGAGACACCTGGTAAAGGGTATGTCCTATATGTGCCTAGGCTGCTATGAGACATCTGGTCAAGAGTATGTCCTAACTGTGACTAGGATGCTATGAGACACCTGGTCAAGTGTATGTCCTAACAGTGGATAGGCTGCTTTAAGACACTTGGTCAAGAGTATGTCCCAACTGTGGCTTGGCTGCTATGAGACACCTGGTCAAGGGTATGTCCTAACTGTGTCTAGGCTGCTATGAGACACCTGGTCAAAGGTATGTCCTAACAGTGGCTAAGAGTATGTCCTAACTGTGGCCAGGCTGCATGAGATACCTGGTCAAGAGTATGTCCTAACAGTGGCTATGTGGCTATGAGACACCTGGTCAAGAGTATGTCCTAACAGTGGCTAGGTGGCTATGGGACATCTGGTCAAGAGTATGTCCTAACAGTGGCTAGGCTGCTATGAGACACCTGGTCAAGAGTATGTCCTAACAGTGGCTAGGTGGCTATGAGACACCTGGTCAAGAGTATGTCCTAACTGGCTAGGCTGCTATGAGATACCTGGTCAAGAGTATGTCCTGTGACTAGGCTGCTATGAGACACCTGGTGAAGGGTATGTCCTAACTGGCTAGGCTGCTATGAGACACCCGGTGAAGGGTATGTCCTAACTGTGACTAGGCTGCTATGAGACACCTGGTTAAGAGTATGTTCTACCAGTGGCTAGGTGGCTATGAGACACCTGGACAAGTGTATGTCCTAACACTGGCTAGGCTGCTATGAGACACCAGGTCAAGAGTATGTCCTAACTGTGGTTAGGCTGCTATGAGACACCTGGTCAATAGCATGTCCTACCTGTGGCTAGGATGCTATGAGACACCTGGTCAAGGTATGTCCTAACAGTGGCTAGGCTGCTATGAGACACCTAGTCAAGGGTATGTCCTAACAGTGGCTAGGCTGCTATGAGACACCTAGTGAAGGGTATGTTCTAACTGTGGCTAGGCTGCTATGAGACACCTGGTCAAGAGAATGTCCTAACTGTGACTAGGCTGCTTTGAGACACCTGGTCATGTGTATGTCCTAACTGGCTAGGCTGCTATGAGACACCTGGTCAAGAGTATGTCCTAACTGTGGTTAAGCTGCTATGAGACACCTGGTCAAGGGTATGTCCTAACAGTGGCTAGGCTGCTATGAGACACCTGGTCAAGAGTATGTCCTAACTGTGACTAGGCTGCTATGAGACACCTGGTCAAGAGTATGTCCTAACTGGCTAGGCTGCTATGACACGTCTTGTCAAGAGTATGTCCTACCAGTGGCTAGGCTGCTATGAGACACCTGGTCAAGAGTATATCCTAACTGTGGCTAGGTGGCTATGAGACACCTGGTCAAGAGTATGTCCTATCTGTGGCTAGGCCGCTTTGAGACACCTGGTCAAGGTATGTCCTGTCTGTGGCTAGGCTGCTATGAGACACCTGGTCAAGAGTATGTCCTAACTGTGACTAGGCTGCTATGAGACACCTGGTCAATTTATAACAGAATGAGAAGTAGGGTAGGTAAAAATAAAGGCGACACAAACCCATAAAAACCTACGAATTGATTTTTTCTCTACGCAACACAGAGAAAAGACGATGCAGAAATTACTTGAGAAAATTGACACCACACTCAAAAATAATACTGGCGATTTCAAATGCAACTGTCTAAACGTGGCAAAGCTACTACAAGTAACCCAGACTGTGATGTTTAACAATCAGTTGCAATCGTGACACCATAAGCGCCAATGGACTGACACACATACATTCCATATCAACCAGAGAGAAAAACATGCTAGACTTAGTATTTGTATCAAACCCGACATAATATAAAAACAACTTTTCATCAAAGATGTGATGTAATGTAAACTCAAATCAAAACGCAACAATCGTTTGATGGTTACAATGTGATCGTCAAAATAAGTCATCAACTTGCCTTAACTTACCTAACTAATACAACTTAATTATTGTTTGTTAATTTTTATAGTATTTGTACGAATCCTGTGTTTTTGTTATATGTAAGTAGAGTCCTTATGTCCTCAAGCCCTCCTTTGCTAACGTTATTATGAAACCCATCTTCATCAATTTCTGTAGAATTACCCAACATACAATACTGATGAAAAATCACTTTTTTTCACGAATTATTTTCTAAAAGTTTTTAAAAAACGAAACAAAGATTAACCACATGTTAGAAGTTAGGATATTAGTAGATAGAAGTTAGGATATTAGTAGATAGAAGTTAGGATATTAGTAGATAGAAGTTAGGATATTAGTAGATAGAAGTTAGGATATTAGTAGATAGAAGTTAGGACATTAGTAGATAGAAGTTAGGATATTAGTAGATAGAAGTTAGGATATTAGTAGATAGAAGTTAGGATATTAGTAGATAGAAGTTAGGATATTAGTAGATAGAAGTTAGGATATTAGTAGATAGAAGTTAGGATATTAGTAGATAGAAGTTAGGATATTAGTAGATAGAAGTTAGGATATTAGTAGATAGAAGTTAGGATATTAGTAGATAGAAGTTAGGATATTAGTAGATAGAAGTTAGGATATTAGTAGATAGAAGTTAGGATATTAGTAGATAGAAGTTAGGACATTAGTAGATAGAAGTTAGGATATTAGTAGATAGAAGTTAGGATATTAGTAGATAGAAGTTAGGATATTAGTAGATAGAAGTTAGGATATTAGTAGATAGAAGTTAGGATATTAGTAGATAGAAGTTAGGATATTAGTAGATAGAAGTTAGGATAGAAGTTAGGATATTAGTAGATAGAAGTTAGGATATTAGTAGATAGAAGTTAGGATATTAGTAGATAGAAGTTAGGATATTAGTAGATAGAAGTTAGGATATTAGTAGATAGAAGTTAGGATATTAGTAGATAGAAGTTAGGATATTAGTAGATAGAAGTTAGGATATTAGTAGATAGAAGTTATTTGAGACAGTATTAGTAGAAAAACGCTAAAGGTGGCAATGGCATAAGTACATAAAAGTAGTTAAAGACATTGTTAATAGAAAACATTATTAAAAGTTAAGAGATTTTAAAAATAGAGCTACGATTAAAAAGTAAGTCGAAAGAAGTATGAAATTGAAAAAAGATATTAAAAATGATAATTTAAAAAAGATATTTAAGGCAAACAGTAAGAAATTAAAATTTTATAAGTATAAAACCTAAGATATTACAAAACTAGAAGTAAGGCCTGAGAGCTATTACAAAAGTTCGAAGTTTGAATCTGGATCAGTTAGATTTACAAGTTAGAAAAACTATTAACAAGTAACAAATAAGCAGTTTGATAAAAATCATTATGAGTTAAAAATAAGCAGTTAGAAAAAGACATTGTAAGTTAAAAATTAGCAGTTATGAAAAGACATTAGAGAATAAGCAGTACACGCTAATACAAACTAACCATTACTACCAGTGACACAAACTAACCATAACCACCAAGGTTGACACAAACACTAACCATAACTACCAAGGTTGACACAAACACTAACCATAACTACCAAGGTTGACACAAACTAACCATAACTACCAAGGTTGACACAAACACTAACCATAACTACCAAGGTTGACACAAACACTAACCATAACCACCAAGGTTGACACAAACACTAACCATAACTACCAAGGTTGACACAAACTAACCATAACTACCAAGGTTGACACAAACACTAACCATAACTACCAAGGCTGAAACAAACTAACCATAACTACCAAGGTTGACACAAACTAACCATAACTACCAAGGTTGACACAAACTAACCATAACTACCAAGGTTGACACAAACTAACCATAACTACCAAAGTTGAAACAAACTAACCATAACTACCAAGGCTGAAACAAACTAACCATAACTACCAAAGTTGAAACAAACTAACCATAACTACCAAAGTTGAAACAAACTAACCATAACTACCAAAGTTGAAACAAACTAACCATAACTACCAAAGTTGAAACAAACTAACCATAACTACCAAAGATTAAACAAACTAACCATAACTACCAAGGTTGACACAAACTAACCATAACTACCAAGGTTGAAACAAACTAACCATAACTACCAAGGCTGAAACAAACTAACCATAACTATAATGGATTATACTAACTAACCATAACTACCAAAGTTGACACAAACACTAACCATAACTACCAAGGTTGACACAAACTAACCATAACTACCAAAGTTGACACAAACTAACCATAACTACCAAGGTTGACACAAACTAACCATAACTACCAAGGTTGACACAAACACTAACCATAACTACCAAGGTTGACACAAACTAACCATAACTACCAAGGTTGACACAAACTAACCATAACTACCAAGGTTGACACAAACTAACCATAACTACCAAGGCTGAAACAAACTAACCATAACTACCAAGGCTGAAACAAACTAACCATAACTATAATGGATTATACTAACTAACCATAACTACCAAAGTTGAAACAAACTAACCATAACTACCAAGGTTGACACAAACTAACCATAACTACCAAGGCTGAAACAAACTAACCATAACTACCAAGGCTGAAACAAACTAACCATAACTATAATGGATTATACTAACTAACCATAACTACCAAAGTTGAAACAAACTAACCATAACTACCAAGGTTGACACAAACTAACCATAACTACCAAGGCTGAAACAAACTAACCATAACTACCAAGGCTGAAACAAACTAACCATAACTACCAAGGTTGACACAAACTAACCATAACTACCAAGGCTGAAACAAACTAACCATAACTACCAAGGCTGAAACAAACTAACCATAACTAGCAAGGTTGAAACAAACTAACCATAACTATTATGGATGATACTAACTAACCATAACTATTATGGATGATACTAACTAACCATAACTACCAAGGCTGAAACAAACTAACCATAACTACCAAGGCTGAAACAAACTAACCATAACTACCAAGGCTGAAACAAACTAACCATAACTATAATGGATTATACTAACTAACCATAACTACCAAAGTTGAAACAAACTAACCATAACTACCAAGGCTGAAACAAACTAACCATAACTACCAAGGTTGACACAAACTAACCATAACTACCAAGGCTGAAACAAACTAACCATAACTACCAAGGCTGAAACAAACTAACCATAACTATAATGGATTATACTAACTAACCATAACTACCAAAGTTGACACAAACACTAACCATAACTACCAAGGTTGACACAAACACTAACCATAACTACCAAGGTTGACACAAACTAACCATAACTACCAAGGTTGAAACAAACTAACCATAACTACCAAGGCTGAAACAAACTAACCATAACTACCAAAGATTAAACAAACTAACCATAACTACCAAAGATTAAACAAACAAACCATAACTACCAAGGCTGAAACAAACTAACCATAACTACCAAAGATTAAACAAACTAACCATAACTACCAAGGTTGACACAAACTAACCATAACTACCAAGGTTGACACAAACACTAACCATAACCACCAAGGTTGACACAAACTAACCATAACTACCAAGGTTGACACAAACTAACCATAACTACCAAGGTTGACACAAACACTAACCATAACCACCAAGGTTGACACAAACTAACCATAACTACCAAGGTTGACACAAACACTAACCATAACCACCAAGGTTGACACAAACTAACCATAACTACCAAGGCTGAAACAAACTAACCATAACTACCAAGGCTGAAACAAACTAACCATAACTGCCAAGGTTGACACAAACTAACCATAACTACCAAGGCTGAAACAAACTAACCATAACTACCAAGGTTGACACAAACTAACCATAACTACCAAGGCTGAAACAAACTAACCATAACTACCAAGGCTGAAACAAACTAACCATAACTATAATGGATTATACTAACTAACCATAACTACCAAAGTTGACACAAACACTAACCATAACTACCAAGGTTGACACAAACTAACCATAACTACCAAGGTTGACACAAACTAACCATAACTACCAAGGCTGAAACAAACTAACCATAACTACCAAGGCTGAAACAAACTAACCATAACTATAATGGATTATACTAACTAACCATAACTACCAAGGTTGACACAAACTAACCATAACTACCAAGGTTGACACAAACTAACCATAACTACCAAGGTTGACACAAACTAACCATAACTACCAAGGTTGACACAAACTAACCATAACTACCAAGGTTGACACAAACTAACCATAACTACCAAGGTTGACACAAACTAACCATAACTATTATGGATGATACTAACTAACCATAACTATTATGGATGATACTAACTAACCATTATGGTCTATAGATGGATTTGAGATAAATAATTTACTTATAACGTAAAAATTCCTTCAGACAAATAAATATAATATTTTTAATTGCTTGGATATATAGGGATTATTATATCCCAAGTAGTATTGTTCGAATTTGTTTTCAATATTTCAACGGATTTACAAAAGCAGCTTTGATGTGATGTTTAGTTTGTATAATTTGTTTATGTTTGATTAATTATCACATATATCAAAATTGGAAGAATTGTAATGCGAGTTTTAAACCCTTCTTTAAATTGCAACCAAGCCGAACTTTATTTTTAAATTGAGTACTCTTGATGAGACAAACGCGGTTTTCTAAACCAATCAACACACATCACACAAGCAGGAAAAATTCTGTTGAGTACGCTGTTTTTTGTCTTTTTGTTTACAACTAAGATATTTTTTATTTTTAAACTTGCTTGTTACAAAAACACTTCAGTATAACAGTGAAACATGCAAACTGTTTCACTGTTATACTGACACAGAATTATGTATAGATATCTTTTTTATTGATTTATTATAAAACTTATAAAACCACGACACCTTCAAATACAGAAAAAAAAGTACAGTTCTTTTTTTATCTTGCTACTGCCAGTTCAATCAAACTTCAACAGAACATGTTAAATGGACAATGGACAACCATTTTGTATGTTTGTTGCTTGCTTGCCTAACAACCAGTATCGATGATGACACATATAGATGGATACCGGCGTCAATAATTAATATGACGCATATTATGTCACTGTCTGGTATGAAGTAAGCTCCACAGGCGTCTGCGTAGTAGGGTGACGTTACGAATGACAAAAATCGTCTTATAGTCTTATGAGATGTGCAATCTACAGTAAGGAAAATCGTTTACCATCGCCACTTAAGATTAACCTGGAACTTTTTGGTAGCCACAAATTCGACAGACAAAGGACTAAAATGCATGCTGTCTACTAAACTTTCGTGTTCAGCTTAAAACATAAAGGCAATATTTGCAAGCTGTAGTAAATCTTCTAGAGGTAAGCATTTTGTAACAATAAAATTTGAGATATTAATGTCTCGATTTATATCATTTATTTCAGAAGTTGACAGTTCTACAGAATATATATGCTTGACATTTCTAGTTTGGAAACCTACAGATCGTTAATTTCAGATTTTGTCGTACCGACACAAAAATAAAAATAAATTAAAATCTGGTTGACAGTTCATTTGGAACTAACTCAGCTGTTGAATTACTCTTGATGGATTTCTTCTCTCTGTATTGATCACTGTAAAGAGAATTAGTCGATTAAACCTAAACCCTTAAAACTAAGTAATAGTTTAAGGTATACGACCCATAATTGAAGTCACCGTTTAATTTTATTTTTCGACCAAGAAATACAGCTTTATTAAATCATTGTATTGCTAATTAATAACATTCAAATTAAAATATTGTTTTACTTTCAGTCAGTGTTTACAGTTTTGAGCAAAAAAGTTAGTTACTCAAATAGTATTTCCAAAGATTGCCGAACATTACCGAGGTCTGCTCCATAGAAAAACAATAGACATCCGAAACACCAAATATGATCACGTGGTCAATTGTGGTCCTGCTACCTTAATTGCACTAATGTATAGTAATACAACTTCAAAAGCGATTTTTAACCTATTTTGTCAATGTTTTTGTAGTAAACTTGTGTATCAATAATACTGTATCAAAGGAAACAACACTTTCTTTAAACTGAATAAATTTACAGTGTGAGTTTCTATCGATGTATATGCTATTGAAGTTATAATGTTACTTACGTCCCAAATAATATTCCATCTTCAATAGACTCTGGAAGATGTTCACCAATGGTCTCCGGGAGAATCAGAGACAACAATCCAGCAAGGACCGATGCTGCTCCAAACACAACTAGCGGCACTGCTTGACCTACGTGTCCACCAATAGATCTCGCCTATAATATTCGGTATTAGGTATACTTTTTAACAGTTTTAGCAATATTGAAGAAAAAACACCACAGACATGCTCAGAGGAACGGAACAAAAACAAAATTTGAATGGTAACATTTAAAAGTAACTAATTTATTTTTATATTATTAAACTAAAAATGAATTATTCTATATTCCAACATCACTTTATTAAAATTATGCATTTCTTAACGTTTCCTGACACAGTATATCAACTCATTATGTACTTTATCAGGGTATTCAGTTGTTAGCATTTTAGATGCTGATAGTCGGAATTTGCAAAGTAAATGTATCTACCTATTTTAGCCTAAATTGTGCACATGTATTTCTGTCCGTGTCATATGTTAATGTTAGTCCATTCTCTATGTTAAAAGGTTGAAGCTAAATGAATCATTAAGGAGCGACATAACATGGACCAACACCACTTACCGAGTCCGCTACATATGGAGCTACCATTCCACCGACACGTGCACAACATGAACTAGCCCCCATCCCTGTGTTGCGTACAACTGTTGGGAACAGTTCAGCAGAATATACATAAATAATCGCAAATGCAGCTGATGATCCAAGCTTTCCAATCATCGCCAACGTAGTTGTCAACCACTGAAGATCTGTCAATCAAAAATAAGTTTACCTTATCATTCAACTTCGTACAATGTTTAATCAGACAACGCGTTCCGCTTCAAACGTTTCCTCACATAACCATTTTACCACTCATCCTACCAGGACTTTAAAACCATCCGCAAATTGTTACTCTACAAAGCATGACATTGACGACACTATCGATACTCTTAGATCGGCCTCTTACTTAGACCTACTTTAAGAAATAAGCTAGGGCAAAGTACCAACTATTATAGTAAATACCAAACCCCCGTGGAAAGATTTTTTTGCTTATTTTACCTTTTTATTACGAAAACTCAGTTGAAAAAATGTAGATACGAGAACCTGTCCATGTTTTATGATATGCCTAATTGTTTAGTTGTTACAGAGCGTCCTTGACTTTTGCAACGGGAATTTTACATAATAAGTCAGCCATTTTTGTTTCTATAGGGACCTTACGATATTTACAAATGTTCGTCTGCTTTCGTGACGTTCCATGGTATTCGGACAAACCGCGTTACTTTTCCCACCTTAACTGAAGACGACATCACCCGAAGGATTTCCAGTAGACAACAATCGATTGTTCCTAAAGTACACTTCCGTTCTAATTGAGGTCAAATTATAGCATGGAAAAACTGCAATATTTCAAAACGCTGAATATCTTGAGGAAATAATTATTGATATCAAAAAGTACCCTTCTTGATCTACAAAAGGAGCACAAGCTGAACCATACGCGGTAAGCAGTTTTCATTTTTCATGAAAAAAAAACCCTCTTCAGAATACGTCAAATGTAACGTTCACTGCTGTTGATTACTAAGCTATATACTTATACATTATTCTAGATCGTGCCATCTGATTTTTAAGACCGTTCACTGCTGTTGATTACTAAGCTACTCAAGCAAAGGTTTATTGTACTTAGGTTGATGTTATCCCTTCAGAAGTTTTTTGGTCGTTACCATTACTAAATCGATTGTTATGGGAAATAAATCTCTCACATTTTCTCTGTCATTGGCAATCTATACTATTCCAGGATTTCATTTGTTTATAGACAGGAAAATGAGTAACTCGACGGGTGCCTAATTAGAGGCAGGCGCTGCTTACTCTTTCGGAGCAGCTGAGTGCACCCATGGTTTTTATTGAGTTCGGGTAACTCACTTTCTGTTTTCGTTTTTTGGTTTTTGTTTTGTGCTGAGTATGTTTGCCTATATCAAGGATTTGTAATTGTCCAATGATATTCGGCTCTTGTTGTTCGGTCAGTTTCCTTGCTATTTTTCTGTTCAATGTCGATAATTCATTTTAAAATAAATTTCATCAACAGATGACAAGCTAACAGAATTAAAATTCCCTCACTATACATTACATAAAAACATTGTTAACAGAAGACAAGAGGGTTTTGTGAAAAAGAAAATTTCCCGAAAGCAATGCCGATGTCCAGCCGCGACGCAAATGCACAATGATAGGGTTAAAACCCATATATACCTTACCATATATTGGGCTAAAAACCAGATATACTCACCATCTCCACCATAAACAATCGTAAAAATTGTTGCCAAGCAACATCCGCCGCCTATAACCATGGACAACAGATGACATATTTTCCTCCCTATTCGGTCCAGAAATAAAATTGCCAAGGTATAGGCCGGAAACTCGACTAATCCGGAAATGAAGAAATTCATGTAAAAGTCACCGCCTAGGTTTCCGGTATTTAATGATAATCCGTAATATGTCATACTAACCACCATCCTACAAGGTAAATCAATTACTAGTCAAGTATGTTAACATGTGTAACCTGGCATACAGTATCTACCAAAGTATGTTAATATGTGTAACCTGGCATACAGTATGTTAATATGTGTAACCTGGCATACAGTATCTACCAAAGTATGTTAATATGTGTAACCTGGCATACAGTATGTTAATATGTGTAACCTGGCATACAGTATGTTAATATGTGTAACCTGGCATACAGTATGTTAACATGTGTAACCTGGCATACAGTATCTACCAAAGTATGTTAATATGTGTAACCTGGCATACAGTATGTTAATATGTGTAACCTGGCATACAGTATCTACCAAAGTATGTTAATATGTGTAACCTGGCATACAGTATGTTAATATGTGTAACCTGGCATACAGTATGTTAATATGTGTAACCTGGCATACAGTATGTTAACATGTGTAACCTGGCATACAGTATCTACCAAAGTATGTTAATATGTGTAACCTGGCATACAGTATGTTAATATGTGTAACCTGGCATACAGTATCTACCAAAGTATGTTAATATGTGTAACCTGGCATACAGTATGTTAATATGTGTAACCTGGCATACAGTATCTACCAAAGTATGTTAATATGTGTAACCTGGCATACAGTATGTTAATATGTGTAACCTGGCATACAGTATGTTAATATGTGTAACCTGGCATACAGTATGTTAACATGTGTAACCTGGCATACAGTATCTACCAAAGTATGTTAATATGTGTAACCTGGCATACAGTATGTTAATATGTGTAACCTGGCATACAGTATCTACCAAAGTATGTTAATATGTGTAACCTGGCATACAGTATGTTAATATGTGTAACCTGGCATACAGTATGTTAATATGTGTAACCTGGCATACAGTATGTTAACATGTGTAACCTGGCATACAGTATCTACCAAAGTATGTTAATATGTGTAACCTGGCATACAGTATGTTAATATGTGTAACCTGGCATACAGTATCTACCAAAGTATGTTAATATGTGTAACCTGGCATACAGTATCTACCAAAGTATGTTAATATGTGTAACCTGGCATACAGTATGTTAATATGTGTAACCTGGCATACAGTATCTACCAAAGTATGTTAATATGTGTAACCTGGCATACAGTATCTACCAAAGTATGTTAATATGTGTAACCTGGCATACAGTATCTACCAAAGTATGTTAACATGTGTAACCTGGCATACAGTATCTACCAAAGTATGTTAATATGTGTAACCTGGCATACAGTATCTACCAAAGTATGTTAATATGTGTAACCTGGCATACAGTATCTACCAAAGTATGTTAACATGTGTAACCTGGCATACAGTATCTACCAAAGTATGTTAATATGTGTAACCTGGCATACAGTATCTACCAAAGTATGTTAATATGTGTAACCTGGCATACAGTATCTACCAAAGTATGTTAATATGTGTAACCTGGCATACAGTATCTACCAAAGTATGTTAATATGTGTAACCTGGCATACAGTATGTTAATATGTGTAACCTGGCATACAGTATGTTAATATGTGTAACCTGGCATACAGTATCTACCAAAGTATGTTAATATGTGTAACCTGGTACAGTATCTACCAAAGTATGTTAATATGTGTAACCTGGCATACAGTATCTACCAAAGTATGTTAATATGTGTAACCTGGCATACAGTATCTACCAAAGTATGTTAATATGTGTAACCTGGCATACAGCATCTACCGAAGTATGTTAATATGTGTAACCTGGCATACAGTATCTACCAAAGTATGTTAATATGTGTAACCTGGCATACAGTATCTACCAAAGTATGTTAATATGTGTAACCTGGCATACAGTATCTACCAAAGTATGTTAATATGTGTAACCTGGCATACAGCATCTACCGAAGTATGTTAATATGTGTAACCTGGCATACAGTATCTACCAAAGTATGTTAATATGTGTAACCTGGCATACAGTATCTACCAAAGTATGTTAATATGTGTAACCTGGCATACAGTATCTACCAAAGTATGTTAATATGTGTAACCTGGCATACAGTATCTACCAAAGTATGTTAATATGTGTAACCTGGCATACAGTATCTACCAAAGTATGTTAATATGTGTAACCTGGCATACAGTATCTACCAAAGTATGTTAATATGTGTAACCTGGCATACAGTATCTACCAAAGTATGTTAATATGTGTAACCTGGCATACAGTATCTACCAAAGTATGTTAATATGTGTAACCTGGTACAGTATCTACCAAAGTATGTTAATATGTGTAACCTGGCATACAGTATCTACCAAAGTATGTTAATATGTGTAACCTGGCATACAGTATCTACCAAAGTATGTTAATATGTGTAACCTGGTACAGTATCTACCAAAGTATGTTAATATGTGTAACCTGGTACAGTATGTTAATATGTGTAACCTGGCATACAGTATGTTAATATGTGTAACCTGGCATACAGTATGTTAATATGTGTAACCTGGCATACAGTATCTACCAAAGTATGTTAATATGTGTAACCTGGCATACAGTATCTACCAAAGTATGTTAATATGTGTAACCTGGCATACAGTATCTACCAAAGTATGTTAATATGTGTAACCTGGCATACAGTATCTACCAAAGTATGTTAATATGTGTAACCTGGCATACAGTATCTACCAAAGTATGTTAATATGTGTAACCTGGTACAGTATCTACCAAAGTATGTTAATATGTGTAACCTGGTACAGTATGTTAATATGTGTAACCTGGCATACAGTATGTTAATATGTGTAACCTGGCATACAGTATGTTAATATGTGTAACCTGGCATACAGTATCTACCAAAGTATGTTAATATGTGTAACCTGGCATACAGTATCTACCAAAGTATGTTAATATGTGTAACCTGGTACAGTATCTACCAAAGTATGTTAATATGTGTAACCTGGCATACAGTATGTTAATATGTGTAACCTGGTACAGTATGTTAATATGTGTAACCTGGTATGCAGTATGTTAATATGTGTAACCTGGTACAGTATGTTAATATGTGTAACCTGGTACAGTATGTTAATATGTGTAACCTGGTACAGTATGTTAATATGTGTAACCTGGTACAGTATGTTAATATGTGTAACCTGGTACAGTATGTTAATATGTGTAACCTGGTACAGTATGTTAATATGTGTAACCTGGTACAGTATCTACCAAATGCCTACTAAAAACCAAGTATGTTAATATGTGTAACCTGGTACAGTATCTACCAAATGCCTACTAAAAACCTAAAGCCTTGAATTGTACAAGTATGTTAATATGTGTAACCTGGTACAGTATCTACCAAATGCCTACTAAAAACCTAAAGCCTTGAATTGTACAATCGATTGCACCTTTCTCCAATAACCAAAATAGTGCGAGTGTCTGAAGATGACAGAGGTGAAACTATTGCTCTGATTTTACACGTAGTGTTAATCTTAAAGTCTAGTCGCACATCAATTTGGAATTAAGTAGCCAACGATAGGTCATTTAGTTGCCGTCCACAAGCTGCAAGAAGAGTAGTTCCAGGAACGGCATATGTCTCGTCTCCCTAAACGATTGCAGGACACCCGATACTGTTTGTAAGTGTGGTTAAGTCTCTCCCAAAACGACCAGAAATCGGTCGCGCAAGTTCCAGCTAAGTAAATTATATCCGTGCATAGGTTCACAACATACACCTTTTTACAATTTCCCATAAAATGACAACTGTTTAAGCTAACAAAAATTGCATTTATTTTTAACGTTAGTATAATATAACAAGACTTGTTCATTGTAGGTGTGGCGCAATTTTGTCTTTTTGGAAAAATAGATACTTCACAAAACGTGTATCTTTTATGACATATTTGCGACCATTAAGTCGATGTCTCTGCTGGTAGACTACCAAGGCAAATTGTTACAATTCGGAGCTGACATGTGATATCTTGGATAGATTCATTGATTAGACACTTTCTAAATGTACTGCCTTAAAATGATTTAGAAAAGTTTTTGAATTCAAAGAATTTTCTATTCTCAAAGTATAGAAGGCTTAGCCGGATTGCCATAAACTTTTGAACGTTGGATGATAAAAGATCTTGAATTATTTGACCATTATATGTGGTTTGAGCGCAACTAACAGGATTAAGCGAAAATTTTGTAATTAAATATTTTGAAAGCCATTCTATAACATGGATTATTTCTTGACTATTGACTAACTTTGGTTCTTTGGTTTCCGTATCATAGTCGAAAATTAGGATTTTTCTATCGTTGTATATGTACCAAAAAAATCCATACAAACAGCGTTTCATAGCAGGATCGTCAACGCGTACCACCAAATCTCTATTAAAACTCCTGCTGACCACTATTTTAACAGCCATAAAACCAGGGCTTCAGAAATATAGTGACACTTGCTACTCCTGTAGTGGCATCAATGAAATGTGGATAATAAAAAATTCAAAAGACTAATAATCTTAAGGTCTTCGTTCTTCCACAATATAATAACATTAAAACCTCTCTACACGGCCATTCCTGATAGGCAGCTTAAAACAAGCCTTAAATATCTTATTCAACGCTGCATGTTCAGTAAAATGGAATGAGACAGCCGAATTACGTCCTCGAATGCATTTTCTCAGATCTATGGAAGATGACGTCATGGCCCAGATTTCTATCATTTATTTACAGATCTTCGTTACTTGATTTCATCGCCCACATGCTTACAAACCGTTTAGTGAATAATCATTAATAATTTAATTCTAGATTTACAGATTATTTCTTTTATTATATAATTATTATATGGTGTGTGTGTGTGTTAGTGTTTTATTGTACAGTTATGAAATTCCTGAATACATTTGAGAAACTGTTCGAATATTTGGCATTTGTCATTTTGAGAGGACATATTTTTCAACAGACTTTGTATTCCATTCGTTACTAATTTTGCTCCTATACTCCCAGGCCTGTTTTAGTACTCTTATGAGGCCGAGTTCCTAGAAGGCCCGCAAAGGAAGAAAGAAGACTGGCCCAGACATTTAATTTCCCATTACGCTATATTGATGAAGTTTGGGCCCTGAACAATTGTAAATTAGGTGACTATTTTCATTCAACCTATCCTAGCGAGTTTAATATTCAAAACACCATCAATACACTTTGGTCGGCCTCTTACTTAGACCTACTTCTAGAGATCTCGGGGAAAAAAAGTTTTCTGGTCGTCGTCAGCATGACTTAAATGATCGTTATGGGAAATCCAGCTCTCGAATACGATCAGACATTTTTTTAGTCATTGGGAGTCATTCCTATTCCTGGATTTAACTTTTACAAAGACATGACACTGAGTAACTCGGCGGATGTAGATTTAGGGCAGGTACTGCTTACTTGTCCGGAGCACCAGAGTCTACGCATGGTTTTTATTTGGTTCCAGTTACTTGTCCGGGGCACCAGAGTCTACCCATGGTTTTTATTTGGTTCACAGTTACTTGTCCGGAGCACCAGAGTCTACTCATGGTTCTTATTTGGTTCACAGTTACTTGTCCGGAGCACCAGAGTCTACCCATGGTTTTTATTTGGTTCACAGTTACTTGTCCGGAGCACCAAAGTCTACCCATGTTTTTATTTGGTTCACAGTTACTTGTCCGGAGCACCAGAGTCTACCCATGGTTTTTATTTGGTTCACAGTTACTTGTCCGGAGCAGCAGAGTCTACCCATGGTTTTTATTTGGTTCCAGTTACTTGTCCAGAGCACCAAAGTCTACCCATGGTTTTTATTTGGTTCCAGTTACTTGTCCGGAGCACCAGAGTCTACCCATGGTTTTTATTTGGTTCCAGTTACTTGTCCGGAGCACCAGAGTCTACCCATGGTTTTTATTTGGTTCGCAGTTATTTGTCCGGAGCACCAGAGTCTACCCATGGTTTTTATTTGGTTCCAGTTAATTGTCCGGAGCACCAGAGTCTACCCATGGTTTTTATTTGGTTCACAGTTACTTGTCCGGAGCAGCAGAGTCTACCCATGGTTTTTATTTGGTTCCAGTTACTGGTCCGGAGCACCAGAGTCTACCAATGGTTTTTATTTGGTTCCAGTTACTTGTCCGGAGCACCAGAGTCTACTCATGGTTTTTATTTGGTTCCAGTTACTTGTCCGGAGCACCAAAGTCTACCCATGGTTTTTATTTGGTTCACAGTTACTTGTCCGGAGCACCAGAGTCTACCCATGGTTTTTATTTGGTTCACAGTTACTTGTCCGGAGCAGCAGAGTCTACCCATGGTTTTTATTTGGTTCCAGTTACTGGTCCGGAGCACCAGAGTCTACCCATGGTTTTTATTTGGTTCCAGTTACTTGTCCGGAGCACCAGAGTCTACTCATGGTTTTTATTTGGTTCCAGTTACTTGTCCGGAGCACCAAAGTCTACCCATGGTTTTTATTTGGTTCACAGTTACTTGTCCGGAGCACCAGAGTCTACCCATGGTTTTTATTTGGTTTACAGTTACTTGTCCGGAGCACCAGAGTCTTCCCATGGTTTTTATTTGGTTCACAGTTACTTGTCCGGAGCACCAAAGTCTACCCATGTTTTTATTTGGTTCACAATTACTTGTCCGGAGCACCAGAGTCTACTCATGGTTTTTATTTGGTTCACAGTTACTTGTCCGGAGCACCAAAGTCTACCCATGGTTTTTATTTTGTTCCAGTTACTTGTCCGGAGCACCAGAGTCTACCCATGGTTTTTATTTGGTTCCAGTTACTCAGTTTCTGTTGTTTTTTGTGTTGCATATGTTTACATATATTCGGATTTTTATTGTCCCTCGACTTTCTGGTCTTGTTGTTTGGTCTTTTTTTTTGTTGCTACTATTTGTTGAATAAAAGTAGATTTTGAACAAATAAACGTTCAATTTTGTGCTCGGTCTTGAAAGAGTAAAAGATATGCTTAAAATTTGTAAAGACGAGCTCTTGTATTTTTTGTGATACGCGTACTACATGTATATTTCCAACAAAGGTAAAATGTCCTGCAATAGATCCAAGGAGCAGTAAATCAAAGCTGATTGTACATCTTACGTTGAAAAGTCATAATACATATTATTCTTGTTATTATATCACCTATTTTACATCTGATTGATTGATTGATTGAAGTCCAGCGAGCAATATTTCAGCTTAATCCGGGACGAGAACAAATTAACAAACAATAAATCGATAGGAAGAAGGAATGATGATCGTGAACTCAAAATTGAAAGATCCGTAAAAATGTTACTTATTGGTTAGGGGCAGAAAATTGAGTATTTTGCAGCGGTACAATGGGTCTACTCTGTTTAAAAATCTACAGAAGGGGTCTTTATTATGCAGGACCCTATGGTCCGTGGTAAGGTTTTTGTGATAGGTTTTATTTTTTAAGGTTATTCCAGGCAAAAAGAATATAAAAGACATATAAAATGTAGAGAAACAGAATCTTACATTAGTACTCTTGTATTATCGGATTTCACAATCTCGATAGTTAAGTTATAGAATTTCAAGTGCTCGACAAGGCTCTGACTTAAAATATAATACTTTTACTATATCGATTTTAAAAATCCGTATAATCCACTCGTACCAATGTAAGATCCTATATATTATACCTGACCTCCTTTTATAAAGTTTTATTCATACAGACGAGACATGCATAGAAAGTTGTCATTTGCAACACTATAACGGAATGCCAACTGTTGCTGCAACCTGCCCGAAAATTTATCTAATGTACAATTATTTATAGTAAGCAAACAAAAACATTAAAAAGAATATATTAGCGAAATTCTTACCAGTTGAAGAATATTACAAGAGTCCGGACTAACAGTATCCGACTGGTAAAGAGATGAAATAAATGTCCGGTGGGTAGGTCTTCTGTTTCGTCTTTTTCTAAGGAAAACTTTTCTGGTAAAGCGACACGGTTTATTTTGGCTGCTTTCCTAATGATAGCTTCAACTTCTGCTGTCCGTCCCTTATTTAAGAGCCAGCGAGGGGATTCTGGTATAAATCTAAAATACAAACCACAGGACCATGACAAGTTAACATGTAATGAGCGTGTTTTGAAGGACCATGACAAGTTAACATGTAATGAGCGTGTTCTGAAGGACCATGACAAGTTAACATGTAATGAGCGTGTTTTGAAGGACCATGACAAATTAACATGTAATTAGTGTGTTCTGATAGTGTGTTCTGAAACGTTTTTAATAGTTCTAACAAAATTAACATGTAATTCTGATACTAGATTACAAAAAGGTGAAGATACCAAATTATATTACCAGGGCGTAAATAAATATTGAATTACACATACAATAAACAAAGAATTACAGTTATCAACAAAGACAGATACAATAAACAAAAACTTCCGGTAATCAACAAATACACATAGAATAAACAAGACTTCCGGTATCAACAAAGACACAAACATTAAACAAGGACTTCCAGTAATAAACAAGGACACATACAATAAACAAGGACCTCCAGTAATCAACAAGGACAGATACAATAAACAAAGACTTACAGTAATCAACAAAGACAGATACAATAAACAAGGACTTCCAGTAATCAACAAAGACACATACAATAAACAAGGACTTCCAGTAATCAACAAGGACACATACAATAATTAAGGACTTCCAGTAATCATTAAAGACACATACAATAAACAAGCACTTCCAGTAATCAACAAAGACACATACAATAAACAAGGACTTCCAGTAATCAACAAGGACTTCCCGTTATCAACAAGGACACATACAATAAACAAGGACTTCCTGTAATCAACAAAGACACATACAATAAACTAGGACTTTAAGTAATCAACAAAGACACATACAATAAACAAGGACTTCCAGTAATCAACAAAGACACATACAATAAACAAGGACTTCCAGTAATCAACAAAGACACATACAATAAACAAGGACTTCCAGTAATCAACAAGGACACATACAATAAACAAGGACTTCCAGTAATCAACAAGGACACATACAATAAACAAGGACTTCCAGTAATCAACAAAGACACATACAATTAACAAGGAGGACTTCCAGTAATCAACAAAGACACATACAATAAACAAGGACTTCCTGTAATCAACAAAGACACATACAATAAACAAGGACTTCAAGTAATCAACAAAAAACTAACACATAGCACTAGAGATGAGCAATACAAACCCCACAAAAACTGGTGATGGAATTTAATGTTCCCGGAAGGGTATGCAGTAAAACTGGGGATGGACTTTAATGTTCCCGGAAGGATAAGCAAAAAAACTGGGGATGGACAGTAGTCCAGTAACAAAAGTCATATACAAAGATAAAAATACGTGACAACCACAGGTACTTGGGCGTCAGGGTAATTTTTATATAAATAAAATGTCAATAAATGACTTACGGTTTGTTTTTCAGCCATTTTGAAACCTGTCTTTCATGCTTCATTACGTTAGTCTTAATTAATTTATCTATAATTATACCCCAACAAGGAAAGAATCTTTATCTAGTTCTAAAAGTAAGGGCATTTTATTTACCGAAAACCTCTCTTTTTTCTCCGTTTAATGTCTGTTTAACTTTATTTAACTATATCACTTTATTCACCATTAGTCAGTAATAGGTATATTCAATGATCATCACAGCTCAATCACTGTGTATAGAATTAAACAATTCTGCAATTATATCTTTAATGGTTAGGTATTATACACCATTAGTCAGTAATAGGTATATCCAATGATCATCACAGCTCAATCACTGTGTATAGAATTAAACAATTCTGCAATTATATCTTTAATGGTTAGGTATTATACACCATTAGTCAGTAATAGGTATATCCAATGATCATCACAGCTCAATCACTGTCTAT
Source organism: Limnoperna fortunei (assembly GCA_944474755.1). Taxonomy (NCBI): domain Eukaryota; kingdom Metazoa; phylum Mollusca; class Bivalvia; order Mytilida; family Modiolidae; genus Limnoperna; species Limnoperna fortunei. The sequence continues at coordinate 89,255,343 of OX104118.1, forward strand.
AGAATTAAACAATTCTGCAATTATATCTTTAATGGTTAGGTATTATACACCATTAGTCAGTAATAGGTATATAATGATCATCACAGCTCAATCACTGTCTATAGAATTAAACAATTCTGCAATTATATCTTTAATGGTTAGGTATTATACACCATTAGTCAAAAATAGGTATGTCCAATGATCATCACAGCTCAATCACTGTGTATAGAATTAAACAATTCTGCCATTATATCTTTAATGGTTAGGTATTATACACCATTAGTCAGTAATTGGTATATCCAATGATCATCACTGCTCAATCACTGTCTATAGAATTAAACAATTCTGCAATTATATCTTTAATGGTTAGGTATTATACACCATTAGTCAGTAATAGGTATATAATGATCATCACAGCTCTATCACTGTGTATAGAATTAAACAATTCTGCAATTATATCTTTAATGGTTAGGTATTATACACCATTAGTCAGTAATAGGTATATCCAACGATCATCACAGCTCTATCACTGTCTATAGAATTAAACAATTCTGCAATTATATCTTTAATGGTTAGGTATTATACACCATTAGTCAGTAATAGGTATATTCAATGATCATCACAGCTCGATCACTGTGTATAGAATTAAACAATTCTGCAATTATATCTTTAATGGTTAGGTATTATACACCATTAGTCAGTAATAGGTATATAATGATCATCACAGATCAATCACTGTCTATAGAATTAAACAATTCTGCAATTATATCTTTAATGGTTAGGTATTATACACCATTAGTCAGTAATAGGTATGTCCAATGATCATCACAGCTCAATCACTGTGTATAGAATTAAACAATTCTGCAATTATATCTTTAATGGTTAGGTATTATAAACCATTAGTCAGTAATAGGTATATCCAATGATCATCACAGCTCAATCACTGTGTATAGAATTAAACAATTCTGCAATTATATCTTTAATGGTTAGGTATTATACACCATTAGTCAGTAATAGGTATATAATGATCATCACAGCTCAATCACTGTGTATAGAATTAAACAATTCTGCAATTATATCTTTAATGGTTAGGTATTATACACCATTAGTCAGTAATATGTATATAATGATCATCACAGATCAATCACTGTCTATAGAATTAAACAATTCTGCAATTATATCTTTAATGGTTAGGTATTATACACCATTAGTCAGTAATAGGTATGTCAAATGATCATCACAGCTCAATCACTGTGTATAGAATTAAACAATTCTGCCATTATATCTTTAATGGTTAGGTATTATACACCATTAGTCAGTAATAGGTATATTCAATGATCATCACAGCTCAATCACTGTGTATAGAATTAAACAATTCTGCCATTATATCTTTAATGGTTAGGTATTATACACCATTAGTCAGTAATAGGTATATTCAATGATCATCACAGCTCAATCAATGTCTATAGAATTAAACAATTCTGCAATTATATCTTTAATGGTTAGGTATTATACACCATTAGTCAGTAATAGGTATATAATGATCATCACAGCTCGATCACTGTGTATAGAATTAAACAATTCTGCAATTATATCTTTAATGGTTAGGTATTATACACCATTAGTCAGTAATAGGTATATAATGATCATCACAGATCAATCACTGTCTATAGAATTAAACAATTCTGCAATTATATCTTTAATGGTTAGGTATTATACACCATTAGTCAGTAATAGGTATGTCCAATGATCATCACAGCTCAATCACTGTGTATAGAATTAAACAATTCTGCAATTATATCTTTAATGGTTAGGTATTATAAACCATTAGTCAGTAATAGGTATATCCAATGATCATCACAGCTCAATCACTGTGTATAGAATTAAACAATTCTGCAATTATATCTTTAATGGTTAGGTATTATACACCATTAGTCAGTAATAGGTATATAATGATCATCACAGCTCAATCACTGTCTATAGAATTAAACAATTCTGCAATTATATCTTTAATGGTTAGGTATTATACACCATTAGTCAGTAAATAGGTATGTCCAATGATCAACACAGTTCAATCACTGTCTATAGAATTAAACAATTCTGCAATTATATCTTTAATGGTTAGGTATTATACACCATTAGTCAGTAATAGGTATATCCAATGATCATCACAGCTCAATCACTGTCTATAGAATTAAACAATTCTGCCATTATATCTTTAATGGTTAGGTATTATACACCATTAGTCAGTAATAGGTATTTAATGATCATCACAGCTCAATCACTTTGTATAGAATTAAACAATTCTGCAATTATATCTTTAATGGTTAGGTATTATACACCATTAGTCAGTAATAGGTATATTCAATGATCATCACAGCTCAATCACTGTGTATAGAATTAAACAATTCTGCAAATATATCTTTAATGGTTAGGTATTATACACCATTTGTCAGTAATATGTATATAATGATCATCACAGATCAATCACTGTCTATAGAATTAAACAATTCTGCAATTATATCTTTAATGGTTAGGTATTATACACCATTAGTCAGTAATAGGTATGTCAAATGATCATCACAGCTCAATCACTGTGTATAGAATTAAACAATTCTGCCATTATATCTTTAATGGTTAGGTATTATACACCATTAGTCAGTAATAGGTATATTCAATGATCATCACAGCTCAATCACTGTGTATAGAATTAAACAATTCTGCCATTATATCTTTAATGGTTAGGTATTATACACCATTAGTCAGTAATAGGTATATTCAATGATCATCACAGCTCAATCAATGTCTATAGAATTAAACAATTCTGCAATTATATCTTTAATGGTTAGGTATTATACACCATTAGTCAGTAATAGGTATATAATGATCATCACAGCTCTATCACTGTGTATAGAATTAAACAATTCTTCAATTATATCTTTAATGGTTAGGTATTATACACCATTAGTCAGTAATAGGTATATAATGATCATCACAGCTCTATCACTGTGTATAGAATTAAACAATTCTGCAATTATATCTTTAATGGTTAGGTATTATACACCATTAGTCAGTAATAGGTATATCCAATGATCATCACAGCTCAATCACTGTCTATAGAATTAAACAATTCTGCAATTATATCTTTAATAGTTAGGTATTATACACCATTAGTCAGTAATAGGTATATTCAATGATCATCACAGCTCAATCACTGTTTATAAAATTAAACAATTCTGCAATTATATCTTTAATGGTTAGGTATTATACACCATTAGTCAGTAATAGGTATGTCCAATGATCATCACAGCTCAATCACTGTGTATAGAATTAAACAATTCTGCAATTATATCTTTAATGGTTAGGTATTATACACCATTAGTCAGTAATAGGTATATAATGATCATCACAGATCAATCACTGTCTATAGAATTAAACAATTCTGCCATTATATCTTTAATGGTTAGGTATTATACACCATTAGTCAGTAATAGGTATATTCAATGATCATCACAGCTCTATCACTGTCTATAGAATTAAAAAATTCTGCAATCATATCTTTAGTGGTTAGGTATTATACACCATTAGTCAGTAATAGGTATATTCAATGATCATCACAGCTCTATCACTGTCTATAGAATTAAAAAATTCTGCAATCATATCTTTAGTGGTTAGGTATTATACACCATTAGTCAGTAATAGGTATATTCAATGATCATCACAGCTCTATCACTGTCTATAGAATTAAACAATTCTGCAATCATATCTTTAATGGTTAGGTATTATACACCATTAGTCAGTAATAGGTATATTCAATGATCATCACAGCTCTATCACTGTCTATAGAATTAAACAATTCTGCAATTATATCTTTAATGGTTAGGTATTATACACCATTAGCCAGTAATAGGTATATCCAATGATCATCACAGCTCTATCACTGTCTATAGAATTAAACAATTCTGCAATTATATCTTTAATGGTTAGGTATTATACACCATTAGTCAGTAATAGGTATATCCAATGATAATCACAGCTCAATCACTGTCTATAGAATTAAACAATTCTGCAATTATATCTTTAATGGTTAGGTATTATACACCATTAGTCAGTAATAGGTATATCCAATGATCATCACAGCTCAATCACTGTGTATAGAATTAAACAATTCTGCAATTATATCTTTAATGGTTAGGTATTAAACACCATTAGTCAGTAATAGGTATATCCAATGATCATCACAGCTCAATCACTGTGTATAGAATTAAACAATTCTGCAATTATATCTTTAATGGTTAGGTATTATTCAGCATTAGTCAGTAATAGGTATATAATGATCATCACAGCTCAATCACTGTGTATAGAATTAAACAATTCTGCAATTATATCTTTAATGGTTAGGTATTATACACCATTAGTCAGTAATAGGTATATAATGATCATCACAGCTCAATCACTGTGTATAGAATTAAACAATTCTGCAATTATATCTTTAATGGTTAGGTATTATACACCATTAGTCAGTAATAGGTATATTCAATGATCATCACAGCTCAATCACTGTCTATAGAATTAAACAATTCTGCAATTATATCTTTAATGGTTAGGTATTATACAGCATTAGTCAGTAATAGGTATATAATGATCATCACAGCACAATCACTGTCTATAGAATTAAACAATTCTGCAATTATATCTTTAATGGTTAGGTATTATACACCATTAGTCAGTAATAGGTATGTCCAATGATCATCACAGCTCAATCACTGTCTATCGAATTAAACAATTCTGCAATTATATCTTTAATGGTTAGGTATTATACACCATTAGTCAGTAATAGGTATGTCCAATGATCATCACAGCTCAATCACTGTCTATAGAATTAAACAATTCTGCAAATATATCTTTAATGGTTAGGTATTATACACCATTAGTCAGTAATAGGTATATAATGATCATCACAGCTCAATCACTGTCTATAGAATTAAACAATTCTGCAATTATATCTTTAATGGTTAGGTATTATACACCATTAGTCAGTAATAGGTATATGCAATGATCATCACAGCTCTATCACTGTGTATAGAATTAAACAATTCTGCAATTATATCTTTAATTGTTAGGTATTATACACCATTAGTCAGTAATAGGTATGTCCAATGATCATCACAGCTCAATCACTGTGTATAGAATTAAACAATTCTGCAATTATATCTTTAATGGTTAGGTATTATACAGCATTAGTCAGTAATAGGTATATAATGATCATCACAGCTCAATCACTGTGTATAGAATTAAACAATTCTGCAATTATATCTTTAATGGTTAGGTATTATACAGCATTAGTCAGTAATAGGTATATAATGATCATCACAGCTCAATCACTGTCTATAGAATTAAACAATTCTGCAATTATATCTTTAATGGTTAGGTATTATACACCATTAGTCAGTAATAGGTATATAATGATCATCACAGCTCAATCACTGTGTATAGAATTAAACAATTCTGCCATTATATCTTTAAAGGTTAGGTATTATACACCATTAGTCAGTAATAGGTATATTCAATGATCATCACAGCTCAATCACTGTGTATAGAATTAAACAATTCTGCCATTATATCTTAAATGGTTAGGTATTATACACCATTAGTCAGTAATAGGTATATAATGATCATCACAGCTCAATCACTGTGTATAGAATTAAACAATTCTGCCATTATATCTTTAATGGTTAGGTATTATACACCATTAGTCAGTAATAGGTATATAATGATCATCACAGCTCAATCACTGTGTATAGAATTAAACAATTCTGCAATTATATCTTTAATGGCTAGGTATTATACACCATTAGTCAGTAATAGGTATATTCAATGATCATCACAGCTCAATCAGTGTGTATAGAATTAAACAATTCTGCCATTATATCTTTAATGGTTAGGTATTATACACCATTAGTCAGTAATAGGTATATAATGATCATCACAGCTCAATCACTGTCTATAGAATTAAACAATTCTGCAATGATATCTTTAATGGTTAGGTATTATACACCATTAGCCAGTAATAGGTATATCCAATGATCATCACAGCTCTATCACTGTCTATAGAATTAAACAATTCTGCAATTATATCTTTAATGGTTAGGTATTATACACCATTAGTCAGTAATAGGTATATCCAATGATAATCACAGCTCAATCACTGTCTATAGAATTAAACAATTCTGCAATTATATCTTTAAAGGTTAGGTATTATACACCATTAGTCAGTAATAGGTATATCCAATGATCATCACAGCTCAATCACTGTGTATAGAATTAAACAATTCTGCAATTATATCTTTAATGGTTAGGTATTAAACACCATTAGTCAGTAATAGGTATATCCAATGATCATCACAGCTCAATCACTGTGTATAGAATTAAACAATTCTGCAATTATATCTTTAATGGTTAGGTATTATACACCATTAGTCAGTAATAGGTATATAATGATCATCACAGCTCAATCACTGTGTATAGAATTAAACAATTCTGCAATTATATCTTTAATGGTTAGGTATTATACACCATTAGTCAGTAATAGGTATATAATGATCATCACAGCTCAATCACTGTGTATAGAATTAAACAATTCTGCAATTATATCTTTAATGGTTAGGTATTATACACCATTAGTCAGTAATAGGTATATTCAATGATCATCACAGCTCAATCACTGTCTATAGAATTAAACAATTCTGCAATTATATCTTTAATGGTTAGGTATTATACAGCATTAGTCAGTAATAGGTATATAATGATCATCACAGCTCAATCACTGTCTATAGAATTAAACAATTCTGCAATTATATCTTTAATGGTTAGGTATTATACACCATTAGTCAGTAATAGGTATGTCCAATGATCATCACAGCTCAATCACTGTCTATCGAATTAAACAATTCTGCAATTATATCTTTAATGGTTAGGTATTATACATCATTAGTCAGTAATAGGTATGTCCAATGATCATCACAGCTCAATCACTGTCTATAGAATTAAACAATTCTGCAATTATATCTTTAATGGTTAGGTATTATACACCATTAGTCAGTAATAGGTATATAATGATCATCACAGCTCAATCACTGTCTATAGAATTAAACAATTCTGCAATTATATCTTTAATGGATAGGTATTATACACCATTAGTCAGTAATAGGTATATGCAATGATCATCACAGCTCTATCACTGTGTATAGAATTAAACAATTCTGCAATTATATCTTTAATGGTTAGGTATTATACACCATTAGTCAGTAATAGGTATGTCCAATGATCATCACAGCTCAATCACTGTGTATAGAATTAAACAATTCTGCAGTTATTTCTTTAATGGTTAGGTATTATACAGCATTAGTCAGTAATAGGTATATAATGATCATCACAGCTCAATCACTGTGTATAGAATTAAACAATTCTGCAATTATATCTTTAATGGTTAGGTATTATACACCATTAGTCAGTAATAGGTATATTCAATGATCATCACAGCTCAATCACTGTCTATAGAATTAAACAATTCTGCAATTATATCTTTAATGGTTAGGTATTATACAGCATTAGTCAGTAATAGGTATATAATGATCATCACAGCTCAATCACTGTCTATAGAATTAAACAATTCTGCAATTATATCTTTAATGGTTAGGTATTATACACCATTAGTCAGTAATAGGTATGTCCAATGATCATCACAGCTCAATCACTGTCTATCGAATTAAACAATTCTGCAATTATATCTTTAATGGTTAGGTATTATACACCATTAGTCAGTAATAGGTATGTCCAATGATCATCACAGCTCAATCACTGTCTATAGAATTAAACAATTCTGCAATTATATCTTTAATGGTTAGGTATTATACACCATTAGTCAGTAATAGGTATATAATGATCATCACAGCTCAATCACTGTCTATAGAATTAAACAATTCTGCAATTATATCTTTAATGGATAGGTATTATACACCATTAGTCAGTAATAGGTATATGCAATGATCATCACAGCTCTATCACTGTGTATAGAATTAAACAATTCTGCAATTATATCTTTAATGGTTAGGTATTATACACCATTAGTCAGTAATAGGTATGTCCAATGATCATCACAGCTCAATCACTGTGTATAGAATTAAACAATTCTGCAGTTATTTCTTTAATGGTTAGGTATTATACAGCATTAGTCAGTAATAGGTATATAATGATCATCACAGCTCAATCACTGTGTATAGAATTAAACAATTCTGCAATTATATCTTTAATGGTTAGGTATTATACAGCATTAGTCAGTAATAGGTATATAATGATCATCACAACTCAATCACTGTCTATAGAATTAAACAATTCTGCAATTATATCTTTAATGGTTAGGTATTATACACCATTAGTCAGTAATAGGTATATAATGATCATCACAGCTCAATCACTGTGTATAGAATTAAACAATTCTGCCATTATATCTTTAAAGGTAAGGTATTATACACCATTAGTCAGTAATAGGTATATTCAATGATCATCACAGCTCAATCACTGTGTATAGAATTAAACAATTCTGCCATTATATCTTTAATGGTTAGGTATTATACACCATTAGTCAGTAATAGGTATATAATGATCATCACAGCTCAATCACTGTGTATAGAATTAAACAATTCTGCCATTATATCTTTAATGGTTAGGTATCATACACCATTAGTCAGTAATAGGTATATTCAATGATCATCACAGCTCAATCACTGTGTATAGAATTAAACAATTCTGCCATTATATCTTTAATGGTTAGGTATTATACACCATTAGTCAGTAATAGGTATATCCAATGATCATCACAGCTCAATCACTGTGTATAGAATTAAACAATTCTGCAATTATATCTTTAATGGTTAGGTATTATACACCATTAGTCAGTAATAGGTATATCCAATGATCATCACAGCTCAATCACTGTGTATAGAATTAAACAATTCTGCAATTATATCTTTAATGGTTAGGTATTATACACCATTAGTCAGTAATAGGTATATCCAATGATAATCACAGCTCAATCACTGTCTATAGAATTAAACAATTCTGCAATTATATCTTTAATGGTTAGGTATTATACACCATTAGTCAGTAATAGGTATATCCAATGATCATCACAGCTCAATCACTGTGTATAGAATTAAACAATTCTGCAATTATATCTTTAATGGTTAGGTATTATACACCATTAGTCAGTAATAGGTATATCCAATGATCATCACAGCTCAATCACTGTGTATAGAATTAAACAATTCTGCAATTATATCTTTAATGGTTAGGTATTATACACCATTAGTCAGTAATAGGTATATAATGATCATCACAGCTCAATCACTGTGTATAGAATTAAACAATTCTGCAATTATATCTTTAATGGTTAGGTATTATACACCATTAGTCAGTAATAGGTATGTCCAATGATCATCACAGCTCAATCACTGTCTATAGAATTAAACAATTCTGCAAATATATCTTTAATGGTTAGGTATTATACACCATTAGTCAGTAATAGGTATATAATGATCATCACAGCTCAATCACTGTCTATAGAATTAAACAATTCTGCAATTATATCTTTAATGGTTAGGTATTATACACCATTAGTCAGTAATAGGTATATGCAATGATCATCACAGCTCTATCACTGTGTATAGAATTAAACAATTCTGCAATTATATCTTTAATGGTTAGGTATTATACACCATTAGTCAGTAATAGGTATGTCCAATGATCATCACAGCTCAATCACTGTGTATAGAATTAAACAATTCTGCAATTATATCTTTAATGGTTAGGTATTATACAGCATTAGTCAGTAATAGGTATATAATGATCATCACAGCTCAATCACTGTGTATAGAATTAAACAATTCTGCAATTATATCTTTAATGGTTAGGTATTATACAGCATTAGTCAGTAATAGGTATATAATGATCATCACAGCTCAATCACTGTCTATAGAATTAAACAATTCTGCAATTATATCTTTAATGGTTAGGTATTATACACCATTAGTCAGTAATAGGTATATAATGATCATCACAGCTCAATCACTGTGTATAGAATTAAACAATTCTGCCATTATATCTTTAAAGGTTAGGTATTATACACCATTAGTCAGTAATAGGTATATTCAATGATCATCACAGCTCAATCACTGTGTATAGAATTAAACAATTCTGCCATTATATCTTAAATGGTTAGGTATTATACACCATTAGTCAGTAATAGGTATATAATGATCATCACAGCTCAATCACTGTGTATAGAATTAAACAATTCTGCCATTATATCTTTAATGGTTAGGTATTATACACCATTAGTCAGTAATAGGTATATAATGATCATCACAGCTCAATCACTGTGTATAGAATTAAACAATTCTGCCATTATATCTTTAATGGCTAGGTATTATACACCATTAGTCAGTAATAGGTATATTCAATGATCATCACAGCTCAATCACTGTGTATAGAATTAAACAATTCTGCCATTATATCTTTAATGGTTAGGTATTATACACCATTAGTCAGTAATAGGTATATAATGATCATCACAGCTCAATCACTGTCTATAGAATTAAACAATTCTGCAATGATATCTTTAATGGTTAGGTATTATACACCATTAGCCAGTAATAGGTATATCCAATGATCATCACAGCTCTATCACTGTCTATAGAATTAAACAATTCTGCAATTATATCTTTAATGGTTAGGTATTATACACCATTAGTCAGTAATAGGTGTATCCAATGATAATCACAGCTCAATCACTGTCTATAGAATTAAACAATTCTGCAATTATATCTTTAATGGTTAGGTATTATACACCATTAGTCAGTAATAGGTATATCCAATGATCATCACAGCTCAATCACTGTGTATAGAATTAAACAATTCTGCAATTATATCTTTAATGGTTAGGTATTATACACCATTAGTCAGTAATAGGTATATCCAATGATCATCACAGCTCAATCACTGTGTATAGAATTAAACAATTCTGCAATTATATCTTTAATGGTTAGGTATTATACACCATTAGTCAGTAATAGGTATATAATGATCATCACAGCTCAATCACTGTGTATAGAATTAAACAATTCTGCAATTATATCTTTAATGGTTAGGTATTATACACCATTAGTCAGTAATAGGTATATAATGATCATCACAGCTCAATCACTGTGTATAGAATTAAACAATTCTGCAATTATATCTTTAATGGTTAGGTATTATACACCATTAGTCAGTAATAGGTATATTCAATGATCATCACAGCTCAATCACTGTCTATAGAATTAAACAATTCTGCAATTATATCTTTAATGGTTAGGTATTATACAGCATTAGTCAGTAATAGGTATATAATGATCATCACAGCTCAATCACTGTCTATAGAATTAAACAATTCTGCAATTATATCTTTAATGGTTAGGTATTATACACCATTAGTCAGTAATAGGTATGTCCAATGATCATCACAGCTCAATCACTGTCTATCGAATTAAACAATTCTGCAATTATATCTTTAATGGTTAGGTATTATACACCATTAGTCAGTAATAGGTATGTCCAATGATCATCACAGCTCAATCACTGTCTATAGAATTAAACAATTCTGCAATTATATCTTTAATGGTTAGGTATTATACACCATTAGTCAGTAATAGGTATATAATGATCATCACAGCTCAATCACTGTCTATAGAATTAAACAATTCTGCAATTATATCTTTAATGGATAGGTATTATACACCATTAGTCAGTAATAGGTATATGCAATGATCATCACAGCTCTATCACTGTGTATAGAATTAAACAATTCTGCAATTATATCTTTAATGGTTAGGTATTATACACCATTAGTCAGTAATAGGTATGTCCAATGATCATCACAGCTCAATCACTGTGTATAGAATTAAACAATTCTGCAGTTATTTCTTTAATGGTTAGGTATTATACAGCATTAGTCAGTAATAGGTATATAATGATCATCACAGCTCAATCACTGTGTATAGAATTAAACAATTCTGCAATTATATCTTTAATGGTTAGGTATTATACAGCATTAGTCAGTAATAGGTATATAATGATCATCACAACTCAATCACTGTCTATAGAATTAAACAATTCTGCAATTATATCTTTAATGGTTAGGTATTATACACCATTAGTCAGTAATAGGTATATAATGATCATCACAGCTCAATCACTGTGTATAGAATTAAACAATTCTGCCATTATATCTTTAAAGGTAAGGTATTATACACCATTAGTCAGTAATAGGTATATTCAATGATCATCACAGCTCAATCACTGTGTATAGAATTAAACAATTCTGCCATTATATCTTTAATGGTTAGGTATTATACACCATTAGTCAGTAATAGGTATATAATGATCATCACAGCTCAATCACTGTGTATAGAATTAAACAATTCTGCCATTATATCTTTAATGGTTAGGTATCATACACCATTAGTCAGTAATAGGTATATTCAATGATCATCACAGCTCAATCACTGTGTATAGAATTAAACAATTCTGCCATTATATCTTTAATGGTTAGGTATTATACACCATTAGTCAGTAATAGGTATATCCAATGATCATCACAGCTCAATCACTGTGTATAGAATTAAACAATTCTGCAATTATATCTTTAATGGTTAGGTATTATACACCATTAGTCAGTAATAGGTATATCCAATGATCATCACAGCTCAATCACTGTGTATAGAATTAAACAATTCTGCAATTATATCTTTAATGGTTAGGTATTATACACCATTAGTCAGTAATAGGTATATCCAATGATAATCACAGCTCAATCACTGTCTATAGAATTAAACAATTCTGCAATTATATCTTTAATTGTTAGGTATTATACACCATTAGTCAGTAATAGGTATATCCAATGATCATCACAGCTCAATCACTGTGTATAGAATTAAACAATTCTGCAATTATATCTTTAATGGTTAGGTATTATACACCATTAGTCAGTAATAGGTATATCCAATGATCATCACAGCTCAATCACTGTGTATAGAATTAAACAATTCTGCAATTATATCTTTAATGGTTAGGTATTATACACCATTAGTCAGTAATAGGTATATAATGATCATCACAGCTCAATCACTGTGTATAGAATTAAACAATTCTGCAATTATATCTTTAATGGTTAGGTATTATACACCATTAGTCAGTAATAGGTATATAATGATCATCACAGCTCAATCACTGTGTATAGAATTAAACAATTCTGCAATTATATCTTTAATGGTTAGGTATTATACACCATTAGTCAGTAATAGGTATATCCAATGATAATCACAGCTCAATCACTGTCTATAGAATTAAACAATTCTGCAATTATATCTTTAATGGTTAGGTATTATACACCATTAGTCAGTAATAGGTATATCCAATGATCATCACAGCTCAATCACTGTGTATAGAATTAAACAATTCTGCAATTATATCTTTAATGGTTAGGTATTATACACCATTAGTCAGTAATAGGTATATCCAATGATCATCACAGCTCAATCACTGTGTATAGAATTAAACAATTCTGCAATTATATCTTTAATGGTTAGGTATTATACACCATTAGTCAGTAATAGGTATATAATGATCATCACAGCTCAATCACTGTGTATAGAATTAAACAATTCTGCAATTATATCTTTAATGGTTAGGTATTATACACCATTAGTCAGTAATAGGTATATAATGATCATCACAGCTCAATCACTGTGTATAGAATTAAACAATTCTGCAATTATATCTTTAATGGTTAGGTATTATACACCATTAGTCAGTAATAGGTATATTCAATGATCATCACAGCTCAATCACTGTCTATAGAATTAAACAATTCTGCAATTATACCTTTAATGGTTAGGTATTATACAGCATTAGTCAGTAATAGGTATATAATGATCATCACAGCTCAATCACTGTCTATAGAATTAAACAATTCTGCAATTATATCTTTAATGGTTAGGTATTATACACCATTAGTCAGTAATAGGTATGTCCAATGATCATCACAGCTCAATCACTGTCTATCGAATTAAACAATTCTGCAATTATATCTTTAATGGTTAGGTATTATACACCATTAGTCAGTAATAGGTATGTCCAATGATCATCACAGCTCAATCACTGTCTATAGAATTAAACAATTCTGCAATTATATCTTTAATGGTTAGGTATTATACACCATTAGTCAGTAATAGGTATATAATGATCATCACAGCTCAATCACTGTCTATAGAATTAAACAATTCTGCAATTATATCTTTAATGGATAGGTATTATACACCATTAGTCAGTAATAGGTATATGCAATGATCATCACAGCTCTATCACTGTGTATAGAATTAAACAATTCTGCAATTATATCTTTAATGGTTAGGTATTATACACCATTAGTCAGTAATAGGTATGTCCAATGATCATCACAGCTCAATCACTGTGTATAGAATTAAACAATTCTGCAATTATATCTTTAATGGTTAGGTATTATACAGCATTAGTCAGTAATAGGTATATAATGATCATCACAGCTCAATCACTGTGTATAGAATTAAACAATTCTGCAATTATATCTTTAATGGTTAGGTATTATACAGCATTAGTCAGTAATAGGTATATAATGATCATCACAACTCAATCACTGTCTATAGAATTAAACAATTCTGCAATTATATCTTTAATGGTTAGGTATTATACACCATTAGTCAGTAATAGGTATATAATGATCATCACAGCTCAATCACTGTGTATAGAATTAAACAATTCTGCCATTATATCTTTAAAGGTTAGGTATTATACACCATTAGTCAGTAATAGGTATATTCAATGATCATCACAGCTCAATCACTGTGTATAGAATTAAACAATTCTGCCATTATATCTTTAATGGTTAGGTATTATACACCATTAGTCAGTAATAGGTATATCCAATGATCATCACAGCTCAATCACTGTTTATAGAATTAAACAATTCTGCAATTATATCTTTAATGGTTAGGTATTATACACCATTAGTCAGTAATAGGTATGTCCAATGATCATCACAGCTCAATCACTGTGTATAGAATTAAACAATTCTGCCATTATATCTTTAATGGTTAGGTATTATACACCATTAATCAGTAATAGGTATATTCAATGATCATCACAGCTCAATCACTGTGTATAGAATTAAACAATTCTGCCATTATATCTTTAATGGTTAGGTATTATACACCATTAGTCAGTAATAGGTATATAATGATCATCACAGCTCAATCACTGTCTATAGAATTAAACAATTCTGCAATGATATCTTTAATGGTTAGGTATTATACACCATTAGTCAGTAATAGGTATATCCAATGATCATCACAGCTTTATCACTGTCTATAGAATTAAACAATTCTGCAATTATATCTTTAATGGTTAGGTATTATACACCATTAGTCAGTAATAGGTATATCCAATGATCATCACAGCTCAATCACTGTGTATAGAATTAAACAATTCTGCAATTATATCTTTAATGGTTAGGTATTATACACCATTAGTCAGTAATAGGTATATCCAATGATCATCACAGCTCAATCACTGTGTATAGAATTAAACAATTCTGCAATTATATCTTTAATGGTTAGGTATTATACACCATTAGTCAGTAATAGGTATATAATGATCATCACAGCTCAATCACTGTGTATAGAATTAAACAATTCTGCAATTATATCTTTAATGGTTAGGTATTAGACACCATTAGTCAGTAATAGGTATATAATGATCATCACAGCTCAATCACTGTGTATAGAATTAAACAATTCTGCAATTATATCTTTAATGGTTAGGTATTATACACCATTAGTCAGTAATAGGTATATTCAATGATCATCACAGCTCAATCACTGTGTATAGAATTAAACAATTCTGCAATTATATCTTTAATGGTTAGGTATTATACAGCATTAGTCAGTAATAGGTATATAATGATCATCACAGCTCAATCACTGTCTATAGAATTAAACAATTCTGCAATTATATCTTTAATGGTTAGGTATTATACACCATTAGTCAGTAATAGGTATGTCCAATGATCATCACAGCTCAATCACTGTCTATCGAATTAAACAATTCTGCAATTATATCTTTAATGGTTAGGTATTATACACCATTAGTCAGTAATAGGTATGTCCAATGATCATCACAGCTCAATCACTGTCTATAGAATTAAACAATTCTGCAATTATATCTTTAATGGTTAGGTATTATACACCATTAGTCAGTAATGGGTATATAATGATCATCACAGCTCAATCACTGTCTATAGAATTAAACAATTCTGCAATTATATCTTTAATGGTTAGGTATTATACACCATTAGTCAGTAATAGGTATATCCAATGATCATCACAGCTCTATCACTGTGTATAGAATTAAACAATTCTGCAATTATATCTTTAATGGTTAGGTATTATACACCATTAGTCAGTAATAGGTATGTCCAATGATCATCACAGCTCAATCACTGTGTAAAGAATTAAACAATTCTGCAATTATATCTTTAATGGTTAGGTATTATACAGCATTAGTCAGTAATAGGTATATAATGATCATCACAGCTCAATCACTGTGTATAGAATTAAACAATTCTGCAATTATATCTTTAATGGTTAGGTATTATACAGCATTAGTCAGTAATAGGTATATAATGATCATCACAGCTCAATCACTGTCTATAGAATTAAAAAATTCTGCAATTATATCTTTAATGGTTAGGTATTATACACCATTAGTCAGTAATAGGTATATAATGATCATCACAGCTCAATCACTGTGTATAGAATTAAACAATTCTGCCATTATATCTTTAAAGGTTAGGTATTATACACCATTAGTCAGTAATAGGTATATTCAATGATCATCACAGCTCAATCACTGTGTATAGAATTAAACAATTCTGCCATTATATCTTTAATGGTTAGGTATTATACACCATTAGTCAGTAATAGGTATATAATGATCATCACAGCTCAATCACTGTGTATAGAATTAATCAATTCTGCCATTATATCTTTAATGGTTAGGTATTATACACCATTAGTCAGTAATAGGTATATAATGATCATCACAGCTCAATCACTGTGTATAGAATTAAACAATTCTGCCATTATATCTTTAATGGTTAGGTATTATACACCATTAGTCAGTAATAGGTATATTCAATGATCATCACAGCTCAATCACTGTGTATAGAATTAAACAATTCTGCCATTATATCTTTAATGGTTAGGTATTATACACCATTAGTCAGTAATAGGTATATAATGATCATAACAGCTCAATCACTGTCTATAGAATTAAACAATTCTGCAATGATATCTTTAATGGTTAGGTATTATACATCATTAGTCAGTAATAGGTATATCCAATGATCATCACAGCTCTATCACTGTCTATAGAATTAAACAATTCTGCAATTATATCTTTAATGGTTAGGTATTATACACCATTAGTCAGTAATAGGTATATCCAATGATCATCACAGCTCAATCACTGTGTATAGAATTAAACAATTCTGCAATTATATCTTTAATGGTTAGGTATTATACACCATTAGTCAGTAATAGGTATATCCAATGATCATCACAGCTCAATCACTGTGTATAGAATTAAACAATTCTGCAATTATATCTTTAATGGTTAGGTATTATACACCATTAGTCAGTAATAGGTATATAATGATCATCACAGCGCAATCACTGTGTATAGAATTAAACAATTCTGCAATTATATCTTTAATGGTTAGGTATTATACACCATTAGTCAGTAATAGGTATATAATGATCATCACAGCTCAATCACTGTGTATAGAATTAAACAATTCTGCAATTATATCTTTAATGGTTAGGTATTATACACCATTAGTCAGTAATAGGTATATAATGATCATCACAGCTCAATCACTGTCTATAGAATGAAACAATTCTGCAATTATATCTTTAATGGTTAGGTATTATACACCATTAGTCAGTAATAGGTATGTCCAATGATCATCACAGCTTAATCACTGTCTATAGAATTAAAAAATTCTGCAATTATATCTTTAATGGTTAGGTATTATACACCATTAGTCAGTAATAGGTATATCCAATGATCATCACAGCTCAATCACTGTGTATAGAATTAAACAATTCTGCAATTATATCTTTAATGGTTAGGTATTATACACCATTAGTCAGTAATAGGTATATCCAATGATCATCACAGCGCAATCACTGTGTATAGAATTAAACAATTCTGCAATTATATCTTTAATGGTTAGGTATTATACAACATTAGTCAGTAATAGGTATATAATGATCATCACAGCGCAATCACTGTGTATAGAATTAAACAATTCTGCAATTATATCTTTAATGGTTAGGTATTATACACCATTAGTCAGTAATAGGTATATAATGATCATCACAGCTCAATCACTGTGTATAGAATTAAACAATTCTGCAATTATATCTTTAATGGTTAGGTATTATACACCATTAGTCAGAAATAGGTATATAATGATCATCACAGCTCAATCACTGTGTATAGAATTAAACAATTCTGCAATTATATCTTTAATGGTTAGGTATTATACACCATTAGTCAGTAATAGGTATGTCCAATGATCATCACAGCTCAATCACTGTCTATAAAATTAAACAATTCTGCAATTATATCTTTAATGGTTAGGTATTATACACCATTAGTCAGTAATAGGTATATAATGATCATCACAGCTCAATCACTGTCTATAGAATTAAACAATTCTGCCATTATATCTTTAATGGTTAGGTATTATACACCATTAGTCAGTAATAGGTATATTCAATGATCATCACAGCTCAATCACTGTGTATAGAATTAAAGAATTCTGCAATTATATCTTTAATGGTTAGGTATTATACACCATTAGTCAGTAATAGGTATGTCCAATGATCATCACAGCTCAATCACTGTCTATAGAATTAAACAATTCTGCAATTATATCTTTAATGGTTAGGTATTATACACCATTAGTCAGTAATAGGTATGTCCAATGATCATCACAGCTCAATCACTGTCTATCGAATTAAACAATTCTGCAATTATATCTTTAATGGTTAGGTATTATACACCATTAGTCAGTAATAGGTATGTCCAATGATCATCACAGCTCAATCACTGTCTATAGAATTAAACAATTCTGCAATTATATCTTTAATGGTTAGGTATTATACACCATTAGTCAGTAATAGGTATATAATGATCATCACAGCTCAATCACTGTCTATAGAATTAAACAATTCTGCAATTATATCTTTAATGGATAGGTATTATACACCATTAGTCAGTAATAGGTATATGCAATGATCATCACAGCTCTATCACTGTGTATAGAATTAAACAATTCTGCAATTATATCTTTAATGGTTAGGTATTATACACCATTAGTCAGTAATAGGTATGTCCAATGATCATCACAGCTCAATCACTGTGTATAGAATTAAACAATTCTGCAATTATATCTTTAATGGTTAGGTATTATACAGCATTAGTCAGTAATAGGTATATAATGATCATCACAGCTCAATCACTGTGTATAGAATTAAACAATTCTGCAATTATATCTTTAATGGTTAGGTATTATACAGCATTAGTCAGTAATAGGTATATAATGATCATCACAACTCAATCACTGTCTATAGAATTAAACAATTCTGCAATTATATCTTTAATGGTTAGGTATTATACACCATTAGTCAGTAATAGGTAAATAATGATCATCACAGCTCAATCACTGTGTATAGAATTAAACAATTCTGCCATTATATCTTTAAAGGTTAGGTATTATACACCATTAGTCAGTAATAGGTATATTCAATGATCATCACAGCTCAATCACTGTGTATAGAATTAAACAATTCTGCCATTATATCTTTAATGGTTAGGTATTATACACCATTAGTCAGTAATAGGTATATCCAATGATCATCACAGCTCAATCACTGTTTATAGAATTAAACAATTCTGCAATTATATCTTTAATGGTTAGGTATTATACACCATTAGTCAGTAATAGGTATGTCCAATGATCATCACAGCTCAATCACTGTGTATAGAATTAAACAATTCTGCCATTATATCTTTAATGGTTAGGTATTATACACCATTAGTCAGTAATAGGTATATTCAATGATCATCACAGCTCAATCACTGTGTATAGAATTAAACAATTCTGCCATTATATCTTTAATGGTTAGGTATTATACACCATTAGTCAGTAATAGGTATATAATGATCATCACAGCTCAATCACTGTCTATAGAATTAAACAATTCTGCAATGATATCTTTAATGGTTAGGTATTATACACCATTAGCCAGTAATAGGTATATCCAATGATCATCACAGCTTTATCACTGTCTATAGAATTAAACAATTCTGCAATTATATCTTTAATGGTTAGGTATTATACACCATTAGTCAGTAATAGGTATATCCAATGATAATCACAGCTCAATCACTGTCTATAGAATTAAACAATTCTGCAATTATATCTTTAATGGTTAGGTATTATACACCATTAGTCAGTAATAGGTATATCCAATGATCATCACAGCTCAATCACTGTGTATAGAATTAAACAATTCTGCAATTATATCTTTAATGGTTAGGTATTATACACCATTAGTCAGTAATAGGTATATCCAATGATCATCACAGCTCAATCACTGTGTATAGAATTAAACAATTCTGCAATTATATCTTTAATGGTTAGGTATTATACACCATTAGTCAGTAATAGGTATATAATGATCATCACAGCTCAATCACTGTGTATAGAATTAAACAATTCTGCAATTATATCTTTAATGGTTAGGTATTAGACACCATTAGTCAGTAATAGGTATATAATGATCATCACAGCTCAATCACTGTGTATAGAATTAAACAATTCTGCAATTATATCTTTAATGGTTAGGTATTATACACCATTAGTCAGTAATAGGTATATTCAATGATCATCACAGCTCAATCACTGTCTATAGAATTAAACAATTCTGCAATTATATCTTTAATGGTTAGGTATTATACAGCATTAGTCAGTAATAGGTATATAATGATCATCACAGCTCAATCACTGTCTATAGAATTAAACAATTCTGCAATTATATCTTTAATGGTTAGGTATTATACACCATTAGTCAGTAATAGGTATGTCCAATGATCATCACAGCTCAATCACTGTCTATCGAATTAAACAATTCTGCAATTATATCTTTAATGGTTAGGTATTATACACCATTAGTCAGTAATAGGTATGTCCAATGATCATCACAGCTCAATCACTGTCTATAGAATTAAACAATTCTGCAATTATATCTTTAATGGTTAGGTATTATACACCATTAGTCAGTAATAGGTATGTCCAATGATCATCACAGCTCAATCACTGTCTATAGAATTAAACAATTCTGCAATTATATCTTTAATGGTTAGGTATTATACACCATTAGTCAGTAATGGGTATATAATGATCATCACAGCTCAATCACTGTCTATAGAATTAAACAATTCTGCAATTATATCTTTAATGGTTAGGTATTATACACCATTAGTCAGTAATAGGTATATCCAATGATCATCACAGCTCTATCACTGTGTATAGAATTAAACAATTCTGCAATTATATCTTTAATGGTTAGGTATTATACACCATTAGTCAGTAATAGGTATGTCCAATGATCATCACAGCTCAATCACTGTGTAAAGAATTAAACAATTCTGCAATTATATCTTTAATGGTTAGGTATTATACAGCATTAGTCAGTAATAGGTATATAATGATCATCACAGCTCAATCACTGTGTATAGAATTAAACAATTCTGCAATTATATCTTTAATGGTTAGGTATTATACAGCATTAGTCAGTAATAGGTATATAATGATCATCACAGCTCAATCACTGTCTATAGAATTAAAAAATTCTGCAATTATATCTTTAATGGTTAGGTATTATACACCATTAGTCAGTAATAGGTATATAATGATCATCACAGCTCAATCACTGTGTATAGAATTAAACAATTCTGCCATTATATCTTTAAAGGTTAGGTATTATACACCATTAGTCAGTAATAGGTATATTCAATGATCATCACAGCTCAATCACTGTGTATAGAATTAAACAATTCTGCCATTATATCTTTAATGGTTAGGTATTATACACCATTAGTCAGTAATAGGTATATAATGATCATCACAGCTCAATCACTGTGTATAGAATTAAACAATTCTGCCATTATATCTTTAATGGTTAGGTATTATACACCATTAGTCAGTAATAGGTATATAATGATCATCACAGCTCAATCACTGTGTATAGAATTAAACAATTCTGCCATTATATCTTTAATGGTTAGGTATTATACACCATTAGTCAGTAATAGGTATATTCAATGATCATCACAGCTCAATCACTGTGTATAGAATTAAACAATTCTGCCATTATATCTTTAATGGTTAGGTATTATACACCATTAGTCAGTAATAGGTATATAATGATCATAACAGCTCAATCACTGTCTATAGAATTAAACAATTCTGCAATGATATCTTTAATGGTTAGGTATTATACATCATTAGTCAGTAATAGGTATATCCAATGATCATCACAGCTCTATCACTGTCTATAGAATTAAACAATTCTGCAATTATATCTTTAATGGTTAGGTATTATACACCATTAGTCAGTAATAGGTATATCCAATGATCATCACAGCTCAATCACTGTGTATAGAATTAAACAATTCTGCAATTATATCTTTAATGGTTAGGTATTATACACCATTAGTCAGTAATAGGTATATCCAATGATCATCACAGCTCAATCACTGTGTATAGAATTAAACAATTCTGCAATTATATCTTTAATGGTTAGGTATTATACACCATTAGTCAGTAATAGGTATATAATGATCATCACAGCGCAATCACTGTGTATAGAATTAAACAATTCTGCAATTATATCTTTAATGGTTAGGTATTATACACCATTAGTCAGTAATAGGTATATAATGATCATCACAGCTCAATCACTGTGTATAGAATTAAACAATTCTGCAATTATATCTTTAATGGTTAGGTATTATACACCATTAGTCAGTAATAGGTATATAATGATCATCACAGCTCAATCACTGTCTATAGAATGAAACAATTCTGCAATTATATCTTTAATGGTTAGGTATTATACACCATTAGTCAGTAATAGGTATGTCCAATGATCATCACAGCTTAATCACTGTCTATAGAATTAAAAAATTCTGCAATTATATCTTTAATGGTTAGGTATTATACACCATTAGTCAGTAATAGGTATATCCAATGATCATCACAGCTCAATCACTGTGTATAGAATTAAACAATTCTGCAATTATATCTTTAATGGTTAGGTATTATACACCATTAGTCAGTAATAGGTATATCCAATGATCATCACAGCGCAATCACTGTGTATAGAATTAAACAATTCTGCAATTATATCTTTAATGGTTAGGTATTATACAACATTAGTCAGTAATAGGTATATAATGATCATCACAGCGCAATCACTGTGTATAGAATTAAACAATTCTGCAATTATATCTTTAATGGTTAGGTATTATACACCATTAGTCAGTAATAGGTATATAATGATCATCACAGCTCAATCACTGTGTATAGAATTAAACAATTCTGCAATTATATCTTTAATGGTTAGGTATTATACACCATTAGTCAGAAATAGGTATATAATGATCATCACAGCTCAATCACTGTGTATAGAATTAAACAATTCTGCAATTATATCTTTAATGGTTAGGTATTATACACCATTAGTCAGTAATAGGTATGTCCAATGATCATCACAGCTCAATCACTGTCTATAAAATTAAACAATTCTGCAATTATATCTTTAATGGTTAGGTATTATACACCATTAGTCAGTAATAGGTATATAATGATCATCACAGCTCAATCACTGTCTATAGAATTAAACAATTCTGCCATTATATCTTTAATGGTTAGGTATTATACACCATTAGTCAGTAATAGGTATATTCAATGATCATCACAGCTCAATCACTGTGTATAGAATTAAAGAATTCTGCAATTATATCTTTAATGGTTAGGTATTATACACCATTAGTCAGTAATAGGTATGTCCAATGATCATCACAGCTCAATCACTGTCTATAGAATTAAACAATTCTGCAATTATATCTTTAATGGTTAGGTATTATACACCATTAGTCAGTAATAGGTATGTCCAATGATCATCACAGCTCAATCACTGTCTATCGAATTAAACAATTCTGCAATTATATCTTTAATGGTTAGGTATTATACACCATTAGTCAGTAATAGGTATGTCCAATGATCATCACAGCTCAATCACTGTCTATAGAATTAAACAATTCTGCAATTATATCTTTAATGGTTAGGTATTATACACCATTAGTCAGTAATAGGTATATAATGATCATCACAGCTCAATCACTGTCTATAGAATTAAACAATTCTGCAATTATATCTTTAATGGATAGGTATTATACACCATTAGTCAGTAATAGGTATATGCAATGATCATCACAGCTCTATCACTGTGTATAGAATTAAACAATTCTGCAATTATATCTTTAATGGTTAGGTATTATACACCATTAGTCAGTAATAGGTATGTCCAATGATCATCACAGCTCAATCACTGTGTATAGAATTAAACAATTCTGCAATTATATCTTTAATGGTTAGGTATTATACAGCATTAGTCAGTAATAGGTATATAATGATCATCACAGCTCAATCACTGTGTATAGAATTAAACAATTCTGCAATTATATCTTTAATGGTTAGGTATTATACAGCATTAGTCAGTAATAGGTATATAATGATCATCACAACTCAATCACTGTCTATAGAATTAAACAATTCTGCAATTATATCTTTAATGGTTAGGTATTATACACCATTAGTCAGTAATAGGTAAATAATGATCATCACAGCTCAATCACTGTGTATAGAATTAAACAATTCTGCCATTATATCTTTAAAGGTTAGGTATTATACACCATTAGTCAGTAATAGGTATATTCAATGATCATCACAGCTCAATCACTGTGTATAGAATTAAACAATTCTGCCATTATATCTTTAATGGTTAGGTATTATACACCATTAGTCAGTAATAGGTATATCCAATGATCATCACAGCTCAATCACTGTTTATAGAATTAAACAATTCTGCAATTATATCTTTAATGGTTAGGTATTATACACCATTAGTCAGTAATAGGTATGTCCAATGATCATCACAGCTCAATCACTGTGTATAGAATTAAACAATTCTGCCATTATATCTTTAATGGTTAGGTATTATACACCATTAGTCAGTAATAGGTATATTCAATGATCATCACAGCTCAATCACTGTGTATAGAATTAAACAATTCTGCCATTATATCTTTAATGGTTAGGTATTATACACCATTAGTCAGTAATAGGTATATAATGATCATCACAGCTCAATCACTGTCTATAGAATTAAACAATTCTGCAATGATATCTTTAATGGTTAGGTATTATACACCATTAGCCAGTAATAGGTATATCCAATGATCATCACAGCTTTATCACTGTCTATAGAATTAAACAATTCTGCAATTATATCTTTAATGGTTAGGTATTATACACCATTAGTCAGTAATAGGTATATCCAATGATAATCACAGCTCAATCACTGTCTATAGAATTAAACAATTCTGCAATTATATCTTTAATGGTTAGGTATTATACACCATTAGTCAGTAATAGGTATATCCAATGATCATCACAGCTCAATCACTGTGTATAGAATTAAACAATTCTGCAATTATATCTTTAATGGTTAGGTATTATACACCATTAGTCAGTAATAGGTATATCCAATGATCATCACAGCTCAATCACTGTGTATAGAATTAAACAATTCTGCAATTATATCTTTAATGGTTAGGTATTATACACCATTAGTCAGTAATAGGTATATAATGATCATCACAGCTCAATCACTGTGTATAGAATTAAACAATTCTGCAATTATATCTTTAATGGTTAGGTATTAGACACCATTAGTCAGTAATAGGTATATAATGATCATCACAGCTCAATCACTGTGTATAGAATTAAACAATTCTGCAATTATATCTTTAATGGTTAGGTATTATACACCATTAGTCAGTAATAGGTATATTCAATGATCATCACAGCTCAATCACTGTCTATAGAATTAAACAATTCTGCAATTATATCTTTAATGGTTAGGTATTATACAGCATTAGTCAGTAATAGGTATATAATGATCATCACAGCTCAATCACTGTCTATAGAATTAAACAATTCTGCAATTATATCTTTAATGGTTAGGTATTATACACCATTAGTCAGTAATAGGTATGTCCAATGATCATCACAGCTCAATCACTGTCTATCGAATTAAACAATTCTGCAATTATATCTTTAATGGTTAGGTATTATACACCATTAGTCAGTAATAGGTATGTCCAATGATCATCACAGCTCAATCACTGTCTATAGAATTAAACAATTCTGCAATTATATCTTTAATGGTTAGGTATTATACACCATTAGTCAGTAATAGGTATGTCCAATGATCATCACAGCTCAATCACTGTCTATAGAATTAAACAATTCTGCAATTATATCTTTAATGGTTAGGTATTATACACCATTAGTCAGTAATGGGTATATAATGATCATCACAGCTCAATCACTGTCTATAGAATTAAACAATTCTGCAATTATATCTTTAATGGTTAGGTATTATACACCATTAGTCAGTAATAGGTATATCCAATGATCATCACAGCTCTATCACTGTGTATAGAATTAAACAATTCTGCAATTATATCTTTAATGGTTAGGTATTATACACCATTAGTCAGTAATAGGTATGTCCAATGATCATCACAGCTCAATCACTGTGTAAAGAATTAAACAATTCTGCAATTATATCTTTAATGGTTAGGTATTATACAGCATTAGTCAGTAATAGGTATATAATGATCATCACAGCTCAATCACTGTGTATAGAATTAAACAATTCTGCAATTATATCTTTAATGGTTAGGTATTATACAGCATTAGTCAGTAATAGGTATATAATGATCATCACAGCTCAATCACTGTCTATAGAATTAAACAATTCTGCAATTATATCTTTAATGGTTAGGTATTATACACCATTAGTCAGTAATAGGTATATAATGATCATCACAGCTCAATCACTGTGTATAGAATTAAACAATTCTGCCATTATATCTTTAAAGGTTAGGTATTATACACCATTAGTCAGTAATAGGTATATTCAATGATCATCACAGCTCAATCACTGTGTATAGAATTAAACAATTCTGCCATTATATCTTTAATGGTTAGGTATTATACACCATTAGTCAGTAATAGGTATATAATGATCATCACAGCTCAATCACTGTGTATAGAATTAATCAATTCTGCCATTATATCTTTAATGGTTAGGTATTATACACCATTAGTCAGTAATAGGTATATAATGATCATCACAGCTCAATCACTGTGTATAGAATTAAACAATTCTGCCATTATATCTTTAATGGTTAGGTATTATACACCATTAGTCAGTAATAGGTATATTCAATGATCATCACAGCTCAATCACTGTGTATAGAATTAAACAATTCTGCCATTATATCTTTAATGGTTAGGTATTATACACCATTAGTCAGTAATAGGTATATAATGATCATAACAGCTCAATCACTGTCTATAGAATTAAACAATTCTGCAATGATATCTTTAATGGTTAGGTATTATACATCATTAGTCAGTAATAGGTATATCCAATGATCATCACAGCTCTATCACTGTCTATAGAATTAAACAATTCTGCAATTATATCTTTAATGGTTAGGTATTATACACCATTAGTCAGTAATAGGTATATCCAATGATCATCACAGCTCAATCACTGTGTATAGAATTAAACAATTCTGCAATTATATCTTTAATGGTTAGGTATTATACACCATTAGTCAGTAATAGGTATATCCAATGATCATCACAGCTCAATCACTGTGTATAGAATTAAACAATTCTGCAATTATATCTTTAATGGTTAGGTATTATACACCATTAGTCAGTAATAGGTATATAATGATCATCACAGCGCAATCACTGTGTATAGAATTAAACAATTCTGCAATTATATCTTTAATGGTTAGGTATTATACACCATTAGTCAGTAATAGGTATATAATGATCATCACAGCTCAATCACTGTGTATAGAATTAAACAATTCTGCAATTATATCTTTAATGGTTAGGTATTATACACCATTAGTCAGTAATAGGTATATCCAATGATCATCACAGCTCAATCACTGTGTATAGAATTAAACAATTCTGCAATTATATCTTTAATGGTTAGGTATTATACACCATTAGTCAGTAATAGGTATGTCCAATGAT
This sequence comes from Limnoperna fortunei, assembly GCA_944474755.1. Lineage (NCBI taxonomy): Eukaryota > Metazoa > Mollusca > Bivalvia > Mytilida > Modiolidae > Limnoperna > Limnoperna fortunei. Next base: position 89,284,000 of record OX104118.1, read on the forward strand.
CATCACAGCTTAATCACTGTCTATAGAATTAAAAAATTCTGCAATTATATCTTTAATGGTTAGGTATTATACACCATTAGTCAGTAATAGGTATATCCAATGATCATCACAGCTCAATCACTGTGTATAGAATTAAACATTTCTGCAATTATATCTTTAATGGTTAGGTATTATACACCATTAGTCAGTAATAGGTATATCCAATGATCATCACAGCTCAATCACTGTGTATAGAATTAAACAATTCTGCAATTATATCTTTAATGGTTAGGTATTATACACCATTAGTCAGTAATAGGTATATAATGATCATCACAGCTCAATCACTGTGTATAGAATTAAACAATTCTGCAATTATATCTTTAATGGTTAGGTATTATACACCATTAGTCAGAAATAGGTATATAATGATCATCACAGCTCAATCACTGTGTATAGAATTAAACAATTCTGCAATTATATCTTTAATGGTTAGGTATTATACACCATTAGTCAGTAATAGGTATGTCCAATGATCATCACAGCTCAATCACTGTCTATAAAATTAAACAATTCTGCAATTATATCTTTAATGGTTAGGTATTATACACCATTAGTCAGTAATAGGTATATAATGATCATCACAGCTCAATCACTGTCTATAGAATTAAACAATTCTGCCATTATATCTTTAATGGTTAGGTATTATACACCATTAGTCAGTAATAGGTATATTCAATGATCATCACAGCTCAATCACTGTGTATAGAATTAAAGAATTCTGCAATTATATCTTTAATGGTTAGGTATTATACACCATTAGTCAGTAATAGGTATGTCCAATGATCATCACAGCTCAATCACTGTCTATAGAATTAAACAATTCTGCAATTATATCTTTAATGGTTAGGTATTATACACCATTAGTCAGTAATAGGTATGTCCAATGATCATCACAGCTCAATCACTGTCTATAGAATTAAACAATTCTGCAATTATATCTTTAATGGTTAGGTATTATACACCATTAGTCAGTAATAGGTATATAATGATCATCACAGCTCAATCACTGTCTATAGAATTAAACAATTCTGCAATTATATCTTTAATGGTTAGGTATTATACAGCATTAGTCAGTAATAGGTATATAATGATCATCACAGCTCAATCACTGTCTATAGAATTAAACAATTCGGCAATCATATCTTTAATAGTTAGGTATTATACACCATTAGTCAGTAATAGGTATGTTCAATGATCATCACAGCTCAATCACTGTCTATAGAATTAAACAATTCTGCAATTATATCTTTAATGGTTAGGTATTATTCATCATTAGTCAGTAATAGGTATATCCAATGATCATCACAGCTCTATCACTGTCTATAGAATTAAACAATTCTGCAATCATATCTTTAATGCTTAGGTATTATACACCATTAGTCAGTAATAGGTATGTCCAATGATCATCACAGCTCAATCACTGTCTATAGAATTAAACAATTCTGCAATTATATCTTTAATGGTTAGGTATTATTCATCATTAGTCAGTAATAGGTATATCCAATGATCATCACAGCTCAATCACTGTGTATAGAATTAAACAATTCTGCAATTATATCTTTAATGGTTAGGTATTATACACCATTAGTCAGTAATAGGTATGTCCAATGATCATCACAGCTCAATCACTGTCTATAGAATGAAACAATTCTGCAATTATATCTTTAATGGTTAGGTATTATACACCATTAGTCAGTAATAGGTATGTCCAATGATCATCACAGCTCAATCACTGTCTATAGAATTAAAAAATTCTGCAATTATATCTTTAATGGTTAGGTATTATACACCATTAGTCAGTAATAGGTATATCCAATGATCATCACAGCTCAATCACTGTGTATAGAATTAAACAATTCTGCAATTATATCTTTAATGGTTAGGTATTATACACCATTAGTCAGTAATAGATATATCCAATGATCATCACAGCTCAATCACTGTGTATAGAATTAAAGAATTCTGCAATTATATCTTTAATGGTTAGGTATTATACACCATTAGTCAGTAATAGGTATATAATGATCATCACAGCGCAATCACTGTGTATAGAATTAAACAATTCTGCAATTATATCTTTAATGGTTAGGTATTATACACCATTAGCCAGTAATAGGTATATAATGATCATCACAGCTCAATCACTGTGTATAGAATTAAACAATTCTGCAATAATATCTTTAATGGTTAGGTATTATACACCATTAGTCAGTAATAGGTATATAATGATCATCACAGCTCAATCACTGTGTATAGAATTAAACAATTCTGCAATTATATCTTTAATGGTTAGGTATTATACACCATTAGTCAGTAATAGGTATGTCCAATGATCATCACAGCTCAATCACTGTCTATAAAATTAAACAATTCTGCAATTATATCTTTAATGGTTAGGTATTATACACCATTAGTCAGTAATAGGTATATAATGATCATCACAGCTCAATCACTGTCTATAGAATTAAACAATTCTGCAATTATATCTTTAATGGTTAGGTATTATACACCATTAGTCAGTAATAGGTATATCCAATGATCATCACAGCTCAATCACTGTCTATAGAATTAAACAATTCTGCAATTATATCTTTAATGGTTAGGTATTATACACCATTAGTCAGTAATAGGTATATCCAATGATCATCACAGCTCAATCACTGTCTATAGAATTAAACAATTCTGCAATCATATCTTTAATGGTTAGGTATTATACACCATTAGTCAGTAATAGGTATATAATGATCATCACAGCTCAATCACTGTCTATAGAATTAAACAATTCTGCAATTATATCTTTAATGGTTAGGTATTATACAGCATTAGTCAGTAATAGGTATATAATGATCATCACAGCTCAATCACTGTCTATAGAATTAAACAATTCTGCCATTATATCTTTAATGGTTAGGTATTATACACCATTAGTCAGTAATAGGTATATTCAATGATCATCACAGCTCAATCACTGTGTATAGAATTAAAGAATTCTGCAATTATATCTTTAATGGTTAGGTATTATACACCATTAGTCAGTAATAGGTATGTCCAATGATCATCACAGCTCAATCACTGTCTATAGAATTAAACAATTCTGCAATTATATCTTTAATGGTTAGGTATTATACACCATTAGTCAGTAATAGGTATATAATGATCATCACTCAATCACTGTCTATAGAATTAAACAATTCTGCAATTATATCTTTAATGGTTAGGTATTATACAGCATTAGTCAGTAATAGGTATATAATGATCATCACAGCTCAATCACTGTCTATAGAATTAAACAATTCGGCAATCATATCTTTAATAGTTAGGTATTATACACCATTAGTCAGTAATAGGTATGTTCAATGATCATCACAGCTCAATCACTGTCTATAGAATTAAACAATTCTGCAATTATATCTTTAATGGTTAGGTATTATTCATCATTAGTCAGTAATAGGTATATCCAATGATCATCACAGCTCAATCACTGTGTATAGAATTAAACAATTCTGCAATTATATCTTTAATGGTTAGGTATTATACACCATTAGTCAGTAATAGGTATGTCCAATGATCATCACAGCTCAATCACTGTCTATAGAATGAAACAACTCTGCAATTATATCTTTAATGGTTAGGTATTATACACCATTAGTCAGTAATAGGTATGTCCAATGATCATCACAGCTCAATCACTGTCTATAGAATTAAAAAATTCTGCAATTATATCTTTAATGGTTAGGTATTATACACCATTAGTCAGTAATAGGTATATCCAATGATCATCACAGCTCAATCACTGTGTATAGAATTAAACAATTCTGCAATTATATCTTTAATGGTTAGGTATCATACACCATTAGTCAGTAATAGGTATATCCAATGATCATCACAGCTCAATCACTGTGTATAGAATTAAACAATTCTGCAATTATATCTTTAATGGTTAGGTATTATACACCATTAGTCAGTAATAGGTATATAATGATCATCACAGCTCAATCACTGTGTATAGAATTAAACAATTCTGCAATTATATCTTTAATGGTTAGGTATTATACACCATTAGTCAGTAATAGGTATATAATGATCATCACAGCTCAATCACTGTGTATAGAATTAAACAATTCTGCAATTATATCTTTAATGGTTAGGTATTATACACCATTAGTCAGTAATAGGTATATCCAATGATCATCACAGCTCAATCAATGTCTATAGAATTAAACAATTCTGCAATTATATCTTTAATGGTTAGGTATTATACACCATTAGTCAGTAATAGGTATGTCCAATGATCATCACAGCTCAATCACTGTCTATAAAATTATACAATTCTGCAATTATATCTTTAATGGTTAGGTATTATACACCATTAGTCAGTAATAGGTATATAATGATCATCACAGCTCAATCACTGTCTATAGAATTAAACAATTCTGCAATTATATCTTTAATGGTTAGGTATCATACACCATTAGTCAGTAATAGGTATGTCCAATGATCAACACAGCTCAATCACTGTCTATAGAATTAAACAATTCTGCAATTATATCTTTAATGGTTAGGTATTATACACCATTAGTCAGTAATAGGTATATCCAATGTTCATCACAGCTCAATCACTGTCTATAGAATTAAACAATTCTGCAATCATATCTTTAATGGTTAGGTATTATACACCATTAGTCAGTAATAGGTATGTCCAATGATCATCACAGCTCAATCACTGTCTATAGAATTAAACAATTCTGCAATTATATCTTTAATGGTTAGGTATTATACACCATTAGTCAGTAATAGGTATATCCAATGATCATCACAGCTCAATCACTGTCTATAGAATTAAACAATTCTGCAATCATATCTTTAATGGTTAGGTGTTATACACCATTAGTCAGTAATAGGTATATAATGATCATCACAGCTCAATCACTGTCTATAGAATTAAACAATTCTGCAATTATATCTTTAATGGTTAGGTATTATACAGCATTAGTCAGTAATAGGTATATAATGATCATCACAGCTCAATCACTGTCTATAGAATTAAACAATTCTGCCATTATATCTTTAATGGTTAGGTATTATACACCATTAGTCAGTAATAGGTATATTCAATGATCATCACAGCTCAATCACTGTGTATAGAATTAAAGAATTCTGCAATTATATCTTTAATGGTTAGGTATTATACACCATTAGTCAGTAATAGGTATGTCCAATGATCATCACAGCTCAATCACTGTCTATAGAATTAAACAATTCTGCAATTATATCTTTAATGGTTAGGTATTATACACCATTAGTCAGTAATAGGTATATAATGATCATCACAGCTCAATCACTGTCTATAGAATTAAACAATTCTGCAATTATATCTTTAATGGTTAGGTATTATACAGCATTAGTCAGTAATAGGTATATAATGATCATCACAGCTCAATCACTGTCTATAGAATTAAACAATTCTGCAATTATATCTTTAATGGTTAGGTATTATTCATCATTAGTCAGTAATAGGTATATCCAATGATCATCACAGCTCTATCACTGTCTATAGAATTAAACAATTCTGCAATCATATCTTTAATGCTTAGGTATTATACACCATTAGTCAGTAATAGGTATGTCCAATGATCATCACAGCTCAATCACTGTCTATAGAATTAAACAATTCTGCAATTATATCTTTAATGGTTAGGTATTATTCATCATTAGTCAGTAATAGGTATATCCAATGATCATCACAGCTCAATCACTGTGTATAGAATTAAACAATTCTGCAATTATATCTTTAATGGTTAGGTATTATACACCATTAGTCAGTAATAGGTATGTCCAATGATCATCACAGCTCAATCACTGTCTATAGAATGAAACAATTCTGCAATTATACCTTTAATGGTTAGGTATTATACACCATTAGTCAGTAATAGGTATGTCCAATGATCATCACAGCTCAATCACTGTCTATAGAATTAAAAAATTCTGCAATTATATCTTTAATGGTTAGGTATTATACACCATTAGTCAGTAATAGGTATATCCAATGATCATCACAGCTCAATCACTGTGTATAGAATTAAACAATTCTGCAATTATATCTTTAATGGTTAGGTATTATACACCATTAGTCAGTAATAGTTATGTCCAATGATCATCACAGCTCAATCACTGTGTATAGAATTAAAAAATTCTGCAATTATATCTTTAATGGTTAGGTATTATACACCATTAGTCAGTAATAGGTATATCCAATGATCATCACAGCTCAATCACTGTGTATAGAATTAAACAATTCTGCAATTATATCTTTAATGGTTAGGTATTATACACCATTAGTCAGTAATAGTTATGTCCAATGATCATCACAGCTCAATCACTGTGTATAGAATTAAAAAATTCTGCAATTATATCTTTAATGGTTAGGTATTATACACCATTAGTCAGTAATAGGTATATTCAATGATCATCACAGCTCAATCACTGTGTATAGAATTAAACAATTCTGCAATTATATCTTCACACGAGATAGATTATAAACAAAGGAATGGTATCAATAGTAAAACTCATTGAAAACGCAGAAGAGACGTTTTTTCTTGTAACTCTGGCATATAATTCTATCTGGAAGATATTGGTGACGTTTGCAAAAACCAGTGCACTCACTGCACGCTCTTGTATATCTGAGAAATACCGACACCGTATACAGTACAACCTGGAAAATTGCTGCATGAAGAAAATTTGTAATTTTGAAATTAAAAAAGTCTTGTCCTGAGATGACCACTGGTGTCACATTCGATTTTTTAGTCCAAAAATGATGTTGATGAAGCTGTTTCTATGGTTTCTTTTATTTCCAGTTTTGAAGGATATATTAACGAAGTCACTCAGCAATTTGAGGGTTGACTCCTTAACATAACACCGACAGAGCATTGTATTAAGAACAATCTGGATTGTGACTAGCTAGTCTAAACATTTACATTTAAATAGAAACTCTTTGACAAGCGTGATCAACTTTAAATTATTTATGTATTATAAATATGTTTTAATGTAAAGATGACCACTTACTTCCACATAAACATAAACAGAACAATGGGTGCACCAAGTACAATTTCTATGTAGAACCAATCCCGCAGTAAGTATGCAACACCAGCTAGTAACACCAAGCCCAAAGCAAAAAAATACTCTATTACCATTCCAGCCAGGTTACGTTTTGACGGGCCAACGAGTTCTAACCCTAGAAAGAATCAACAGTACATTGAAATATGATTGATATGATTTAGTTTATATACGTACACTTTATACTGTATTTTCACGTTGACCTGTACACATTTTGTAACATTGTTTTGTATTTGTTTCATGCATAACAACCTCAGGGAAGATAAGTTGTAATACTAAGTAACCCTCTTTAAATGAAGTTATTATTATACGTTCCGTCATATATAAATAATTCAAAAACATTGATGGAAATTACAAACGCCTGGTCATGACATGGATTACAAAACATTTTTAAAGCAATATATCTTCCAAGGTAATGCCTTCGTGTAGTATAATTACTTGCAGAGAGATACTAGTCTTAATCAGAGAGATACTAGTGTTTATCAGAGAGATACTAGTGTTTATCAAAGAGATAATAGTGTTCATCAGGGAGATACTAGTGTTCATCAGAGAGATACTATTGTTTATCAAAGAGATAATAGTGTTCATCAGGGAGATACTAGAGTTCATCAGAGAGATACTAGTGTTTATCAGAGATACTAGTGTTTATCAAAGAGATAATAGTGTAAATCAGATATTAGTGTTTATCAGAAAGATAGTAGTGTTAATTAGAGAGATACTAGTGTTCATCAGAGAGATACTTAGTCTTTATCAGAGAGATAATAGTGTAAATCAGAGAGATATTAGTGTTTATCAGAAAGATACAAGTGTTTATCAGAGAGAGACTAGTGTTTATCAGAGAGATACAAGTGTTTATCAGAGAGATACTAGTGTTTATCAGAGAGATACTAAGTTTTCATCAGAGAGATAATAGTTCATCAAAGAGATACTTAGTCTTTATCAGAGAGATACTATTGTTTATCAGAGAGATACTAGTGTTAATTAGAGAGATACTAGTGTTCATCAGAGAGATACTTAGTCTTTATCAGAGAGATAATAGTGTAAATCAGAGAGATATTAGTGTTTATCAGAAAGATACAAGTGTTTATCAGAGAGAGACTAGTGTTTATCAGAGAGATACAAGTGTTTATCAGAGAGATACTAGTGTTTATCAGAGAGATACTTAGTCTTTATCAGAGAGATACTAGTGTTCATCAGAGAGATACTAGTGTTTATCAGAGAGATACTAAGTCTTTATCAGAGAGATACTAGTTTTTATCATAGAGATACTAGTGTTAATTAGAGAGAAACTAGTGTTAATCAGAGAGAAACTAGTCTTTATCACAAAAAAATACATATACCAATATACTGAAAAATAATTATTAAAATGAAACCAATGAGTGTCATAAAAAGCCAGCTATGGATATAATCAAACTTACCTATTCAAATTCCGTAAACCTAATCGATAACAAAAGATATCATAAATATGCCAACCATGGATATAATAAAACTTACATATACAAATGTCGAAACCTTACATATAACAAAAGATATCATAAATATGCCAGCCACGGATATAATAAAACTTACCTATACAAATGTCGTAAGCCTTACCTATAACAAAGGATGTCATAAATATTCCAGCCATGAAGAATCCTGCAATAAAACTTACCTATAACAAAAGATGTCAAATATTCCAGCCATTAAGAATCCCACAATAAAACTTACCTACAACAAAAGATGTCATATATATACCTACCATAGAAAATGCAATAATAAAACTTACCTTTAACAAAAGGTGTCATGAACATGCCAGTCATGGAGAATCCAGCAATAAAACTTACCTACAACAAATGATGTCATAAATATTCCAGCCATGGAGAATCCTGCAATAACTTACCTATAACAAATGATATCATAAATGTTCCAGCCATGGAGAATACAGCAATAAAACTTACCTACAACAAAAGATGTCATTAAATATTCCAGCCATGGAGAATCATGCAATAACTTACCTACAACAAATGATGTCATAAATATTCCAGCCATGGAGAATCCTGCAATAAAACTTACCTATAACAAATGATGTCATAAATATTCCAGCCATGGAGAATCCAACAATAAAACTTACCTATAACAAAAGATTTGATAAATATTCCAGCCATGGAGAATCCAACAATAAAACTTACCTACAACAAAAGATGTCATTAAATATTCCAGCCATGGAGAATCCTGCAATAACTTACCTACAACAAATGATGTTATAAATATTCCAGCCATGGAGAATCCCACAATAAAACTTACCTACAACAAAAGATGTCATAAATATTCCAGCCATGGAGAATCAAACAATAAAACTTACCTATAACAAAAGATGTTATAAATATTTCAGCACGGAGAATCCAACAATAAAACTTACCTATAACAAAAGATGTCATTAAATATTCCAGCCATGGAGAATCCTGCAATAACGTACCTACAACAAATGATATCATAAATATTCCAGTAATGGAGAATCCAGCAATAAAACTTACCTACAACAAAAGATGTCATTAAATATTCCAGCCATGGAGAATCCTGCAATAAAACTTACCTATAACAAAAGATGTCATAAATATTCCAGCCATGAAGAATCCCACAATAAAACTTACCTATAACAAAAGATATCATAAATATTCCAGCAATTGAGAATCCTGCAATAAAGTTTACCTAAAACAAAAGATGTCATAAATATTCCAGCCATGAAGAATCCCACTATAAAACTTACCTACAAGAAAAGATGTCATAAATATTCCAGCCATGGAGAATCCCACAATAAAACTTACCTATAACAAATGATGTCATAAATATACTTGCCATAGAAAATGCAACAATAAAACTTACCTATAACAAAAGGTGTCATGAACATGCCAGTCATGGAGAATCCAGCAATAAAACTTACCTACAACAAAAGATGTCATTAAATATTCCAGCCATGGAGAATCCTGCAATAAAACTTACCTATAAAAAATGATGTCATAAATATTCCAGCCATGGAGAATCCAACAATAAAACTTACCTATAACAAAAGATGTGATAAATATTCCAGCCATGGAGAATCCAACAATAAAACTTACCTACAACAAAAGATGTCATTAAATATTCCAGCCATGGAGAATCCTGCAATAACTTACCTACAACAAATGATGTTATAAATATTCCAGCCATGGAGAATCCCACAATAAAACTTACCTACAACAAAAGATGTCATAAATATTCCAGCCATGGAGAATCAAACAATAAAACTTACCTATAACAAATGATGTCATAAATATTCCAGCCATGGAGAATCCCACAATAAAACTTACCTACAACAAAAGATGTTATAAATATTCCAGCACTGAGAATCCAACAATAAAACTTACCTATAACAAAAGATGTCATTAAATATTCCAGCCATGGAGAATCCTGCAATAACTTACCTACAACAAATGATATCATAAATATTCCAGCAATGGAGAATCCAGCAATAAAACTTACCTACAACAAAAGATGTCATGAACATGCCAGTCATGGAGAATCCAGCAATAAAACTTACCTACAACAAAAGATGTCATTAAATATTCCAGCCATGGAGAATCCTGCAATAACATACCTACAACAAATGATGTTATAAATATTCCAGCCATGGAGAATCCCACAATAAAACTTACCTACAACAAAAGATGTCATAAATATTCCAGCCATGGAGAATCAAACAATAAAACTTACCTATAACAAATGATGTCATAAATATTCCAGCCATGGAGAATCCCACAATAAAACTTACCTACAACAAAAGATGTCATTAAATATTCCAGCCATGGAGAATCCTGCAATAACGTACCTACAACAAATGATATCATAAATATTCCAGTAATGGAGAATCCAGCAATAAAACTTACCTACAACAAAAGATGTCATTAAATATTCCAGCCATGGAGAATCCTGCAATAAAACTTACCTATAACAAAAGATGTCATAAATATTCCAGCCATGAAGAATCCCACTATAAAACTTACCTACAACAAAAGATGTCATAAATATTCCAGCCATGGAGAATCCCACAATAAAACTTACCTATAACAAATGATGTCATAAATATACTTGCCATAGAAAATGCAACAATAAAACTTACCTATAACAAAAGGTGTCATGAACATGCCAGTCATGGAGAATCCAGCAATAAAACTTACCTACAACAAAAGATGTCATTAAATATTCCAGCCATGGAGAATCCTGCAATAAAACTTACCTATATCAAAGGATGTCATAAATATTCCAGCCATGAAGAATCCCACAATAAAACTTACCTATAACAAAAGATATCATAAATATTCCAGCAATGGAGAATCCTGCAATAAAACTTACCTAAAACAAAAGATGTCATAAATATTCCAGCCATAAAGAATCCCACAATAAAACTTACCTATAACAAAAGATATTATAAATATTCCAGCAATGGAGAATCCAGCAATAAAATTTACTTATAACGAAAGATGTCATATATATTCCAGCCATGAAGAATCCCACAATAAAACTTACCTATATCAAAGGATATCATAAATATTCCAGCCATGGATAATCCTGCCTTAAAACTTACCTGTAGCAAAAGATGTGATAAATATGTCTTCCATAGAGAATCCTGGAATAAACTTACCTATAACAAAAGATGTCATAAATATGCCTGCCATGGAGAATCCCACGATACATCTCAGCGTTACAAAGACAGCATAGGACTGAGAAAATGCCACACCAACAGTCGATCCGAACGCTAACAAAAATGATAGGAATAACGTCTTTTTTCGTCCAATTCTAAAAATTAAATCTTATTGAAAACATTGTGCATATTTTAAAGCTTTTTACTTATTAAAATCGAGAAAATTACTATTTTAATTTGAATGATAAAATATAAAGATTCCAAATATAATTTAATAATCATCTATAATTCTACAAGTAATGCTCGAAACCACACGGAAATTATTCTGCGTATTATATTTAAAATATAGAACAATATTTGTAAGTGACAGACTTATCTGATAACAGTCCTGTGCCCATCGCTCCAATAAGTACACCAGCAAAAAATAATGTTTTGGCCTGTGTTGCTTTAGGAAAATCATCACATACCAGATTGAGCTAGAAAAAAAGTATACTGACTGTTAATCATCACATACCAGATTGAGCTGGAAAAAAAGTATACTGACTGTTAATCATCACATACCAGATTGAGCTAAAAAAAAGTATACTGACTGTTAATCATCACATACCAGATTGAGCTAGAAAAAAAAAGTATACTGACTGTTTTATCATCACATACCAGACTGAGCTGGAAAAAGTATACTGACTGTTAATCATCACATACCAGATTGAGCTAGAAAAAATATACTGACTGTTAATCATCACATACCAGATTGAGCTAGAAAAAATATACTGACTGTTAATCATCACATACCAGATTGAGCTAGAATGAGCTAGAAAAATTATACTGACTGTTTATCATCACATACCAGATTGATTAGAAAAAATATACTGACTGTTAATAATCACATACCAGATTGAGCTAGAAAAAATATACTGACTGTTAATCATCACATACCAGATTGAGCTAGAAAAAATATACTGACTGTTAATCATCACATACCAGATTGAGCTAGAAAAAAGTATACTGACTTTAATCATCACATACCAGATTGAGCTGGAAAAAATATACTGACTGTTAATCATCACATACCAGATTGAGCTAGAAAAAATATACTGACTGTTAATCATCACATTCCAGATTAAGCTAGAAAAAATATAGTGACTGTTAATCATCACATACCAGATTGAGCTAGAGAAAAAGTATACTGACTGTTAATCATCACATACCAGATTCAGCTAGAAAAAATATACTGACTGTTAATCATCACATACCAGATTGAGCTAGAAAAAATATACTGACTGTTAATAATCACATACCAGATTTAGCTGGAAAAAATATACTGAGTGTTAATCATCACATACCAGATTGAGCTAGACAAAATATACTGACTGTTAATCATCACATACCAGATTGAGCTAGACAAAATATACTGACTGTTAATCATCACATACCAGATTGAGCTATAAAAAATATACTGACTGTTAATCATCACATTCCAGATTGAGCTAGAAAAAATATACTGACTGTTAATCATCACATTCCAGAATAAGCTAGAAAAAATATAGTGACTGTTAATCATCACATACCAGATTGAGCTAGAGAAAAAGTATACTGACTGTTAATCATCACATACCAGATTCAGCTAGAAAAAATATACTGACTGTTAAACATCACATACCAGATTCAGCTGGAAAAAATATACTGAGTGTTAATCATCACATACCAGATTGAGCTAGACAAAATATACTGACTGTTAATCATCACATACCAGATTGAGCTATAAAAAATATACTGACTGTTAATCATCACATACCAGATTGAGCTAGAAAAAAATATACTGACTGTTAATCATCAAATACCAGATTGAGCTAAAAAAAATATACTGACTGTTAATCATCACATACCAGATTGAGCTAAAAAAAGTTTACTGACTGTTAATCATCACATACCAGATTGAGCTAGAAAAAATATACTGACTGTTAATCATCACATACCAGATTGAGCTAGAAAAAATATACTGACTGTTAATCATCACATACCAGATTGAGCTAGAGAAAAAGTATACGGACTGTTAATCATCACATACCAGATTGAGCTAGAAAAAATATACTGACTGTTAATCATCACAACTATAGATGATCTAGAAGAAAAATCAAGCAGAAATAAAAAAAACCCAATAGTTCATTATTTTCATATTTATCTTAAGTGGCGAAAATGCAAATCGAACAAATTTGAATTAATCTTTTACCACTTTGTGTTTCTATACACAAAAATTAAATCAACATAACTGGGAAGATAATTGAATTTTAGACCGATACGTTGTATACATTTAGACCAGTTATCAGTAGTGTACTAAAACTATTAGCAGTGGCGTACTAGAACTATATCAGTGGAGATCTAGACCATTCATCTGTGGATTTCTGGACCTATTATCAGTGGAGTTCTAGACCTATTATCAGTGGAGTTCTAAACCATTCATCAGGGCCGTTCAAGGAGTTATACACATATTATCAGTGGAGTTCCAGGCCACTCATCAGTGGCATTCTAGACCAGTTATCAGTAGAGTACTATAACTATTGTCAATGGCGTACTAGAACTATTATCAGCGAAGATCTAGCCCATTCATCTGTGGCGTTCTAGACCTATTATCAGTGGAGATCCAGCCCATTCATTCTGTGGCGTTCTAGAAATATTATCAGTGTCGTTCCAGACCTATTATCAGTGGATTTCTAGACCTAATATCAGTGGATTTCTAGACCTATTATCAGTGGATTTCTAGACCTATTATCAGTGGATTTCTAGACCTATTATCAGTGGAGTTCTACACCTATTGTCAGACCACTCATCAGTGGCATTCTAGACCAGTTAGAGTACTAAAACTATTGTCAGTGGCGTACTAGAACTATTATCAGTGGAGATCTAGACCATTCATCTGTGGATTTCTGGACCTATTATCAGTGGAGTTCTAGACCTATTATCAGTGGATTTCTAGACCTATTATCAGTGGATTTCTAGACCTATTATCAGTGGAGTTCTACACCTATTGTCAGACCACTCATCAGTGGCATTCTAGACCAGTTAGAGTACTAAAACTATTGTCAGTGGCGTACTAGAACTATTATCAGTGGAGATCTAGACCATTCATCTGTGGATTTCTGGACCTATTATCAGTGGAGTTCTAGACCTATTATCAGTGGATTTCTAGACCTATTATCAGTGGATTTCTAGACCTATTATCAGTGGAGTTCTACACCTATTGTCAGACCACTCATCAGTGGCATTCTAGACCAGTTAGAGTACTAAAACTATTGTCAGTGGCGTACTAGAACTATTATCAGTGGAGATCTAGACCATTCATCTGTGGCGTTCTAGAAATATTATCAGTATCGTTCTTGAACTATTATCAATGGAGCTCTACACCTATTATTAGTGGATTTCCAGACCATTCATCAGGTGGCCTTCTAGACTAGTTATCAGTGGCGTTCTATACCTATTATCAGTGGCGTACTAGAACTATTTTCAGTGGAGTTCTAGACCATTCAAAAGTGGCGTTCTAGACCTATTATCAGTGGAGTTCTAAGCTGATAATCAATGAATTTTTAGACCTATTATTAGTGGATTTCCTGATCAATTACAGTATTTGAGATTGAAAACGCAACACTTTTTGATCAATCAGTCAGCGATCCGTCAGCGTTCCAAAATCCGTCAGCGATCAGTTATCAATCAGTCAGATCAGTCAAATCGTTCCCAATCCGTCAAATCGTTCCCAATTCGTCCATCCGTCAATTGACGGATTTGGAACGATTTGACTGATCTTACGGATTGATTTGGACTGATCGCTCCAATCCGTCCATTCAACTTCCGGTTAGTAAAATTAATATTTCGAAAATTCGTTTCACTCCAAATATTAGAAGCATAAAAATGTCAACTGTTATGTCCTCATTGATGGATCGTTTTTCCTAATAATAAGGCTAAAACTGGTCTAAAGTTGTTAATAAAAAAATAGAAATTCCCCCAATCTATAAGTTATGCATCTGTGACGAAATATAAACATTACATAGTGTAATTTTATTAACAAAATAATTAAAACAAAGTAAGTTTAAAAACGCACACACACAATTTATAGGGATGACTCGAGCACACCATCTCGCTGTAATGATCGAACAGACAACTTGGCAATCAATAATAGGTTACTGCTACCTTTACATCCGAGGTCGAGGTTTTTATATTGTAAACGCTTAAAAAGATCATCTGTCGTGGTTTGATCAGTTTGTTTTCTTTGCCACAGTTCCTATGAATTCCGGTGTATAATACTGAATAAGATTTACGACAAAGGCGACAACATCTATTTATATATTTTATTAACTACCCCATAGTGTCACATGAATGTACACAGAATTAAATAAAGAAAAAACTACTGTGCCACCTTCCTAAGAATTCCGCTGTATAATACTGAATAAGATTCACGATAAAAGCGAAAACATCTATTTATATATTTTATTCACTGTATATCTCATTGTGTCACATGAATTTACAGAGAATAAAATCTTAAATAAAGAATAAACTACTGTGCCACATTCTTAAGAATACCGCTGTATAATACTGAATAAGATTTACGACATATTTATATATTTTATTCACTATCTCATTGTGTCACATGAATTTACACAAAATTAAATCTCAAATAAAGATGCGTTTGTATATCGAAGCTTATGAGTTAAATATGCGAACATGTAAGCGTAATACGAAAATCAATTCTGCTTTCGCATTTTAGCCGTCGCATTTTGTTTATTTTACTATGTCTGTTTAAGTCATTCCACAGTTAATGATATATAACTATACATGGTTTCCTTTTGAATTCGGAAGTACTTGAAATTAGTTACTAGGTGTAACAGAGCTGCCCAGCGCGTCCTCAGCTGGCGGACTGGTTTTTTGGTGTTTTTTTTTGGAGGGGGGGGGGTGGTTCAAGTCATATTAAAATTGCCGCGAACCATAGTGACCTGTTTAGAGAGTGTCACGCTCCTTCCACGAAAAAAAAAGTTAATCTTACGCCCCAACCCATACCCCATATTTTTCAAGCGGAATTCAAAATTGCCCTTTTGTACATCTTTCTCTAATTGATTGAAGGAGCTGAGATGTGATGTTAGTTCATCAACTATTGGTCACGTGGTCTGTCAACACTGAGGTTGCGGGTTCGAATCTCACTGTAGGCAGGGTGCACTCGACTTAATTGAAAGGAAGCCAGTTTTCCTACTGCAGGTCGGGGGTTTTATCCGGGTACTCCGGCTTCCTCCTCAAATAAAAACTGGACGCTATGATATAGCTGAAAAATGGTTGAAAGTGGATTTAACAATATTTAAACAAGCAAACAAATCTAATTGATTTATATTAAACTTATTCTCGCCATGAATACAGCTGAAATACTCTCGCTGAAAGAAAAGCAAACAATCAATCAAGACAATAAGTTATTGTTTAAATTGAATGACACTCTTTTAAAGGGCAAGTTTTGAAAAGGTTCTGTTTCATCGATATGACACTGTAATGACAATGTTAGGACCTAAAGAATTTATGACGTTTTGTTAAAAAAAATTACTATTTCGTACTGAAACAACTGTCTAACTGTAACACACTTTTACGCTTAACTTCAGTATTCGCAGACAATTCTCCCCGGCGTTATTGGGGCCTAGGTGGCTGATTGGTAAGTCATCTACTAGTTATCACATGCCTGTCAACAGGTTGTGGATTTTCGAACGACTGCAGATAGGGTGCGCCCGACTCCACTTTAATTGACAAAAGACTGTCGATTTTAACCTGTACTACGGCTTCCTCCCACCCCACCCCCAATAAAAAATGGACGCCATGAAACAAATGGAACAATCCAACGTAATTGTATGTATACTTTTTTAAACAACTTTTATTGCCTGTCCAATAAAACTTGCGACATGAATCGCTGTATATTTAAGAATACAACTTTTTGTTTAGTAAACAATGAGTTTTGATTGACAATGATTGTTTAACAGTTCAACAATTGTTATACACAACAGTTTTATAATTGTATTTAAAATTGAGAAGACTAAATAAAAACACGCAGGCATACATTTAAGTAACTAATAATGATGTCAAAAGAGGCCACGTTCTTTCCTAAATGTGAAATAAATCTGTTACCGATTGGGGGAGTCGGGTCGGCTTAATATATGAGAAAAGATATAAATGTAACAGGTCGCAAAAGTAAAACAGGCCGAAATCACGAGTCGCGAGAATAAAAAAAAGAATCAAGTACCGCGTCGCTACTGATGTGCCTTAAATATAAGTTTTTTGAAGGTTTACAGGACTCGGTTTGCAGATATGTCATGCTTTAAAGAAATGTGCTTAATTATATAATATAAAGATTTTTTTTCTTTAAATATGTTTATTTATTCATTTAGAACGAGACGTTGTATTAACAATTCTTTTAAACGCATGTTTTTATTTTATTATAAAAATGGTATAATAAATGCATATATTATATACAAATGACGCAGAATCCGTTTTATCTTTAAATTATTAATTTATACGAATCCGTCAATAAACTAACCGATTTATGCATATAATTAAATGACGGATTCTGGATCGCACTGATTGGACTGATCGCACTGATCGCTGACGGTTACCAAGGTAATGACGGATTCATAATTTTGGACGGATGTAGTCATCATCAATCAGTCAGCGATCCGTCAGCGTTCCAAAATCCGTCAGCAATCAGTTATCAATCAGTCAGTGTTGCGTTTACGGGTGCTAGTACTGTATCTGCGGACTTGTTGTTCGTTAGAACTCTAGCTCAATAGAAAGTTCTGGAAAAATGTCAGTGAAGTCTCGACAAATTTCCATGGAGTTCTGAGATAAGCAAAGAAATACCAAAGTGGCAATCAAATCTCACGGTCCAAAATACTGATACAAAGCCATGGGACACACAACAACAAACACAGAACAAAACAACACACAAACAAAGGCTAGCGACACGATCTCTGAAAAAGAGAGTAAAGTCATGTTCTACCGATCGAAGAATAATAAGTTCCTGCCTGTTGCCACACATTCGTCGTGTCTTTCGCAGTCAATCCATGGTAAGTTAAGTCCGGTAACTGTTGCCACACATCCATAGTGTCTTAGGCAGACAATTCATAGTAAGTCAAGTCCGGTAAATGTTGTTACACATCCATCGTGTCTTTGGCAGACAATCCATAGTAAGTCAAGTCCGGTAACTCAAGCAACACATCCGTCGTGTCTTTTGGCAGACAATCCATGGTAAGTCAAGTCCGGTAACTGTTGTAACACATCCGTCGAGTTTTTGTCGGACAATCCATAATAAGTCAAGTCCGGGTAACTGTAGATACACATCCGTCGCGTCTTTGGCAGTCAATCCATTGTAAGTCAAGTCCGGTGAAATAAGATATGACAAACCTACATCTGTACTCATTTGAGAGACAGATATTGTGTATTTACCTACAAGTACATGAAGTCTTCCTTCATAAGAAACCGCAGAACCACAGAAACAGCCACATCTACATCATTTTTAGACTTACACGTCGATTATGACACCAACAATCAGCTTAGCACAAGAATTTACGACAAACGAGACGATTGTAATTTCAAAATTATAAATTTCCCTCACCTATGCAGCAATATTCCAGCTTCTCCTGCATACGGTGTATATATTTCTTAATTGATCAGGTATGCAAGACCTTGCAGCGAGTATATTGACGGATTGTTGCAAACGTCACCTATTTCTTCGGGATAAGCTTATAAACCCACAAGAAACCGTGCTACAATGATTATTTGATATACCTGACGATTGAAAAGTAAAAATCATCACGTTAGTCATAGAGTTTAGTTGAAAGTCCTCCTATGTCTGTTGATTTCGAGATGTAAATCAAATATGAAGCGGGCGATTTTCTGAGAACGTTATCAATACCTATTTTAATTTAGATTGCATTTCGTGTTATGTTTCTACTGCACGTAATATTTTTACGACTTTTGTACATGTTCTTGCTACAAAACGTGACTTTTGAAGTCCAAGAGTCTAAATAAATATATTTATAAATATTAATTATGACAGTTCAGTTCTGGTTCATTTAAACTACTTAATTTACCTTGGAGGAAAATGTAGATTTAAATATGGAATCATCATACACCCATCTGTCACACTTGTATTTAGAAGCATTGATTGGATGACTCAGGTTGTCAAACTGTGTTATAGTCGCATTAAAGGAGTATAAATAACACTCATCATATGTCTTCTTTGCATCTGTTGACTCCGGAATATAATGATTTATCATTGTTCTGTGGAAATCATTCTGTATGGCGTACGTATCATTATACAGTCCAGGTATGGCACATCTAAAAGATATCATAAATGTAATGTATTATTATACAGACAGAGCTAGTACATCTACAAAAATTGTAAAATGGCATTATACAGGCAGAGTCCGGTACAGAGGTGTAGTGTGTCATTATAAAATCCAGGTATGGTACAGAGGTGTAGTATGTCATTATACAGTCCAGGTATAATGCAGAGGAGAAGTGTGTCATTATACAGACCAGGTATGGTACAGAGGTGTTGTGTGTCATTATACAGTCCAGGTATAATGCAGAGGAGAAGTGTGTCATTATACAGACCAGGTATGGTACAGAGGTGTAGTATGTCATTATACAGTCAAGGTATGGTATAGAGGTGCAGTGTGTCATTATGCAGTCCAGGTATGGTACAGAGGTGTAGTGTGTCATTATACAGTCCAGGTATGGTACAGAGGTGTAGTGTGTCATTATACAGTCCAGGTATGGTACAGAGGTGTAGTGTGTCATTATACAGTCCAGGTATGGTACAGAGGTGTAGTGGGTCATAATACAGTTCAGGTATGGTACAGAGGTGTAGTGTGTCATTATAAGTTCACGTTTAGTATAAAGGTGCAGTGTGTCATTATACAGTCCAGGTATGGTACAGAGGTACAGTGTGTCATTATACAGTCCAGGTATGGTACAGAGGTACAGTGTGTCATTATACAGTCCAGGTATGGTACAGAGGTGTAGTGTGTCATTATAAAATCCAGGTATGGTACAGAGGTGTAGTATGTCATTATACATTCCAGGTATAATGCAGAGGAGAAGTGTGTCATTATACAGACCAGGTATGGTACAGAGGTGTAGTATGTCATTATACAGTCAAGGTATGGTATAGAGGTGCAGTGTGTCATTATACAGTCCAGGTATGGTACAGAGGTGTAGTGTGTCTTTATACAGTCCAGGTATGGTACAGAGGTGTAGTGTGTCATTATACAGTCCAGGTATGGTACAGAGGTGTAGTGTGTCATTATACAGTCCAGGTATGGTACAGAGGTGTAGTGGGTCATAATACAGTTCAGGTATGGTACAGAGGTGTAGTGTGTCATTATAAGTTCACGTTTAGTATAAAGGTGCAGTGTGTCATTATACAGTCCATGTATAATACAGAGATGTAGTGTGTCATTATACAGTCCATGTATGGTAAAGAGGTGTTGTGTGTCATTATACAGTTCATGTATTATACAGAGGTGTAGTGTGTCATTATACAGTCCAGGTATGGTACAGATGTGTAGTGTGTCATTATACAGTCCAGGTATGATACATAGTAGTATTGTGTCATTATACAGTCCAGGTATGATACAGAGGTGTTGTGTGTCATTATACAGTCCAGGTATGGTATAGAGGTGTTTTGTGTCATTATACAGTCCAGGTATGGTACAGAGGTGCTGTGTGTCATTATACAGTCCAGGTATGATACAGAGGTGTTGTGTGTCATTATACAGTCCAGGTATGATACAGAGGTGTATTGTGTCATTATACAGTCCAGGTATTATACAGAGGTGTAGTGTGTCATTATACAGTCCAGGTATGGTACAGAGGTGTAGTGTGTTATTATACAGTCCAGGTATGATACAAAGGTGTAGTGTGTCATTATACAGTCCATGAATGATACATAGTAGTAGTGTGTCATTATACAGTCCAGGTATGGTACAGATGTGTTGTGTGTCATTATACAGTCCAGGTATGGTACAGTGTGTAGTGTGTCATTGTACAGTCCTGGTATGATACATAGTAGTATTGTGTCATTATACAGTCCAGGTATGATACAGAGGTGTTGTGTGTCATTATACAGTCCAGGTATGATACAGAGGTGTAGTGTGTCATTATACAGTCCAGGTATGGTACAATGGTGTAGTGTGTCATTATACAGTCCAGGTATGGTACAGAGGTACAATGTGTCACTATACAGTCCAGGTATGGTACAGAGGTGTAGTGTGTCATTATACAGTCCAGGTTTGGTACAGAGGTGTAGTGTGTCATTATACAGTCAAGGTTTGGTACAGAGGTGTTGTGTGTCATTATACAGTCCAGGTATGGTACAGAGGTGTAGTGTGTCATTATACAGTCCAGGTATGGTACAGAGGTACAGTGTGTCATTATACAGTCCAGGTATGGTACAGAGGTGTAGTGTGTCATTATACAGTCCAGGTATGATACAAAGGTGTAGTGTGTCATTATACAGTCCATGTATGGTACAGTGTGTAGTGTGTCATTGTACAGTCCTGGTATTATACAGAGGTGTAGTGTGTCATTATACAGTCCAGGTATGGTACAGAGGTGTAGTGTGTCATTATAAGTTCACGTTTAGTATAAAGGTGCAGTGTGTCATTATACAGTCCAGGTATGGTACAGAGGTACAGTGTGTCATTATACAGTCCAGGTATGGTACAGAGGTACAGTGTGTCATTATACAGTCCAGGTATGGTACAGAGGTGTAGTGTGTCATTATAAAATCCAGGTATGGTACAGAGGTGTAGTGTGTCATTATAAAATCCAGGTATGGTACAGAGGTGTAGTATGTCATTATACATTCCAGGTATAATGCAGAGGAGAAGTGTGTCATTATACAGACCAGGTATGGTACAGAGGTGTAGTATGTCATTATACAGTCAAGGTATGGTATAGAGGTGCAGTGTGTCATTATACAGTCCAGGTATGGTACAGAGGTGTAGTGTGTCTTTATACAGTCCAGGTATGGTACAGAGGTGTAGTGTGTCATTATACAGTCCAGGTATGGTACAGAGGTGTAGTGTGTCATTATACAGTTCAGGTATGGTACAGAGGTGTAGTGGGTCATAATACAGTTCAGGTATGGTACAGAGGTGTAGTGTGTCATTATAAGTTCACGTTTAGTATAAAGGTGCAGTGTGTCATTATACAGTCCATGTATAATACAGAGATGTAGTGTGTCATTATACAGTCCATGTATGGTAAAGAGGTGTTGTGTGTCATTATACAGTTCATGTATTATACAGAGGTGTAGTGTGTCATTATACAGTCCAGGCATGGTACAGATGTGTAGTGTGTCATTATACAGTCCAGGTATGATACATAGTAGTATTGTGTCATTATACAGTCCAGGTATGATACAGAGGTGTTGTGTGTCATTATACAGTCCAGGTATGGTATAGAGGTGTTTTGTGTCATTATACAGTCCAGGTATGGTACAGAGGTGCTGTGTGTCATTATACAGTCCAGGTATGATACAGAGGTGTTGTGTGTCATTATACAGTCCAGGTATGATACAGAGGTGTATTGTGTCATTATACAGTCCAGGTATTATACAGAAGTGTAGTGTGTCATTATACAGTCCAGGTATGGTACAGAGGTGTAGTGTGTTATTATACAGTCCAGGTATGATACAAAGGTGTAGTGTGTCATTATACAGTCCATGAATGATACATAGTAGTAGTGTGTCATTATACAGTCCAGGTATGGTACAGATGTGTTGTGTGTCATTATACAGTCCAGGTATGGTACAGTGTGTAGTGTGTCATTGTACAGTCCTGGTATGATACATAGTAGTATTGTGTCATTATACAGTCCAGGTATGATACAGAGGTGTTGTGTGTCATTATACAGTCCAGGTATGATACAGAGGTGTAGTGTGTCATTATACAGTCCAGGTATGGTACAATGGTGTAGTGTGTCATTATACAGTCCAGGTATGGTACAGAGGTACAATGTGTCACTATACAGTCCAGGTATGGTACAGAGGTGTAGTGTGTCATTATACAGTCCAGGTTTGGTACAGAGGTGTAGTGTGTCATTATACAGTCAAGGTTTGGTACAGAGGTGTTGTGTGTCATTATACAGTCCAGGTATGGTACAGAGGTGTAGTGTGTCATTATACAGTCCAGGTATGGTACAGAGGTACAGTGTGTCATTATACAGTCCAGGTATGGTACAGAGGTGTAGTGTGTCATTATACAGTCCAGGTATGATACAAAGGTGTAGTGTGTCATTATACAGTCCATGTATGGTACAGTGTGTAGTGTGTCATTGTACAGTCCTGGTATTATACAGAGGTGTAGTGTGTCATTATACAGTCCAGGTATGGTACAATGGTGTAGTGTGTCATTATACAGTCCAGGTATGGTACAGAGGTGTAGTGTGTCATTATACAGTCCAGGTATGGTACAGAGGTGTTGTGTGTCATTATACAGTCAAGGTTTGGTACAGAGGTGTAGTGTGTCATTATACAGTCCAGGTATGGTACAGAGGTGTTGTGTGTCATTATACAGTCAAGGTTTGGTACAGAGGTGTAGTGTGTCATTATACAGTCCAGGTATGATACAGAGGTGTAGTGTGTCATTATACAGTCCAGGTATGATACAGAGGTGTAGTGTGTCATTATACAGTCAAGGTTTGGTACAGAGGTGTAGTGTGTCATTATACAGTCCAGGTATGGTACAGAGGTGCTGTGTGTCATTATACAGTCCAGGTATGGAACAGAGGTGTACAGAGGTATTGTATGTCATTATATAATCCAGCCATCGTAGAGAGATGTACTGTGTCATCATACAGTCCATGTATGATACATAGGTGTAGTGTGTATGGGACAGAGGTGTTTTGTGTCATTATACAGTATTGGTGTGGGACAGAGGTGTTTTGTGTCATTATACAGTTCAGGTCTTGTTTGTTGTGGTTGACAATGATATTTCTCGTTAATTGTGATCATCCGTGGCTATCATACTGCGAAACGTACCGAGATCACATTTCGCCAATTATACAGAATCGGAATATTACATTATCGTGCCTTAACCTATTCTAGATAGTCATTTTGTCATTAAACGCGGATTCGCACATGTCTTCTGTTTGTTGGCAATTTTCCGAAATACACAGTACCATATATTTCGATACTTTTCCGTAATCCCAAAAATTTCTCCAACTTATAGAACAATAGACGGGCCCCATCTTTTAAAGCAATGCTCAAATTTAAACAAATTTAATATGAATAACATTTTTAATTACATTTTATGGTATTTTATTGTCAGCATAGCCCTGCATAGCTAATTTCACATACATTATCGAGAACTGGTGACGTAGTATACAATTTGTCAAAAATATTTTCGTTCAAAAATTAAGAAGATCTTTGCAAATACCGGATGCTTGCCTGTGATTTTTTGGAAGTGTGTAGGAGTTTATCAAATGGATAAATAAATAAATAATACCTATTGGATAAAAATAAAGTTTTATTCCATAATGTCTTACGCAAAGCCAGGATACAGCAAGATGATGCCAAGGGGTTGAAGGTGTGTACAGGTGTTCTTTATCAACACAGCGTCCTGCTGCTCGTGCGCCTACACCGTAAACATTAATTTGCTAAATTTAGACTCTTCGTAAATGTTGAATTAATATCTCCAGAGAACATTAAAACCGGATATCGTACTTTGTTTTGGCATGGTTTAAGAAGAAACATGTATTGTTAACTATAGTATATATGTGACGAGATGTAATGATATCAAATCATTTATTTAAAAAGGAAACATTTTTAAAGTTAGTGTAATTCCCATTAAAACAAGCCAACATATTTACGAAACTTTAAATATAAAATAAAAACTTGAAAATCACCTCAAGTGTGTTTGTCTAGGTGAAAAGAATGCTAGCCTAAATAATACTGCGTGTGTTAGCAATTTCTTCATGTGCTTGTTTTAGTTTAGTTTTAAACACGTTTCCTAGTTACATGTGTGCTAAAACGACATTTGTTTTCCCTATTTTACTGCTAGGTTAAAACCTATTTACATGGAAAGTACTTCAGTTGGATTTGCACCTGATAATATTAAGTAACACAGATTCGATGATGTAATCTTAAGTGATCTGTTATCAAAAACATTTACAATTAGAACAAATCCTCATATCGGCAAATACCACAGTCTATGTGGAATGTCAACCACTTCACTTGGAATATGTTTGTTTGTTTGGTGTTTAATGTCATTTTCAGCAATTTTTTCAGCTATATCATGGCGTCCAGTTTTTATTGGGGAAGGAAGCCGTAGTACCCGGACCTTCGGTAGGAAAACTGTCAATCCTTGTCAATTAAGCGTGTAGTCGATCGCAGCCTGCCTGCAGTGGGCTCGAATACGCAATTTCCGTGTTGACATACCACGTGATCTATAGTAGACGAACAACCTTAACCATTCGACAACCGATGCACCTACCTGGAATATGTAAATTGGTTAAAAGTACCAATCACAACAGGTGTTGTTTGACAAATTACAATAAAATGTTGTCTGACCAATCACAATAGGTGTAAAATGTTGTCTAAAACTGCTAGTATAAGTCAACCCTTGTTTTAGAGAATCCTTCTAAACGCGTGTTCTGCAAAGGAACTACACGTAAACCAATAATAAATACAGAAAATAACACAAGAAATGATGGCTTCGACAGAAACGTTTAGTTTAGTCTTAAAGGTACTGACAAGTCCATGACAAATTGCTTTCTCCTAATAGGAGAAGAAGTTCTAAAAGACAAGAAAAAATACATTTTATTCTAAGATGTCACTTTCATTTTTATATTGCTTTTGTTTTATAAACATTTTGGTAGTGACAGAACTGTAGGGCGATTCTGACAATAAAATACCATAAAATGTAATTAAAAATGTTATTCATATAAACTTTGTTTAAATTTGAGCATTGGTTTAAAAGAGGGGACCCATCTATTGTACTTTTTAAGTTGAAGAAATTTTTGGATTACGGAAAGGTATTGAAATATATGGTACTGTGTCTTTGGGAGAATTCTACACCTTTAAACGCGGAACTTGGTTATTTTTTCATTCTCGAGGAGCAAAGTGGTGGCCTAAAGGAAAATTGCAGACAAACACAAGACATGTGCGAATCCGTGTTTTATGACAAAATAAATTTTTGTATAAAGAATAGGTTACTATTGAGAACAGGTTAAGACACGATATATACTATAGTATTTGCTTATCAAACATAATTACAGTAGAATCCCAATCAACATAAATAATTAATAATTATTTTATTTAAATTATAATTTCAAGATTTCAATGTGTCTTTTAAACCATTTCATTGTAAGAAGTAAATAATTTAAAAGGTGCCGAAGTTGATGCCGATTTGACACTTCCGAGGTGCCGAGTCGACTAATACCAGACTGACTTTTTAGGTACCGATCACACCAAGTGCCGAATTCTGCCTTGTATATATAGTGGAATGCTTTTGACTTCAGTGAAAGATATTTTAGAAATGTCTCGCTTCCGAGATCGCTTAATTTCTTGTTTCTGGTATTCGTTAGTGGCTTTATTTAGGATATTTATTTCACCTAACTTCATATACCTATAGTCTATAATACAATACTTTCTGTTCTGCTGCTATTGACAAATTTATTCTCAATGGCCTATACTAAAGTGTAGATTATGTTGTGGTTTTAATCAATCGATTCTTATCACCAATAAATCATTTTTATATAACAAGCTAGTTAAACCACACTTTGACGTCGGCCTATGTCATTATAAAGGTCCATATTGAGGGTATTGACCTGTTCGAAAGTCCATATTTGAATAATATACATGGAAAAATAGTTTCGGAAAAAGTCTTTAAAAATTCATGAAATGTCTTTAATACAAATACAAATAAAATTTTCATTAAACTACTATATATGTTTTTAAATAACTTAAAATAACAAACAAAAAACAAACAAAAAACAAACAAAAGCAAAAAAAAATCTACATATCAAATTTCGTTGCAATCGGACTAAGTTGACGTTAAAGGTGGGAGGAGTGTGGTGAAAAAGCTGCCATTACAAAATGGTGTCGTTCGCGTCCATTTTTATTTGGCAGAAATACTCAAGATAGATAGCTGAATCAGAATAGCAACACACAAGGAAATGTTACACCACACATAAAATCTGGTCTTAATAGCAACACATAAGGAAAAGTTAAACCACACATAAAATCTGCTCTTAATAGCAACACACAAGGAAATGTTACACCACACATAAAATCTGGTCTTAATAGCAATACACAAGGAAAAGTTAAACCACACATAAAATCTGCTCTTAATAGCAATACACAAGGAAAAGTTAAACCACGCATAAAATCTGGTCTTAATAGCAACACACAAGGAAAAGTTAAACCACATATAAAATCTGCTCTTAATAGCATTACACAAGGAAAAGTTAAACCACACATAAAATCTGGTCTTAATAGCATTACACAAGGAAAAGTGAAACCACACATAAAATCTGGTCTTAATAGCAATACAAGGAAAAGTTAAACCACACATAAAATCTGGTCTTAATAGTTTGTTTAAACTGCAGAAAAGTCCCGAGACAATTTTTAGACGTAGAAGTATTTGTTTACAATCTGACGCCCAGGAGGGCGGCGATACATTTGTATTGACTTTCGTTGTTGAGGATGGATAAAGGGAAATATTTCGAAGTGTTTTTTGCATGAATGAACAGAATTTCGCGAAAAGAATGTCAATCGTTAACGTTGAGTGAAAAAACAAAATAAAATAAAACGTTTGACTACAAAAAATGCTTCCGGTTATATCAGATTTTCATCCAATGATACTTATTTTTTGTATTCAATTTAACCTATTACTTGGGGGGGGGGGGGCTCTATGGCCGAGTAAAGTACTTAGTCTACTGTTGATCACGTGGTCTGTCAACACTGAGGTTGCGGGTTCGACTCTCACGTCCCGCAGGGTGTACTCGTCTCCAATCTTAATTGATAACGGTTGCCAGTTTTCCTACCGCAGGTCAGGGGTTTTCTCCTGGTACTCCGGCTTCCTCCCCCAATAAAAACTAGACGCCATGATATAGCTGAAAAATTGCTGAAAGTGGCCGTAAACACCAAAACCACCAACCAACCAACCTGGTACTTGGTATTTCGTTGATATCGCTATCGATAAGCGTACCTTTTTTCAAAATCGAAAACCAGAATAAATGGTTTATAATAATTGTGTATATAATTTCAACCAATATAAAAAGCTATTTTTTGTATATAATTCCGGATTCCGGAGTATGCCGTCTTTTGTAAGATGCAATAAAAAACTATTATGTCAATAATTTATTTTGTTGAACCACATGAACATTAGTTTTAATTCAAGTACATTTATGATTTAATACATGACAAAAGAATTACATGTGCGCACATTTAGAAATCGGTAATTCAAACAGATTCTAACCGAATGTTTATTAGATAGAGTATGTTTTTATTTCGATCTAAAATCTGAGGTGCTTGCCACACCAGCCTTTATGTTATATAACAGCCTACTGCGATTATTTATGCTTATCTGGACCTCTATACGTACAATTTTTTTAGCCAATCTAAAATTGAAAAGACAATTTTGCATGCATTTTTTTATATCAGATTATCTTTCTCTTATAGCTGCTATATTGTCCAGATGATCTGTATTTTGCATTGATTGTTTATGTTTGAATGGTTTTCAAAGCCTTTTTCAGTATTTTTTTAGCTATAAAATGTCGTGCAGTTTTTAGTTTTTATTGGGGGGAGGAAGCCGAAGTAGCCGGGAAGGCCCCAAAAAATGATATAGCTGAAAAATGGCTGAAAGTGGCATTAAACA
The DNA here is from genome assembly GCA_944474755.1 of Limnoperna fortunei. Taxonomy (NCBI): domain Eukaryota; kingdom Metazoa; phylum Mollusca; class Bivalvia; order Mytilida; family Modiolidae; genus Limnoperna; species Limnoperna fortunei. The sequence continues at coordinate 89,313,718 of OX104118.1, forward strand.
ACATTTAAACAAACAAATATAAAATAACTTCTGTAACATAGATATAAAATGTTTTACATGCGTCCGTAAAAAAATTATCATACAGACAAACATGAAGAATAATTTTGCGACGAATTGATGCTCTGCATCGCCTAAATATACCTGAAATATTGCTGCTCGGGCGTTAAACACCATTAATCAATCAATCAATCAATCAATCAATCAATCAAAAGTTTACTTGTTCTGTAATTATTAAACAATAGCGACCTTATCGAAGCAGAAATAAAAAATCGGATAGATGATTTCATTTTTCCAACGCACAGTCGGTATTATATTCTATTTACCCTTTGACCTCATGACACTTCGCCTCTCGAAAAAAGCAAGTCACGTGATCGTAATTCTGTTACTTGATAAGTCAAAAAACCAATAGGACGGGGGTTCGGAACAGGGCGTTAATTGGACAAGGGGTTCGATACAGGTTTGTAAATTAGCAATTCACCTTTCAAATTGTGTACAATTATTATTAGATTTTACCGTCTGTTTGTTTAAAAAATTATTTCGTATTGGAATTTAAGAATTAAGAACGATAGAGATGAGCTGCCATTTGTAAAATTTTATATCAAACAACTTATACAAAAATGTTAAATATTTTTTATTTGAAGTACAGCGCAAATTAATTAACACGTTGGATTTTGGCGGACTTTAACATTGACATTATTAGTAACAATGAACTTACCGTCAATGACAAGCCAATCATCAACTGAAACGTCACAAACGAACTTGTGACGTAACAGATTCATTGATATGACTGAAAATAGTATACAGTTATTTCCTATGTGATTTGGGAACACTGAGTCAAACTGTTGGTCCGAGGTGGAGGGGATAGTGTTTTGAACTGGGTTCAAACACCATTCCTGACACCGAGGGACAACTGTTTGAGTGATCCAAAATCACATATATAATTAAGAAATAATTCATGGCTGCCCCAATTTTATGGATTATTTAAATATGGGTAGGCATTATATTCATGAATATTTTGCCATGAGCTGGGACTGTTTATGTGTTGTTGTGTTTGCGTGAGAAATGAAAACTGCTTACCGCATTTGGTCGATCTTATGCTCCTGTTTTAGATCCACAATCGTGCAAATTTAAATCGACAGTTATTTTCCACAATTAATCAACATTTTGAAATTCGGTTGCGTTTTCATTTTGATACGTAACGGTAAATTCGTTTGTGGTGGGGGCGGGAAAAGTCTCGCGGTTTGCATTGAACGTCATTGTAAACAACGCAACGCCCCTTGAATACACAACGTAGCTATTTACCCTTGTAACATGTAAACAATAAAGGCATAGAATAGAAAATGGACTTGTTATCGTGAAAACATGTTATCTATGGGATTTTCTTACAAAGGTACAAAATAAAATAAATTTTAAAGCAAAAACATCAACACACGGGGGTTTTTGAAATGGCTGGAACAGCCGTATTTTGTTGAATATTTAAATAGAGTGGTGTTTCCAAAGCGTTTGAAGGACGTCATATTAGAATAACTGTTTTATTACCTGATCAATTACTGTTTTAACAGTACTAAGAAAAAAAGGAAAAAGAAAATTTTGCTATTTTCACCTGACAGATTGTACTTTGTTTAAATACTTCAACACATTTTATTTATTGATAAATAGTCATGGGGTTCTTTCCAAACAACGAGAATAAAGTCATTTTGTTTCTTTACTGTTCCTCGTGAAATTAGCGGGAAAAAAATGACGTCAGAGTACGCGATGGGGAAACACTCGAAACTATTGACCGGTCAACAGTTCGCGAACGTGGACGTTTTTAGAATTTCAGAAAACAGTAAAAAAATAGGTATCAGGTAACAATGCAAAATGGAGACCACTTGCATCAAGGGTTGACGGACATGGCCGACAGGAAATAGTTCGAAATAGAGATTATTCTTTCCGACCATTGACTAAAATTGCCGAGAAATGTTCGTTGAACGGATCAAGTGTATGAACACTTGTTGCAAAAGAAAGAAAGAAAGAAATGTGAGTTCATGTAGAAAAGAAATAAACGGCTTGAAATATAAGGAATATAAGCTGCTTCGTTTACAAACTTTGTGTATGAACTGGTCATCTAGCTCACAAATTGTACATTAAGCTCGTTCGTTATTATATCAATAAATTACTCCAAAACAGATTTTCTTTCTACAGGATAAATATTGAACGAATTGATACTAATTTTATGGTATTGATCACAAAATAAAACATTCGTCCGGTCAGTGTATATTTGCGCTCTGATCTCGCGGAGATTTAGTCAGCAATAGAATCCAAACGAGTGACATATCCCGTTAGTTCTCGTCCCAAATTTCTTTAAACCGCGAATGTCTTATGTGACCTTTTACCGTTATTGCTATAGCCTTTAATTCGTTGTATTACTCTACCATTTTATCGTATGTCGTAAAATATACATATTTTATAAATAAAATAGACAAAAATTTTAATGTTTGCATCCATTTCTCATGTCTTCGTTGTAACGAAACCTTATTATGTAATAATACAAACCTATGATCCGGAATCCCTAATAAAAACACGGAGATTACCATAAATACACCGGCGGTAATACCGGGTATACATAGTAAAAAATACAAGACTTTTTGATACAATCCAAATTCTCCGATTTTTTCCAGAATTTCATCGTAGTCCATCTTGACAGGCTGTTATCATTGTACACTTATCAACAAATCGTTACAACATAGATATGGGGGTTAAATATACAACTTAAATATTATACTGTTTGTTTATTATCTGTACGAACCCTATGTTTTGACACTTAATATCGGTTGAGCCCTATGTTCTCAAACTCTCCTGTGCTCAAATTATTACCAAAACTCATCTTCATTTATCGATCCTCATTTAATATGTTGGAGTTCTAAAAAGTACACTAGGGAAAAAAATTTCACAAAGTTTTAATATAAAAACGAAAAGAAAAAAACATGTTAGAAATTAAATTATAATATTAAGCAGTTAGAAGATAAAAAAACGACCTGAGATGTTAGAATCACAAATTTATAGAGTTTAATATTTAAAGTAAGAAAATAGCATTAGAAGATAGAAGTTGTTATTATTAGTAAAAAATGGAGCAAATATTTAGTAAGAGAATGACATTAAAGGATGCAAAAGTAAAACATTACAGGTTAGAGCAGTTAAAATATTTTTTAGACGTTAGAGATAGACAACATTAGAACTTAACAATAGGATACTTTGATGTAGGTCGCTGTAGGGATTTCTCAACAAGAGAAAATGTAATATTCACCGAGCCGCTATCAAAGGCAACTTTTCGATTCTGGCATTCTGTTTTAATGACACAAAGAGTGCGAGATAATCTTTTCCGAAGAATACATTAATATTATTATTCTTATAAATGTTATATACATGTAAACATGCATGTACTATAAATAGATGTGCTGGAACAAGTTTGAGTATTACAGTATAGGTATCGCATGTTGCTGTAGAAATTGGTGGTGATACTGGTACATACCAGGACAGTAGGTCTCGAATGTTGCTGTAGAAATTGGTGGTGATACTGGTACATACCAGGACAGTAGGTCTCGCATGTTGCTGTAGAAATTGGTGGTGATACTGGTACATACCAGGACAGTAGGCCTCGCATGTTGCTGTAGATATTGGTGGTGATACAGGTACATACCAGGACAGTAGGTCTCGCATGTTGATGTAGAGATTGGTGGTGATACTGGTACATACCAGGACAGTAGGTCTCGCAAGTTGCTGTGGAGATTAGTGGTGATACTGGAACATACCAGGACAGTAGGTCTCGCATGTTGATGTAGAGATTGGTGGTGATACTGGTACATACCAGGACAGTAGGTCTCGCATATTGCTGTAGAAATTGGTGGTGATACTGGTACATACCAGGACAGTAGGTCTTGCATGTTGTTGTAGATATTGGTGGTGATACAGGTACATACCAGGACAGTAGGTCTCGCATGTTGCTGTAAAAATTGGTGGTGATACTGGTACATACCAGGACAGTATGTCTCGCATGTTGCTGTAGAGATTGGTGGTGATACTGGTACATACCAGGACAGTAGGTCTCGCATGTTGCTGTAGATATTGGTGGTGATACAGGTACATACCAGGACAGTAGGTCTCGCATGTTGCTGTAGAGATTGGTGGTGATACTGGTACATACCAGGACAGTAGATCTCGCATGTTGCTGTAGAAATTGGTGGTGATACTGGTACATACCAGGGCAGTAGGTCTCGCATGTTGCTGTACATATTGGTGGTGATACTGGTACATACCAGGACAGTAGGTCTCGCATGTTGATGTAGAGATTGGTGGTGATACTGGTACATACCAGGACAGTAGGTCTCGCATGTTGCTGTAGAAATTGGTGGTGATACTGGTACATACCAGGACAGTAGGTCTCGCATGTTGCTGTAGATATTGGTGGTGATACTGGTACATACCAGGACAGTAGGTCTCGCATGTTGCTGTAGACATTGGTGGTGATACTGGTACATACCAGGACAGTAGGTCTCGCATGTTGCTGTAGAAATTGGTGGTGATACTGGAACATACCAGGACAGTAGGTCTCGCATGTTGCTGTAGAAATTGGTGGTGATACTGGTACATACATGTACCAGGACAGTAGGTCTCGCATGTTGCTGTAGAAATTGGTGGTGATACTGGTACATACCAGGACAGTAGGTCTCGCATGTTGCTGAAGAAATTGGTAGTGATACTGGTACATACCAGGACAGTAGGTCTCGCATGTTGCTGTAGAAATTGGTGGTGATACTGGTACATACCAGGACAGTAGGTCTCGCATGTTGCTGTAGAGATTGGTGGTGATACTGGTACATACCAGGACAGTAGGTCTCGCATGTTGATGTAGAGATTGGTGGTGATACTGGTACATACCAGGACAGTAGGTCTCGCATGTTGCTGTAGATATTGGTGGTGATACAGGTACATACCAGGACAGTAGGTCTCGCATGTTGCTGTAGAAATTGATGGTGATACTGGTACATACCAGGACAGTACTCACATGTTGCTGTAGAAATTGGTGGTGATGCTGGTACATACCAGGACAGTAGGTCTCGCATGTTGCTGTAGAAATTGGTTGTGATACAGGTACATACCAGGACAGTACTCACATGTTGCTGTAGAAATTGGTGGTGATACTGGTACATACCAGGACAGTACTCACATATTGCTGTAGAAATTGGTGGTGATACTGGTACATACCAGGACAGTACTCACATGTTGCTGTAGAAATTGGTGGTGATACTGGTACATACCTGGACAGTACTCACATGTTGCTGTAGAAATTGGTGGTGATACTGGTACATACCAGGACAGTAGGTCTCGCATGTTGCTGTAGAAATTGGTTGTGATACAGGTACATACCAGGACAGTAGGTCTCGCATGTTGCTGTAGAAATTGGTTGTGATACAGGTACATACCAGGACAGTAGGTCTCGAATGTTGCTATAGAAATTGGTAGTGATACTGGTACATACCAAGACAGTAGGTCTCGCATGTTGCTGCAGAGATTGGTGGTGATACTGGTACATACCAGGACAGTAGGTCTCGAATGTTGCTATAGAAATTGGTAGTGATACTGGTACATACCAAGACAGTAGGTCTCGCATGTTGCTGCAGAGATTGGTGGTGATACTGGTACATACCAGAACAGTAGGTCTCGCATGTTGCTGTAGAGATTGGTGGTGATACAGGTACATACCAGGACAGTAGGTCTCGCATGTTGATGTAGAGATTGGTGGTGATACTGGTGCATACTAAGACAGTAGGTCTCGCATGTTGCTGTAGAAATTGGTAGTGATACTGGTGCATACTAAGACAGTAGGTCTCGCATGTTGCTGTAGAAATTGGTAGTGATACTGGTGCATACTAAGACAGTAGGTCTCGCATGTTGCTGTAGAAATTGGTAGTGATACTGGTACATACCAGGACAGTAGGTCTCGCATGTTGCTGTAGAGATTGGTGGTGATACTGGTACATACCAGGACAGTAGGTCTCGCATGTTGCTGTAGAAATTGGTGGTGATACTGGTACATACTAGGACAGTAGGTCTCGCATGTTGCTGTAGAAATTGGTGGTGATACTGGTACATACGAGAACAGTAGGTCTCGCATGTTGCTGTAGAAATTGGTGTTGATACATGTACATACCAGGACAGTAGGTCTGGCATGTTGCTGTAGATATTGGTGGTGATACTGGTACATACCAGGACAGTAGGTCTCGCTTGTTGCTGTAGAAATTGGTGGTGATACTGGTACATACGAGAACAGTAGGTCTCGCATGTTGCTGTAGAGATTGGTGGTGATACTGGTACGTACCAAGACAGTTGGTCTCGCATGTTGCTGAAGAAATTGGTGGTGATACTGGTACATACCAGGGCAGTAGGTCTCGCATGTTGCTGTAGATATTGGTGGTGATACTGGTACATACAAGGACAGTAGGTCTCGCATGTTGCTGTAGAAATTGGTGGTGATACTGGTGCATACCAGGACAGTAGGTCTCGCATGTTGCTGTAGAAATTGGTGGTGATACTGGTACATACCAGGACAGTAGGTCTCGCATGTTGCTGTAGAAATTGGTGGTGATACTGGTACATACGAGAACAGTAGGTCCCGCATGTTGCTGTAGAAATTGGTAGTGATACTGGTACATACCAGGGCAGTAGGTCTCGCATGTTGCTGTAGAAATTGGTGGTGATACTGGTACATACCAGGACAGTAGGTCTCGCATGTTGCTTTAGATATTGGTGGTGATACAGGAACATACCAGGACAGTATGTCTCGCATGTTGCTGTAGAAATTGGTGGTGATACAGGTACATACTAAGACAGTAGGTCTCGCATGTTGCTGTAGAAATTGGTGGTGATACTGGTGCATACCAGGACAGTAGGTCTCGCATGTTGCTGTACAAATTGGTGGTGATACTGGTACATACCAGGACAGTAGGTCTCGCATGTTGCTGTAGAAATTGGTGGTGATACTGGTACATACCAAGACAGTAGGTCTCGCATGTTGCTGTAGAGATTGGTGGTGATACAGGTACATACCAGGACAGTTGGTCTCGCATGTCGCTGTAGATATTGGTGGTGATACTGGTACATACCAGGACAGTAGGTCTCGCATGTTGATGTAGAGATTGGTGGTGATACTGGTACATACCAGGACAGTAGGTCTCGCATGTTGATGTAGAGATTGGTGGTGATACTGGTACATACCAGGACAGTAGGTCTCGCATGTTGATGTAGAGATTGGTGGTGATACTGGTACATACCAGGACAGTAGGTCTCGCATGTTGATGTAGAGATTGGTGGTGATACTGGTACATACCAGGACAGTAGGTCTCGCATGTTGCTGTAGAAATTGGTGGTGATACTGGTACATACCAGGACAGTACTCACATGTTGCTGTAGAAATTGGTGGTGATACTGGTACATACCAGGACAGTAGGTCTCGCATGTTGCTGTAGAAATTGGTTGTGATACAGGTACATACCAGGACAGTACTCACATGTTGCTGTAGAAATTGGTGGTGATACTGGTACATACCAGGACAGTACTCACATGTTGCTGTAGAAATTGGTGGTGATACTGGTACATACCAGGACAGTACTCACATGTTGCTGTAGAAATTGGTGGCGATACTGGTACATACCAGGACAGTAGGTCTCGCTTGTTGCTGTAGAAATTGGTGGTGATACTGGTACATAGGAGAACAGTAGGTCTCGCATGTTGCTGTAGAGATTGGTGGTGATACTGGTACGTACCAAGACAGTTGGTCTCGCATGTTGCTGAAGAAATTGGTGGTGATACTGGTACATACCAGGACAGTAGGTCTCGCATGTTGCTGCAGATATTGGTGGTGATACAGGTACATGCCAGGACAGTAGGCCTCGCATTTTGCTGTAGATATTGGTGGTGATACTGGTACAAACCAGGACAGTAGGTCTCGCATGGTGCTGTAGATATTGGTGGTGATACTGGTACATACCAGGACAGTAGGCCTCGAATGTTTCTGTAGATATTGGTGGTGATACTAGTACATACCAGGACAGTAGGTCTCGCATGTTGCTGTAGATATTGGTGGTGATACAGGTACATACCAGGACAGTACTCACATGTTGCTGTAGAAATTGGTGGTGATACTGGTACATACCAGGACAGTACTCACATGTTGCTGTAGAAATTGGTGGTGATACTGGTACATACCAGGACAGTACTCACATGTTGCTGTAGAAATTGGTGGCGATACTGGTACATACCAGGACAGTACTCACATGTTGCTGTAGAAATTGGTGGCGATACTGGTACATACCAGGACAGTAGGTCTCGCTTGTTGCTGTAGAAATTGGTGGTGATACTGGTACATAGGAGAACAGTAGGTCTCGCATGTTGCTGTAGAGATTGGTGGTGATACTGGTACGTACCAAGACAGTTGGTCTCGCATGTTGCTGAAGAAATTGGTGGTGATACTGGTACATACCAGGACAGTAGGTCTCGCATGTTGCTGCAGATATTGGTGGTGATACAGGTACATACCAGGACAGTAGGTCTCGCATGGTGCTGTAGATATTGGTGGTGATACTGGTACATACCAGGACAGTAGGCCTCGAATGTTTCTGTAGATATTGGTGGTGATACTAGTACATACCAGGACAGTAGGTCTCGCATGTTGCTGTAGATATTGGTGGTGATACATGTACATACCAAGACAGTAGGTCTCGCATGTTGCTGTAGATATTGGTGGTGATACTGGTACATACCAGCGTCCGGACAGTAGGTCTCGCATGTTGCTGTATATATTGGTGGTGACACTGTTACATACGAGGACAGTAGGTCTCGCATGTTGCTGTAGATATTGGTGGGGATACAGGTACATACCAGGACAGTAGGTCTCGCATGTTGCTGTAGAGATTGGTGGTGATACTGGTACATACCAGGACAGTAGGTCTCGCATGTTGCTGTAGATATTGGTGGTGATACTGGTACATACATTGTACCAGGACAGTAGGTCTCGCATGTTGCTGTAAAAATTGGTGGTGATACTGGTGCATACCAGGACAGTAGGTCTCGCATGTTGCTGTAAAAATTGGTGGTGATACTGGTACATACGAGGACAGTAGGTCTCGCATGTTGCTGTAGATATTGGTGGTGATACAGGTACATACCAGGACAGTAGGTCTCGCATGTTGCTGTAGATATTGGTGGGGATACAGGTACATACCAGGACAGTTGGTCTCGCATGTTGCTGAAGAAATTGGTAGTGATACTGGTACATACCAGGACAGTAGGTCTCGCATGTTGCTGTAGATATTGGTGGTGATACAGGTACATACCAGGACAGTAGGTCTCGCATGTTGCTGTAGATATTGGTGGGGATACAGGTACATACCAGGACAGTTGGTCTCGCATGTTGCTGTAGATATTGGTGGTGATACAGGTACATACCAGGACAGTAGGTCTCGCATGTTGCTGTAGATATTGGTGGGGATACAGGTACATACCAGGACAGTTGGTCTCGCATGTTGCTGAAGAAATTGGTAGTGATACTGGTACATACCAGGACAGTAGGTCTCGCATGTTGCTGTAGAGATTGGTGGTGATACTGGTACATACCAGGACAGTAGGTCTCGCATGTTGCTGTAGAAATTGGTAGTGATACTGGTACATACCAGGACAGTAGGTCTCGCATGTTGCTGTAGAAATTGGTGGTGATACAGGTACATACGAGAACAGTAGGTCTCGCATGTTGCTGTGAGATTGGTGGTGATACTGGTACGTACCAAGACAGTTGGTCTCGCATGTTGCTGAAGAAATTGGTGGTGATACTGGTACATACCAGGGCAGTAGGTCTCGCATGTTGCTGTAGAAATTGGTGGTGATACTGGTACATACCAGGACAGTAGGTCTCGCATGTTGCTGTAGAAATTGGTGGTTATACTGGTGCATACCAGGACAGTAGGTCTCGCATGTTGCTGTGGAGATTGGTGGTGATACTGGTACATACCAGGACAGTAGGTCTCGCATGTTGCTGTAGAGATTGGTGGTGATACTGGTACGTACCAAGACAGTTGGTCTCGCATGTTGCTGAAGAAATTGGTTGTGATACTGGTACATACCAGGGCAGTAGGTCTCGCATGTTGCTGTAGAAATTGGTGGTGATACTGGTACATACTAGGACAGTAGGTCTCGCATGTTGCTGTAGAAATTGGTGGTGATACTGGTACATACCAGGACAGTAGGTCTCGCATGTTGCTGTAGAAATTGGTGGTGATACTGGTACATACGAGAACAGTAGGTCTCGCATGTTGCTGTAGAAATTGGTGGTTATACTGGTGCATACCAGGACAGTAGGTCTCGCATGTTGCTGTAGAAATTGGTGGTGATACTGGTACATACCAGGACAGTAGGTCTCGCATGTTGCTGTAGAAATTGGTGGTGATACATGTACATACCAGGACAGTAGGTCTGGCATGTTGCTGTAGATATTGGTGGTGATACAGGTACATACCAGGACAGTTGGTCTCGCTTGTTGCTGTAGAAATTGGTGGTGATACTGGTACATACCAAGACAGTTGGTCTCGCATGTTGCTGAAGAAATTGGTGGTGATACTGGTACATACCAGGGCAGTAGGTTTCGCATGTTGCTGTAGAAATTGGTGATGATACTGGTACATACCAGGACAGTAGGTCTCGCATGTGGCTGTAGATATTGGTGGTGATACAGGTACATACCAGGACAGTACTCGCATGTTGCTGTAGAAATTGGTGGTGATACTGGTACATACCAGGGCAGTAGGTCTCGCATGTTGCTTTAGAAATTGGTGGTGATACTGGTACATACCAGAACAGTACTCGCATGTTGCTGTAGAAATTGGTGGTGATACAGGTACATACCAGGACAGTACTCGCATGTTGCTGTAGAAATTGGTGGTGATACTGGTACATACCAGGACAATAGGTCCCGCATGTTGCTTTAGAAATTGGTGGTGATACTGGTACATACCAGAACAGTAGGTCTCGCATGTTGCTGTAGATATTGGTGGTGATACAGGTACATACCAGGACAGTACTCGCATGTTGCTGTAGAAATTGGTGGTGATACTGGTACATACCAGGACAATAGGTCTCGCATGTTGCTTTAGAAATTGGTGGTGATACTGGTACATACCAGAACAGTAGGTCTCGCATGTTGCTGTAGAAATTGGTGGTGATACTGGTACATGCCAGGACAGTAGGCCTCGCATTTTACTGTGTTATTGGTGGTGATACTGGTACAAACCAGGACAGTAGGTCTCGCATGGTGCTGTAGATATTGGTGGTGATACTGGTACATACCAGGACAGTAGGCCTCGAATGTTTCTGTAGATATTGGTGGTGATACTGGTACATACCAGGACAGTAGGTCTCGCATGTTGCTGTAGAGATTGGTGGTGATACTGGTACATACCAGGACAGTAGGTCTCGCATGTTGCTGTAAAAATTGGTGGTGATACTGGTACATACCAGGACAGTAGGTCTCGCATGTTGCTGTAGATATTGGTGGTGATACAGGTACATACCAGGACAGTAGGTCTCGCATGTTGCTGTAGATATTGGTGGTGATACAGGTACATACCAGGACAGTAGGTCTCGCATGTTGTTGTAGATATTGGTGGTGATACAGGTACATACCAGGACAGTAGGTCTCGCATGTTGCTGTAGATATTGGTGGTGATACAGGTACATACCAGGACAGTAGGTCTCGCATGTTGTTGTAGATATTGGTGGTGATACTGGTACATACCAGGACAGTAGGTCTCGCATGTTGCTGTAGAAATTGGTGGTGATACTGGTACATACCAGGACAGTAGGTCTCGCATGTTGCTGTAGATATTGGTGGTGATACTGGTACATACAAGGACAGTAGGTCTCACATGTTGCTGTAGATATTGGTGGTGATACTGGTACATACAAGGACAGTAGGTCTCGCATGTTGCTGTAGAAATTGGTGGTGATACTGGTACATACCAGGACAGTAGGTCTCGCATGTTGCTGTAGATATTGGTGGTGATACAGGAACATACCAGGACAGTATGTCTCGCATGTTGCTGTAGATATTGGTGGTGATACTGGTACATACCAGTACAGTAGGTCTCTCATGTTGCTGTAGATATTGGTGGTGATACAGGAACATACCAGGACAGTATGTCTCGCATGTTGCTGTAGATATTGGTGGTGATACTGGTACATACCAGTACAGTAGGTCTCTCATGTTGCTGTAGATATTGTTGGTGATACTCGTACATACCAGGACAGTAGGTCTCGCATGTTGCTGTAGATATTGGTGGTGATACTGGTACATACCAAGACAGTAGGTCTCGCATGTTGCTGTAGAGATTGGTGGTAATACTGGTACATACCAAGACAGTAGGTCTCGCATGTTGCTGTACAGATTGGTGGTGATACAGGTACATAACAGGACAGTAGGTCTCGCATGTTGCTGTAGAGATTGGTGGTAATACTGGTACATACCAAGACAGTGGGTCTCGCATGTTGCTGTACAGATTGGTGGTGATACAATTACATACCAGGACAGTAGGTCTCGCATGTTGCTGTAGAGATTGGTGGTGATACTTGTACATACCATGACAGTAGGTCTCGCATGTTGCTGTAGAGATTGGTGGTGATACTGGTACATACCAGGACAGTAGGTCTCGCATGTTGCTGTAGATATTGGTGGTGATACTGGTACATACCAGGACAGTAGGTCTCGCATGTTGCTGTAGATATTGGTGGTGATACTGGTACATACATTGTACCAGGACAGTAGGTCTCGCATGTTGCTGTAGATATTGGTGGTGATACAGGTACATACTAATACAGTGGGTCTCGCATGTTGCTGTAGATATTGGTGGTGATACTGGTACATACCAGGACAGTAGGTCTCGCATGTTGCTGTGGAGATTAGTGGTGATACTGGAACATACCAGGACAGAAGGTCTCTCATGTTGCTGTAGATATTTGGGGTGATACTGGTTCATACCAGGACAGCATGTCTCGCATGTTGCTGTAGAGATTGGTGGTGATGCTGGTACATACCAGGACAGTAGGTCTAACATTTTGCTTTAGAGATTGGTGGTAATACTGGTACATATCAGGACAGCAGGTCTCGCATGAAGCTGTAGAGATTGGTGGTGATACAGGTACATACCAGGACAGTAGGTCTCGCATGTTGCTGTAGATATTGGTGGTGATACTGGTACATACCAGGACAGTAGGTCTCGCATGTTGCTGTAGAGATTGGTGGTGATACTGGTACATACCAGGACAGTAGGTCTCGCATGTTGCTGTAGATATTGGTGGTGATACTGGTACACACCAGGACAGTAGGTCTCGCATGTTGTTGTAGAGATTGGTGGTGATACTGGTACATACCAGGACAGTAGATCTCGCATGTTGCTGTAGAAATTGGTGGTGATACTGGTACATACCAGGGCAGTAGGTCTCGCATGTTGCTGTACATATTGGTGGTGATACTGGTACATACCAGGACAGTATGTCTCGCATGTTGATGTAGAAATGGGTGGTGATATAGGTACATACCAGGACAGTAGGTCTCGCATGTTGCTGTAGAAATTGGTGGTGATACTGGTACATACCAGGACAGTAGGTCTCGCATGTTGCTGTAGAAATTGGTAGTGATACTGGTACATACCAGGCTCTACATAATACACAAACACATACCGCCACCTGGTGGCCATACTGGTATATACCGTGCTCTACATTATACAGAAACACATACCGCCACCTGGTGGTAATACTAGTGCTTACCAGGCTCTAAATTATACACATATACCGCTATCTGGTCGTGAAACTGGTACATACCAGGCTCTATATATACATAAACACATACCGCCACCTGGTGGTGATACAAGTACTTAGCAGCTCTACATTATACACAAACACGTATCGCCACCTCGTGGTACATATCAGGCTACATTATACAGAAACACGTGCCGCCGATTGGTGGTGATAATGGTACATACCAGGCTCAACATTATAAAGAAGCACATTCCACCGACTGGTGGTGCAACTGGTACATATCAGACTCTACATTATAAAGAAACATACCGCCGCCTAGTAGTGATACTGGTACTGGTACATACCTGGCTCTACATTATAAAGAAACACATTCCGCCGCCTGGTGGTGCTACTGGTAGATACCTGGTACTACATTATACAAAATACGTACCGCCACCTGGTGGTGATACCGGTACATACCAGGCGAGTTCGTGTCGTCGGTTGCAGAACGACTGATGGTGATTCTGTTACAGCTCTTGGCAAAGGTATTTTCTTATTACCTGTATTGATTATAGTCAGATGACCTTTTGAGGGAAATTTTCTATTGTCCGGTTGGTTGGTTATTCTTTCCATGATAAGTTTTGGTCACTTAATGACAGTGAATCAGATGTCAAACTTGCACTGATATAGTTCTCAAGTATTTCAAGACTGATGTGAAGTTTTACTTCTACTGTTGTCTCAATTCTAACTCGTAAGGTCAGCTGTATATATTTTGTTCCTCAAAAAACAATTTGTATTTTTAACATTGCTTGTATGGTATGATTGCATACGAGGTTGATAGGATGTATAAAGCTGAAAATCTAAAATAGTAATCTTAAGGACCAAGTTGTGATGGACTGGACAAATATAAAGTGTAAGAATGAACTTTCTTAGTTGAAAATAAATGGTTCATTATTTGTTTTAAATATTTTCCTCTTGTTTGAATCGGACTATACGTACATGTTTTCATGTTTTGTGTACTTAGTAGGTGTTTAGGTTATGAGCTAATATTTAAAATATTAAATACAACAGTAAACATCCTCTTCAGGTCGAACCAATGAGACTTTTATATACACACGTATAATTGTAAGATACACTCATTTTGAGTCCTTCGTTAAATTACAAATACATGTCACCTTATCATGTAAGAGTTATCGTTCGTTGCACTAGTTTTTATCATATTTTGTCCTTAGTGTTTTGTACGGTCTTTTTGTTTGACTGTTATTGTTACTACTCTTAATAAAGGATCCAGGTGTTCACCGAGTGTTTATTATAAATGATGCTTCATGAATGCGGTTTCACTGGTACATACCAGGACAGTACGTCTCGACTGCTGCTGTAGACTGGTGGTGATACTGGTACATACCAGGACAGTAGGTCTCGACTGCTGTAGAGACTAGTCGTGATACTGGAACATTCCATGCTCTACATTATACAGAAACACATACCGCCACCTGGTGGTGATACTGGTACATACCAGGACAGTAGGTCTCGACTGCTGCTGTAGAGACTGGTGGTGATACTGGTACATACCATACTCTTTATTATACAGAAACACATACCGCCACCTGGTGGTGATACTGGTACATACAAGGCTCCACATTATACAGAAACACGTACCGCCACCTTGTGGTGATACTGGTACATACCAGAACAGTAGGTCTCGACTGCTGCTGTAGAGACTGGTGGTGATACTGGTACATACCATACTCTTTATTATACAGAAACACATACCGCCACATGGTGGTGATACTGGTACATACCAGAACAGTAGGTCTCGACTGCTGCTGTAGAGACTGGTGGTGATACTGGAACATACTAGGCTCTACATTATAAAGACCCACATACCGCCACCTGGGGGTGATACTGGTACATACCATACTCTACATTATACAGAAACACATACCGCCACCTGGTGCTGTAGAGACTGGTGCTGATACTGGTATATATCAGTCCCTACACTATACAGAAACACGTACCGCATCCCGGTGGTGACTCTGGTACCTTCCAGGTTCTACGTTGGACAGAAACACGTACCGCTTCCTGGTGCTGACTCTGGTACCCACCAGGCTCTACATTGGACAGAAACCACGTGGTGGTGATACTGGTACATACTAGGACAGTAGGTCTCGCCTGTTTCTGCGGAGATTGGTGGTGATAAGGGTATATATCAGGCCCTACATTAAACAGAAACACGTACCGCCATCTCGTGGTGATACTGGTACTTAGCAACTCTACATTATAAAGAAACACGTACCGCTACCTGGTAGTGATACTGGTACCTACCAGGCTCTACATTATTCGGAAAAATGTACCACCCCCTAGTGGTGATACTGGTACATACCGGTCTCTACATTATGCAATACACGCATCGCCACCTGGTGGTAATACTGGTCAGGCCAGGTTCTACATTATACAAAACACGTATCGCCACCTGGTGGTGAAAATGGTACTTACCAGGACAGTAGGTCTCGCCTGTTGCTGTAGAGACTGGTGGTGATACTGGTCATACCACCAGATTTTACATTTTACGAAACACGTACCGCCACCTGGTGGTGATAATGGTCCATACCAGGCTCTACATTATATAGACCCACATACCGCCACCTGGTGGTGATACTGGTGCATACCGGGCTCTACATTATACAGAAACACGTACCGCCACCTGGTGGTGATACTGGTTCATAACATTCTCTACATTATACAGAAACACGTTCCGCGCCTGGTGGTGATACTGGTCATGCCAGGCTCTACATTATACAAAACACGTATCGCCACCTGGTGGTGAAAAATGGTACGTACCAGAACAGTAGGTCTCGCCGATACTGGTACATACAAGGCTGTAATTTATACAGGATCACATACCGCCACCTGGTGGTGATAATGGTACATACTAGGTTCTATATTATACAGAAACATGTAACGCAACCTGGTGGTGATACTGGTCATATGACCAGACTTTACATTTTACAGAAACGTGGTGATAATGGTCTATACCGGGCTCTACATTATGTAGACCCACATACCGCCGCCTGGTGGTGATAATGGTCATACCAGGCTCTACTTTATACAGAAACACATACCGCCACCTGGTGGTGATACTGGTACATACCATGCTCTACTTTATACAGAAACACATACCGCCACCTGGTGGTGATACTGGTACATACCATGCTCTACATTATACAGAAACACATACCGCCTCGCTATGCATATTATGGACAAAACTTGTATGTATTTTGATTCGAAAACTTACAGTTTTCAATATTTTATTAATATTTAACACATTATTCTTGATTCATATTCTGTCTATTATTTCATAATGTTACATGTCTTTATGAACTTTCTGTTAGTTATAGTCGCCTTAAAGTCTTAAGGAAGACTTGATAATGTGCGTTTAGGTGGAACTCCGTGTGGTTTGTCCGAATCTTTGGCAGCATTCTCAAAGAATAGAATTCTAAAAAATGCAAAAAAAACCTTACGTTAAGATTTGTAAAATACGGGAAACGCATGATTAAATATGTGCTACGTTATAGTATGCTTTAATGAAGAACTGTGTATGTTGCAATTAAACACATAGTTATAATGTGCTACATCAATGACTGTGTATGTTACAATTGAACACATAGTTATAGTGTGCTACATCAATGACTGTGTATGTTACAATTGAACACATAGTTATAGTGTGCTACATCAATGATTGTGTATGTTATAATTGAACACAAAGATAAAAAGAAAAAATCTAGAAAAACTATTCTGGTCTTCATAAGACCACTTTTTGAGTATGCCTGTGAAGTTTGGGATAACGTTGGTGTGGGTTACTGCAATAAACTTGAGCAATTGCAGCTAGAGGCGGCTCGAATCGTCACAGGCCTACCAAATTTTACCAATTTAATTAATATTTATACCGAAACGGGGTGGGAGCCTTTAGCTGAGCGTAGAAAACGTAGGAAACTACAAATGTTTTATAATATACAACATAGTTCTGCACCAGCATATCTTTGTAATTTAATACCACTAACAATACAAAGCACGTGTGTAGGTCGACTATCCGCAAAAATCGACTAAACCTAAAAAATTTACGGATAGTCGCAAATCAAAAATTCTTCGACTAAACCAAAAAACGATTTTTGCGACTATCCACAAAATTATTATTTTTCTAAATATAAAAATCATAGTTCAATTTTGATTAATATTATTTCATTCAAATTAAGAGTGATTGTTTCTAACTTTATTTATATGGTTTTAATTGAAACTAGAGCAAGTTGGGATATTTTGGTTTTGAAATAAAATAAGATATCAACACAACTGGCCTTGACATTGCTGCGTAATATTATTGTACGTTTTGATATATATTTAAATTGTAAAGATTAGAATTCTTTAGTTTTTACGTATAATCGAAGTAAGAAATTGTATCGACTAAACCAAATAAAAAACCAAATAAAATGAATAAACTGTACATGGAAATATATGTATATGCGGACATTTTTATGTTAACCCTGATAAAAACAGCCTTAGAAGATGATGGTTATCTAATGCTTCTGAATCATTATTGTTTGTATTGTCATTGCCCGTTGAGGGTCCATAATTGGTCAATAAACTTGTATTTTTGTATTCTTGTATAGACAAAAATATAGTTCTGTTGCGGACAATATTTTTTTAAAGATTAAGTGTGTTCACGAATCATTTATTTCAACAGCTTACTGTTCTCTTTAAATGGGAATGCAAATTTCACAAGAAATACTTTGTATTAGAAATCAGAAACCCTAGCCCCGTAGATGGCCGAGATAAAAATTTAAAACCGGAACCCTGTCAGTTGGTTCAATAACGATATTTTCAGCATTTGGTAAACTAGAAACAATAATTATTCGTGCATTGAACACATTTAAGAATAAGATTATCTCCACAGGTTCCAGGTTGCTCCATGTCGGCAAGGTAGTTTTCAAAATTTTCACCGTAACCGCGCATAAAATTTAATCAATGTATTTGATCACCATCCGTTCTTATGGTGGGATTATTTCGAAGATAGTCTACTAATCCTTGTCGCAATCTACATGGTTGATATCAATACCATGTGTCAGCAGTTGGTGTTGTAATGCATATAGTTGCCATCTCCAGTATTGTTTGTATGAAGTTCTAAACCTGGTTTCTTTTGTAGTTGATAAGAGTGTATCATATCTAGATGAGATTCTTTTACTTTCTTTTATTGATTCTGAAATCATGGTCTGGAGTGGATATCAGTTCCTTTCAGAACTTGGGAGTTTTCCTCCTCTCCTTACTCTAGTATCCTTTCCACTGTGTTCAACAGGACCTCGTCACCTAGGTCATATATACTTGGAGGTTTCTTCGATAATTTTTGTCTTATAATATTGTCGCTTATTACTGATTTTTGATGGTACATGAGTTAAGTTTGGAATGTGACATTACATTAAACAGAAAACAAAATACATTTCAAATAGTCAACTTTGACAACTAAACTGGCACGAACATGATTAATTTGGAAGATTTTTTTCCATAAACAGTAGCTTCAAATTATAAAATGGAAAGAACTCATTTCATAACACAAATGCTTTAAGAACAAGGAAGATATATGTCGGGCATTGTCGAATTTTTGGTCATAAATATATTTGACACGACGAATCAGCAGCATTAAAATATGTTATCAGTCGATAACGTCGGTATAATTTATAAAAAAATGTAGCATTAACAGTTTTAGATTGCCATGAGTTTGTTGGAATGTATAATTAGTATCGAATACGCGAAAATGCTATTAAAAATAACAGACAAGTCTCTGATAATGAGTTGAAAGATTTTATTATAAACACACTTTTTCATTGTTTCTACTGGGACCTTACTGTGAGGGTTCCCATTGCTCGACCCACAGAGTAGCCCAGCGCGTCCCTGGGTGGCGGATAGGGGAGACCCTCTCGTTGGGGGGTGGTTGTCAGGTCACAATACGGAAAGCCTGACCGCGGACCGTAGTGGGTAACGTGTTTGGAGAGTGCCACGCTCCTTGCACGATAAAGAAAACTTTGGTAGATTTCGAAAAAGAGTAGGCTCATTGTAGCCGCTACAAAAGGCTTAATTTTCCGCCCCTACCTAAAACTCCATACTTTTCCAGTGGCAGTCAAAATTGTATTCCCTGTGACCCATCCCACCACATTTTCCGTTGATATATTGTTTGTTAACTTGTTCCCGTCCTGAATATAGATGAAATACTGCTAGCTGGACGTAAAGCAGACATCCAATCAATCAATCAATCAATCAATCAATCAATCAATCAATCAATCAATCAATCATTGTTTCTATCATCATGAAGTCTACGATATCATGTCTAAAGACAACCATTAGTATATATTAACAAATGAATGTATCTTTTTCTGAAAAAGATGACCTAAGTAAAAGTCTGATTTTTACCTTTTCATTTGAAATGAAAAAAAAATTCATATAAAAAATTCAGCTCTAGCATGCCAATAGACCGGTTCCCATCCATCAAATCTCGTCCCGCGATGGGCATGGATGGAGCATGCGTAATCACGCTAAGGCCGAGAACCAGCTCTAGCATGCCAACACAAGTTTCAGCTCTAGCATGCCAACACAAGTTTCATTACATATGTTTAGAAGTTGAGCAAAACAAAGATATAGAACATTTATTTTTTTACTTATTTATATTTTTCCATTAAAAATTTAACAGTTCTTACGTATACATTAAATATGTGAAAGTGTAAATAAATATTACGTAATGTGTTAATTTGAAATAATAATAATCAATATTGAATATAATTATAGTGGTTATATTTAGAAAAATAATAATTTTTGCGGATAGTCGCAAAAATCGTTTTTTGGTTTAGTCGAAGAATTTTTTATTTGCGACTATCCGTAATCTTTTTAGGTTTAGTCGATTTTTGCGGATAGTCGACCTACACACGTCCATGTATCCCTTGCGTAACGGTAATAACATTATGACCCCTTATTGTAGACTGTCCCTGACTAACGAATCTTTCATACCGTCAACTATTCGACAGTGGAACAGTTTGGATATGTCAATCCGTATGTGGAATCTATCTTTAAATTTAAATCCGAATTAAAAAACCTGAACCCATATCGAAAAGTTCCGAAGCATTATGAATATGGACAGCGCAAATTCAATCACACACAACTTAGATGCTTTGCTTCATTTTTAAACTATGATCTGTACAAAGTAAATATTATTACTGATCCATCCTGTCGTTGTGGGTCTAACCGTGAAGATTCGTATCATTATTTCTTTGCATGTTCTAAATATACTAATATTAGAGACAGATTATTTGATAACCTTGCCTGGCTACCAAATTACTGTCCAGTAAATCTAGAACTTTTAACATCTGGCAACCCGTTATTGTCCACCGAACAGAACGAACAAGTTTTTAAACATATATATGAATATATCAAAGGGTCAGAAAGATTCCATATTGTTTAATGCATTAAACACAAGGTTTTTGAATCGCACATATCATCACATCATCCTTATTCTTTATTTTTCCTAATATCTGTAATATTTTTTTCTTTCCGTATACCTTCTCTCTTTCTCCTTGTACATATTTTACTTTACACATATGATATACTATAAATTATATTAATTGTATGCATGCTCCAAGAACGTTCTTATTGTAATATATTATATATTTGGAGAAGACTTCATAAGTTTGTTTAACTTGTGTCTTATCCTATTTGCATATTTGAGCAAATAAAATATGTTTAAACTAACACAAAGTTATAGTGTGCTAATTCAATGACTGTGTATGTTACAATTGAACACATAGTTATAATGTGCTACATCAATGACTGTGTATGTTACAATTGAACACATAGTTATAGTGTGCTACATCAATGACTGTGTATGTTACAATTGAACAGATAGTTATAATGTGCTACATCAATGAGAAGCTGTGTTTATGTTACACAATTGAGTTATATTCTTACGTGTTTTAAACTTATTATCATGTTTTTCAAACAAGTATTCGTCCATTTTACATGAGCTCATATCTTATATCAATATAGCATCCTGTTTCTTAGAAACTTAAATATGTACGAACGAAGTTATCAACCGCATTATACGGAAGTATACCAACACCTATTCCTTACAGTCTAATAATAGACTTTCCCGCCTAACAGCATAATACCAACACCTATTACTTACAGTCTAAGAATATACTTTCCCGCCTAACATCATTATACCAACACCTATTACTTACAGTCAAATAATAGACTATTCCCCGCCTGACATCATTATTCAAACACCTATTACTTACAGTCTAAGAATAGACTTTCCCGCCTGACATCATTATACCAACACCTATTACTTACAGTCTAAGAATAGACTTTCCCGCCTGACATCATTATACCAACACCTATTACTTACAGTCAAATAATAGACTATTCCCCGCCTGACATCATTATTCCAACACCTATTACTTACAGTCTAAGAATAGAATTTCACGCCTAACATCATTATACCAACACCTATTACTTACAGTCTAAGAATAGACTTTCCCGCCTGACATCATTATACCAACACCTATTACTTACAGTCTAAGAATAGACTTTCCCCCGCCTGACATCATTATACCAACACCTATTACTTACAGTCTAAGAATAGACTTTCCCGCCTAACATCATTATACCAACACCTTTTACTTACAATCTAAGAATAGACTTTCCCCCGCCTGACATCATTATACCAACACATATTACTTACAGTCTAAGAATAGACTTTCCCGCCTGACATCATTATACCAACACCTTATCTTACAGTCCAATAATAGACTTTTTCCCGCCTGACATCATTATACCAACACCTATTACTTACAGTCTAAGAATAGACTTTTTCCCGCCTGACATCATTATACCAACACCTATTACTTACAATCTAAGAATAGACTTTTCCCCGCCTTACATCATTATACCAACACCTATTACTTACAGTCTAAGAATAGAATTTCACGCCTAACATCATTATACCAACACCTATTACTTACAGTCTAAGAATAGACTTTCCCGCCTGACATCATTATACCAACACCTATTACTTAAAGTCTAAGAATAGACTTTCCCGCCTGACATCATTATACCAACACCTATTACTTACAGTCTAAGAATAGACTTTCCCCCGTCTGACATCATTATACCAACACTTATTATTTAGTCTAAGAATAGACTTTACCGCCTAACATCATTATACCAACACATATTACTTACAGTCTAAGAATAGACTTTCCCGCCTGACATCATTATACCAACACCTATTACTTACAGTCTAAGAATAGACTTTCCCCCGCCTGACATCATTATACCAACACCTATTACTTACAGTCTAAGAATAGAATTTCACGCCTAACATCATTATACCAACACCTATTACTTACAGTCTAAGAATAGACTTTCCCCCGCCTGACATCATTATACCAACACCTATTACTTACAGTCTAAGAATAGAATTTCACGCCTGACATCATTAACCAACACCTATTACTTACAGTCTAAGAATAGACTTTTTCTGGCCTGACATCATTATACCAACACCTATTACTTACAATCTAAGAATAGACCTTTCCCCATCTGACATCATTATACCAACACCTATTACTTACAGTCTAAGAATAGACTTATCCCGCCTGACATCATTATACCAACACCTATTACTTACAGTCTAAGAATAGACTTTTTCTGGCCTGACATCATTATACCAACACCTATTACTTACAATCTAAGAATAGACCTTTCCCCATCTGACATCATTATACCAACACCTATTACTTACAGTCTAAGAATAGACTTATCCCGCCTGACATCATTATACCAACACCTATTACTTACAGTCTAAGAATAGACTTATCCCGCCTGACATCATTATACCAACGCCTATTACTTACAGTTTAAGAATAGACTTTTTCCACCTAACATCATTATACCAACACCCATTACTTACAATCTAAGAATAGACTTTTTCCCGCCTAACATCATCCATAAGAATTCTCTGTAACTGATTGTTCCTGATCCGGTGGTGTCGACTTCTTTAATGATCTTCATCAACTCAAGGTGTGTTTTAGGTTGTCCTAATTTTTCCAACATCTGTTTTAACCCCATGTGGTCTGAATGCCGTTCAGGAAATAATTTGTTATGTAAATTAATATATGTTATGCACTTATTCAAAACTAATTTTAAATTATCACTCTGCTTCTTTTCGACGAATTTAGTGATAGTAACATTGGATGCTTGAGACTTTTTTAATGAAATTATACAAAGCAAATCGTTGAAGACAATAGAGAGATCTTTTTAACATCAAAAATCTAAAATTATTTCATGGCCATTGACCCTGTGAACTGTTTGAAGGCCAATTGTGGTCTAGATTTATGTTGCAGGAGTTGAAGGAATCAACTCAAAAGGTATAGTCAGTTGACAAGATTGTATGGCCGATATAAAAATAAATTGCAACGCTACAATATAAACACGTTTTATCCTTTGATTTTTTTCTATCGGTTATTATTACGGAAAATTTTGATGACCAAGTCAAGTGAATCAATTTTGATACCAAGGTTTGACCTCGTAATTGATAAATGTCGTTCGTGGGATTTAACCTCAATTAGGATCGGTTCATCAAACTGATGCTACCAACATGTTTTAAGTTGTCTCGCCTGGTGCTACCGTCATGTTTTAATTTGTCTCGCCTGGTGCTACCGTCATGTTTTAAGTTGTCTCGCCTGATGCTTCCTACATGTTGTCTAGCTCGTACCTTTTTCACATTCCAGTTTTCGGTTTCTAAGTCGTTTTTCGGGAGATAACTCTGTATAGCCTCACAATTTTATAACTGATCAAAATGACATGTCGATTGTATATTTATAATCACCTTTTTAATAATTAGGTTAAACAATTATAATCGGAAGAAATACAAGAGCTCCCTTTATATTGTTTTTGTCCTACTTCAGACGCTATGTGATTTAAAGAAATGTGAGTCGGTTAGGTAAGTCATTACATTATGCCTGTTTAACAATGAAATATCAGTCACAATGCTTTTGGTAGTATCACCACGGCCGGCCTCTATTTTGCCAATCAAACACATAAATGATGTCGGTGGCAAATATTTTTACGTGAAATATGACAACAAAACTTACCAATGTCTCCGGACGTATCTAAATCAAACTCAAGAAATTTACCTGGAACACAAAGACAATAAACTACTTATGATTCCTAATTAATTAGCTTTATTAATTACAATACAGTACATTATAAAAGAATAGTGGTTTTCGTTTTCGTACCTACCATTAACACCGTCTGATATTTTTCTTTCACATAACTCATCTCGCAGGCAGTAGAGCTTAATATTGTTCTTTTACCACGGTCGGTCGACAGGTTGATGTTCCATATCGCAGTCAGTACATCTCTTTGTTCTCTTATCAAGTCAGGCGACATGTTGACGTTTGTTATCTTCACATATCTCGTTAAGTAGAGCTCATTGTTCTCGTATCACGGTCGGTCGAGAGGTTGGTGTTTGTTGTTCATATATCGTGGTCATAACAGCTCTTTTTTCTCTTTTCACGGTCGGTCGAGAGGTTGGTGTTTGTTGTTAAGATATCGAGGTCAGAACAGCATTTTGTTCAATTAGCACGGTCAGGCGACAGCTGATGTTTTTTGTTCATATATCGTGGTCAAATAGCTCTTTGTTCTATTATCACGGTCGGTCGAGAGGTTGGTGTTTGTTGTTAAGATATCGTGGTCAGAACAGCTCTTTGTTCTCTTATCACGGTCAGTCGACAGTTGATGTTTGTTGTTCATATATCGTGGTCAGAATAGCTCTTTGCTCTCTTATCACGGTCGGTCGAGAGGTTGTTGTGTGTTGTTAAGATATCGCAGTCAGAACAGCTTAGCACTGTCAGTCGACAAGTTGATGTTTGTTATCTTCACTTTTCACGGTTAACGGAGCTTTTGCGCTTTAGAAAATCAAATTTAATAGACAAGTTGATATTTGTTCCCTTCACATATCGCGAGCAGAAAAGAGATTGTGCTATTTACCCCAGAACGATGTTGGTTTGCTTCACGTTATACGCTCCGTCTAGAAAATGTTATTTATTTAATTTACATAATATTTAGGTCAGTCAATAGACTCAAAGTTGTATGTAACGAATAACTTAGTCAGTACAGAGGGATTTCTTTTAAATTTAATAAAAGTTTTGTAAAGAGGAATTAGAGTACAAAAACTACTACTTCACAGTATCCTGTACTTTGTGATAAAGGGTGGGCTAGAGACTGTCAATCTAGGATGGGCTTATGGCTGTTCTCGTCATCTAGGGTGGGCTAATGTCTGTTCTGTTCAGCTAGGGCGGGCTAACGTCAAACATTTTAAACAAATTAAAGGTGACTGTTACCCAGCGCCTATTTAACCTGATACATCTGTAACGGTTCCACCAACATGACGCATGCGTCTCTGTTACAGCTGTTAAGGTTTCACCAACATGACGCATGCGCCCCTGATACAGCTGTAAAGGATCCACCAACATGACGAATATCCCATTATTTACAACTAACATGATATCTCTAAGTATATCACACTAAGAGTTTTAAGTGTGCATGACACCGGATCAAGGAAGTAACGTAGATTAAAACAGTAATAGCGTTTAAAAATAACATAAAAACCCGTTGAACAATTGAACACAACATCAACCACTATACACGTACTTTTGTATCTCTGTAATTGTGCTTCTAAATCTTCCACTTCTTTGTATTTTTCATCGTCTAGAAATTCCTGAAATTATATTTAGTTACAAATAATGGTTTCTTGGAAACTTGCCAATTGTTGCGTCTAAAAGTTAGTGAAATCATGAAATACATCTATATACCAAATTAACACGATATTAACAGCTTCAGATCCGTGTAGACATTTAGAAAAGCTTGTTATGGTTTACAATTTTGTGTTTGTTTGTTTGAATGGTTTTTAACACGACTATCATCAATTTTTCATCTATATCATGGGGTCCAGTTTTTATTGGGAGAGTAAGCCGGAATACTCGGAAAAAACCCGGCCTGCGTTTGGAAAACTGGAAATCCTAAAAGATTGTAGTCAAGAACCTGACCGCAGTGAGACTCGAACCCGCACCCTCAGTGTTGACAGTCCACGTGATCAATAGTAGATGACTAACTACATTAACCATTCGGCCACCGAGGCCCCACTGTGTTGTGTAGCACATTTTATCTATTCGACATTTTGACTTGGATCGGGACAAGCACACATTACCTTGTGGACATTCGGTTTAGAACTGTCCATATACATAATACTAAAAGTCACACCCCCGTGGAGAGCGTTTTCGTGTACCTTTTTATTACGAAAATCCAGTAGAAAAAATTATCCCACGATGACAGGTCCATATTTCATAAATACCTCCAATATTTACATGTCGCAAATCGTTCTTGAATTTTGCTACGGGAATTTTGCATGTTTAGTCAGCCATTTAGGTTTCTAAAGAGATCTAACATTGTTTACAAAAACGTTCGTCTGCTTTCGTGGCGTTCAATGGTATTCGGACAAACCAAGACTATTCCCGCCTCAACTGCCGACGACATTACCCGAAGGATTTCGAAAAGGCAACAATCGACTGTTCCTAACGTACACTTCTAATTTAGGTCAAAATTTACTACCCTATTAATATGAAAAAAAAAATGCCGCATTTCAAAACGCTCATTAAATGTGGAAAATAATTGTTGATTTCAGTTTGCACTTTTTGGGTCTACAAAAAGAGCATATTAAAGCTGAACCATACGCAATAAGCAGTTTTTATTTGTCCCTCAAAAAACCTCTATCCTGACTTTTACTATAGTCTATTATCTATTATCTAATCTGGCCAAGCATATCCTCGTAATTTTATTGAACAGAACAATCACACATTACCTTTTCAACATTCGGCGTAGATCTTTACTATTCGATATAATATTTAAGTTAGTTAACATAAAATGTTGCCATCATAAAAATCCCCACCTAATCGCTATGACTCTAACTTTCCAACCCATCACCGTCATCTAACTCTCCAGCTCAACGCCATTATCTAACTGTACAATTCATCTCACTTATCTAGCACTCAAACCATTGCCTCCAAATAATTCTTTAGCCCATTGCCATTATCTAACTCGCTAGCTCATCGCCATCATTTGAGTCTCCAGCTTAACGCTATTACCAGACTCCACAGCCCATCTCCATCATGTGACTCTCCAGTCCGCCACCATCATCTAACACTTTAGCTCATCTCCATCATCTAAATTAAATCTAAAACTCTCCATTCCATTTCTATCATCAAATTCTCCAGCCCATCGTGCTTTTCATCTCATTTTCATCACCTTACTATCCAGCAGATCGCCATCATCTGCCTCTCCAGTCCATCGCCATGATATAATCTCCATCCCATCTCCATCATCTAACTCTCCAGCTCATCTATATCGACAAATTCTCCAGCCCATCGCCATCATCTTACTCTTCATCTCATCTCTGTCTCTAACTCTCCAGCCATCTCAATCATCTAACTCTTCAGCCCATCACTATTATCTGATTCTTCCGCGCATCGCCATCATCTTACTCTCCATCCTCCGACTTCCCAGTCTATTGCCATCATTGACTCGTAAGCCCAACGGCTCATATCCCTCTCCAGTCCAAAAAACATCATCTGACTCTCCAGCCCATCTCTATCAATTAACTCTTCAGCCCATCGCCATTATCTGACTCTCGAACACATACCCATCATCTGATTCTTAAGGCTTTCGCCATCGTCTGACTCTTTAGCCAGTTTCAAACATTTAACTCTACTCTCCAGCTTCAGCCCCTATCCATCGTCTGATTCTTAAGGCTGTCGCTATCAACTGTCTCTCCAGTCCATCTCCATTATCTCGTTGCCAACATCTACTTTCTACTCTCCAGCACAATGCCATCATCTAACTCTTCAGTCCATCAGCCGTCTAATACTCCAGCCCAACGCCATTGTCTTACTCTTAAGCCCGTTGCCAACATTAACTCTCTACTTTACAGCACCATTATCTAATTCTTCAGTTCTTCTAATTCTCAAGCTCAGCGCCATCGTCTGAATTTCACAGATCCCTCACTAATTTCTCGAAGTCAGTCCATTGCACTTTTCCTATATACTCAGTATGGCAACACCCCCTACTAATTCCCCCATTCCGCCTATTCCAATCTTTTTGACATTCTTCATACTTAACTAATTTCCTCAATTTAGCCTATTCCCTCAAAGATTTCCCAAAATCAGCCTATTGAAATCCTTTGACATTCCCAAATCAGTCAGTAATTTCCCAAAATCAGCCTATTGCAATCCTTTGATATTCCCAAATACCTCAGTAATTTCCCAAAATCAGTCTATTGCAATCCTTGTATATTCCCAATTTTCTTACTAATTTCTTGAAAGCCGCTATTGCAATCCTTTGACATTCCCAATTCCCTCATTATTTCCAAAAATCAGGCTATTTCAATTGTTTGATATTCTCAAATCCATCACACATTTCCAAAAATCAGTCTATTGCAATCGTTGGACATTCCCAAATCCCTTACTAATTTCCCGAAATCCGCCTATTGCAATCCTTTGACATTCTCACATTCCTCACAGATTTCCCAAAATCAGCCATCGCAATCCTTTGACCGTCCCACATCCCACACTAATCTATCAAATCAAACCTTAGATATCCTTTGACCGTCCCACATCCTTCACTAATCTATCAATCCAAACCTTAGATATCCTTTGACCGTCCCACATCCCTCACTAATCTATCAATCCAAACCTTAGATATCCTTTGGCATTTATATATTTTGATTAATTTCTGTATCTCTGTTATCGCACAATACTTTTGCATACCTGATTAATTTTCTGAAGTTCATCCTCTCGCCGTTCCATCAATTGTCCAAAGGCCTTTCCACCTATAAAATAAAGAACATAAAATACAAAAGTAAAAGTTTAGAATACATGTCAGACTGTCTGTCATCAATCTTGTTAGCGTTTTTGTGGCTGTGGACGTTATAAACAAATGTGCATCGCCTGCATTCCGCAACAGTAATGGAAAAAAACTTCTTGAGCAACAAGTAAAAAGCATTAAATTGTCATTATTTAAAATATACAATGCATGGTTACAGAGAACCTGACGTAATCCACACAATAACATGAACATGATACATTTCCATACCGTCCAAGTATGAAAAACTGGAATAGATGTGATATACATTTCCATACCGTCAAAGTATGGAAAACTGAAATAGATGTGATACATTTCCATACCATCCAAGTATGGAAAACTGAAATAGATGTGATACATTTCCATACCATCCAAGTATGGAAAACTGAAATAGATGTAATACATTTCCATACCGTCCAAGTATGGAAAACTAAAATAGATGTAATACATTTCCATACCGTCCAAGTATGGAAAACTAAAATAGATGTAATACATTTCCATACCGTCCAAGTATGGAAAACTAAAATAGATGTAATACATTTCCATACCGTCCAAGTATGGAAAACTGAAATAGATGTGATACATTTCCATACCGTCCAAGTATGGAAAACTGAAATAGATGTAATACATTTCCATACCGTCCAAGTATGAAAAACTGAAATAGATGTGATACATTTCCTTACCGCCCAAGTATGGAAAACTGAAATAGATGTGACGCATTTCCATACCGTCCAAGTATGAAAAACTGAAATAGATGTAATACATTTCCATACCGTCCAAGTATGAAAAACTGAAATAGATGTGATATACATTTCCATACCGTCCAAGTATGGAAAACTGAAATAGATGTGATACATTTCCATACCTTACAAGTATGGAAAACTGAAAACGATGAATTTTAAACGCGTCTTTTATATAACATGGGAATAACCCTATGATTTATTCCCTGCAAAAGTTGTATTTACTTGGCCTTCATGTGGAGCACTAAATATCGACCAGGGAAAAGTTATATCGCTGCAAGTCAAAATATGTTGGGATCTCTTATACTTCGTGTTATTATATTCATGTGGACGAACAATTTTAGCCAAAATGTATTAATAGCCAAAAGAGAAAATATATTGACAAACTACTAATAACTATTGACAAACTACTAATAACTACTGACAAACTACTAATAACTATTGACAAACTACTAATAACTACTGACAAACTACTAATATTTATTGACAAACTACTAATAACTATTGACAAAATACTAATAACTATTGACAAACTACTAATAACTGTTGACAAACTACTAATAACTATTGACAAACTACTAATAACTATTGACAAACTGTAAATAACTATTGACAAACTACTAATAACTATTGACAAACTGTTAATAACGATTAACAAACTACTAATAACTATTGACAAACTACTAATAACTGTTGACAAACTACTAATAACTATTGACAAACTACTAATAACTACTGACAAACTGTTAATAACTGTTGACAAACTACTAATAACTATTGACAAACTACTAATAACTACTGACAAACTGTTAATAAATACTGACAAACAACTAATAACTATTGACAAACTTCTAATAACGATTAACAAACTACTAATAACTAATAACTGTTGATAAACT
This sequence comes from Limnoperna fortunei, assembly GCA_944474755.1. Lineage (NCBI taxonomy): Eukaryota > Metazoa > Mollusca > Bivalvia > Mytilida > Modiolidae > Limnoperna > Limnoperna fortunei. The sequence goes on from OX104118.1 coordinate 89,345,186, forward strand.
ACTAATAACTACTGACAAACTACTAATAACTGTTGACAAACTACTACTAACTATCGACAAACTACTAATAACTGTTGATAAACTACTAATAACTGTTTACAAACTACTAATAACTTGACAAACTACTAATAACTGTTGACAAACTACTAATAACTACTGACAAACTACTAATAACTGTTGACAAACTACTACTAACTATCGACAAACTACTAATAACTGTTGACAAACTACTACTAACTATTGACAAACTACTAATAACTGTTGACACACTACTACTAACTATTGACAAACTACTAATAACTATTGACAAACTACTAATAACTGCTGACAAACTACTACTAACTATTGACAAACTACTAATAACTACTGACAAACAACTAATAACTGTTTAGAATCATTCATATCCCGGTTGAATTATAAAGGTGTTAATTGAATAGAATTGTGCACATGCATTATTGTCCCTTTTTACAACATAAATTGAAAACCGTAAAAGATATAGACAGAGGTAGTCAGACAGATGGACTGGATATAGCTATGCTTTCAATCTTTAAAAAGAAAATAAGGTTAAATTTCCCCCTTTTATGATAGATTAGGGCGACTTAATATTATACTCTGTCAGATGCACAATCTAGCCAGTAAAATAAACCATCACAATTTTTATCCCATCCGTCAGACAGCTCTCATTGTATTTGTGGGGATGATATTGATCTTGTATTATTTTCATGTTTGTCCATTATTTATTAGACAAAGATATTTCTTTTTTTAAATTAAGAAAATTCACGGATATTCTTAACATCAATGTTCTAATTATGGTCTCCCCTATCTAAAGATGATAACTTAGAAACTTAACTTCATACAAGAACAAAAAAACTGAATTTATATTATCAAAGTAGTTTCTCGTGTTTAGATATTATACTGTTTATACTATACAACTGTTATATTGTATTAACCTAAATGTCCACCATTCTTTATGGCCGAGCACCTATATAGGATGTGCCTGATGTGTAATCCCTTTATGCAACAATACCTATATAGGCTGTGCCTGATGAGTAATCCCTTTATGGCAGTACACATATATAGGCTGTGCCTGCTGTGTAATCCCTTTATGGCAGAACACCTATATAGGCTATGTCTGATGTGTAATTCCTTTATGGCAGAACACCTATCTAGGCTGTGCCTGCTGTGTAATCCCTTTACGACAGAACACATATATGGTCTGTGCGTGATGTGTAATCCCTTTACGACAGAACACCTATATAGGCTGTGCAAGATGTGTAATTCCTTTATGGCCGAGCACCTATATAGGCTGTGCCTGATGTGTAATCCCTTTATGCAACAATACCTATATAGGCTGTGCCTGATGTGTAATCCCTTTATGGCAGTACACATATATAGGCTGTGCCTGCTGTGTAATCCCTTTATGGCAGAACACCTATATAGGCTATGCCTGATGTGTAATTCCTTTATGGCAGAACACCTATCTAGGCTGTGCCTGCTGTGTAATCCCTTTCCGACAGAACACATATATGGTCTGTGCCTGATGTGTAATCCCTTTACAACAGAACACCTATATAGGCTGTGCCAGATGTGTAATCCCTTTATGGCAGAACAACTATAAAGGCTGTGTCTGATGTGTAATCCCTTTACGACAGAACACATATATAGACTGTTCCTGATGTGTAATCTTTTTATGGCAGTACACCTATATAGGCTGTGCCTGATGTGTAATCCCTTTACGACAGAACACCTATATAGGCTGTGCCTGATGTGTAATTCCTTAGTGACAGAACACCTATATAGGCTGTGCCTGCTGAGTAATTCCTTTACGGCAGAGCACCTAAGTAAGCTGTGCCTGCTGTGTAATCCCTTTATGGCAGAACACCTATATAGGCTATGCCTGATGTGTAATTCCTTAATGACAGAACACCTAATATATGCTGTGCCTGCTGCGTAATCCCTTTATGGCAGAACACCTATTATAGGTTGTGCCTGATGTGTACTCCTTTCATTAGAAAACACATATTAAGGCTTTGCCTGTTGTGAAATCCCTTACTGGCAGAGCACCTATATTGGCTGTGCCTGCTGTGTAATCTCTTTACGGAAGAATATATATATAGGCTGTGCCTGATGTTTAATCCCTTTACGGCAGAACATATATATAGGCTGTGCCTGCTGTGCAATCCCATTAGGAGAACACCTATATAGGTTGTGCCTGCTGTGTAATCCCTTTACGCTAGAACATCCATATAGGCTGTGCCTACTGTGTAATCCCTTGAAGGCTCGACATCTATGTAGGCTGTGCCTGCTGTGTAATCCCTTTACGGGAGAACAATTATATAGACTGTGCCTGCCATGTAATCCCTTTATGGGAGAACGCCTATATAGGCTGTGCCTGATGTGTAATCCCTTTACGACAGAACACATATATAGGCTGTGCCTAATGTGTAATTCCTTTATTGCAGAACACCTATTATAGGCTGTGTCTGATGTGTAACCCCTTTATAGCAGAGCACCTATATAGGCTGTGCCTGCGGTGTAATCCCTTTACGGAAGAACATCTATAATGGATGTGCCTGCTGTTTAATCCCTTTACGGCAGAACACATATATCAGCTGTACCTGCTGTGTAACCCCTTTACGGCAGAACATATATATAGGCTGTGCCAGCTGTGCAATCCCTTTACGACAAAACACCTATATAGGCTGTGACTGATGTGTAATCCCTTTATGGCAATACACCTATATAGGCTGTGCCTGATGTGTAATCCCTTTATGGCAGAACACCTTTAATAAGCTGTGCCTGATGTGTAATCCCTTTATGGCAGTACACCTATATAGGCTGTGCCTGATGTGTAATCCCTTTATGGCAGAACACCTAAATAAGCTGTGCCTGCTGTGTAATCCCTTTATGGCAGAACACATATCTAGGCTGTGCCTAATGTGTAATCCCTTTACGACAGAACACATATAGGGTCTGTGCCTGATGTGTAATCCCTTTACGACGGAACACCTATATAGACTGTGCCTGATGTGTAATCCCTTTATGGCAGAACAACTATATATGCTGTGCCTGATGTGTAATCCCTTTACGACAGAACACATATATAGACTGTTCCTGATGTGTAATCTTTTTATGGCAGTACACCTATATAGGCTGTGCCTGATGTGTAATCCCTTTACGACAGAACACCTATATAGGCTGTGCCTGATGTGTAATCCCTTTATGGCAGAACACCTATATAGGCTGTGCCTGATGTGTAATCCCTTTATGGCAGAACACCTATATAGGCTGTGCCTGATGTGTAATCCCTTTATGGCAGAACACCTAAATAAGCTGTGCCTGCTGTGTAATCCCTTTATGACAGAACACATATCTAGGCTGTGCCTAATGTGTGTTCCCTTTACGAAAGAACACATATATGGTCTGTGCCTGATGTGTTATCCCTTTACGACAGAACACCTATATAGGCTGTGCCTGATGTGTAATCCCTTTATGGCAGAACAACTATATAGGCTGTGCCTGATGTGTAATCCCTTTACGACAGAACACATATATAGACTGTTCCTGATGTGTAATCTTTTTAAGGCAGTACACCTATATAGGCTGTGCCTGATGTGTAATCCCTTTACGACAGAACACCTATATAGGCTGTGCCTGATGTGTAATTCCTTTACGGCAGAGCACCTAAATAAGCTGTGCCTGCTGTGTAATCCCTTTATGGCAAAACACCTATTATAGGTTGTGCCTTATGTGTACTCCTTTCATGAGAAAACACCTATTAAGGCTTTGCCTGTTGTAAAATCCCTTAATGGCAGAGCACCTATATAGACTGTGCCTGCGGTGTAATCCCTTTACGACAGAACATATATATAGGCTGTGCCTGCTGAGTGCTGTGCAATCCCATTAGGAGAAAACCTATATAGGTTGTGGCTGCTGTGTAATCCCTTTACGCTAAAACATCCATATAGGCTGTGCCTGCTGTGCAATCCCATTAGGAGAACACCTATATAGGCTGTGCCTGCTGTGCAATCCTATTAGGAGAACACCTATATAGGCTGTGCCTGCTGTGCAATCCCATTAGGAGAACACCTATATAGGCTGTGCCTGCTGTGCAATCCCTTTAGGAGAACATCCATATAGGCTGTGCCTGCTGTGCAATCCCATTAGGAGAACACCTATATAGGCTGTGCCTGCTGTGTAATCCCTTTACGACAGGACATATATATAGGCTGTGCCTGCTGAGTGCTGTGCAATCCCATTAGGAGTACACCTATATAGGTTGTGCCTGCTGTGTAATCCCTTTACGCTAGAACATCCATATAGGCTGTGCCTACTGTGTAATCCCCTAAAGGCAGAACATCTATGTAGGCTGTGCCTGCTGTGTAATCCCTTTACTGGAGAACAATTATATAGACTGTGCCTGCCATGTAATCTCTTTATGGGAGAACGCCTATATAGGCTGTGCCTGTTGTGTAATCCCTTAACAACAGAACACATATATAGGATGTGCCTGATGTGTAATCCCTTTATTGCAGAGCACCTATATAGGCTGTGCCTGCGGTGTAATCCCTTTACGGACGAACATCTATAAAGGCTGTACCTGCTGTGTAACCCCTTTACGGTAGAACATATATATAGGCTGTGCCTGCTGTGCAATCCCATTATGGGAGTACACCTATATAGGTTGTGCCTGCTGTGTAATCCCTTTACGCTAGAACATCTATATAGGCTGTGCCTACTGTGTAATCCCTTTACGGGATAACAATTATATAGACTGTGCCTGCTGTGTAATCTCTTTATGGGAGAACGCCTATATGGACTGTATCTGAGGTGTAATCCCTTTACGACAGAACACCTATATAGGCTGTTCCTGATGTGTAATCCCTTTATGGCAGAACACCTATATAGGCTGTGTCTGATGTGTAATCCCTTTATGGCAGAACACCTATATAGGCTGTGCCTGATGTGTAATCCCTTAATGGCAGAGCAACTATATAGGCTGTGCCTGTGGTGTAATCCCTTTACGGAAGAACACCTATATAGGCTGTACCTGCTGTGTAATCCCTTTATGACAAAACATATATATAGGCTGTGCCTGCTGAGTGCTGTGCAATCCCATTAGGAGAACACCTATATAGGTTGTGCCTGCTGTGTAATCCCTTTACGCTAGAACATCCATATAGGCTGTGTCTGCTGTGCAATCCCATTAGGAGAACACCTATATAGGCTGTGCCTGCTGTGCAATCCCATTAGGAGATCACCTATATAGACTGTGCCTGCTGTGCAATCCCATTAGGAGAACACCTATATAGGCTGTGCCTGCTGTGCAATCCCATTAAGAGAACATCCATATAGGCTGTGTCTGCTGTGCAATCCCATTAGGAGAACACCTATATAGGCTGTGCCTGCTGTGTAATCCCTTTACGACAGAACATATATATAGGCTGTGCTTGCTGAGTGCTGTGCAATCCCATTAGGAGTACACCTATATAGGTTGTGCATGCTGTGTTATCCCTTTACGCTAGAACATCCATATAGGCTGTGCCTACTGTGTAATCCCCTAAAGGCAGAACATCTATGTAGGCTGTGCAGCTGTGTAATCCCTTTACTGGAGAACAATTATATAGACTGTGCCTGCCATGTAATCTCTTTATGGGAGAACGCATATATAGGCTGTGCCTGTTGTGTAATCCCTTTACGACAGAACACATATATAGGCTGTGCCTGATGTGTAATCCCTTTATTGCAGAGCACCTATATAGGCTGTGCCTGCGGTGTAATCCCTTTTCGGAAGAACATCTATAAAGGCTGTACCTGCTGTGTAACCCCTTTACGGTAGAACATATATATAGGCTGTGCCTGCTGTGCAATCCCATTATGGGAGTACACCTATATAGGTTGTGCCTGCTGTGTAATCCCTTTACGCTAGAACATCTATATAGGCTGTGCCTACTGTGTAATCCCTTTACGGTAGAACAATTATATAGACTGTGCCTGCTGTGTTATCCCTTTATGGGAGAACGCCTATATGGACTGTATCTGAGGTGTAATCCCTTTACGACAGAACACCTATATAGGTTGTTCCTGATGTGTAATCCCTATATGGCAGAACACCTATATAGGTTGTGCCTGATGTGTAATCCCTTTATGGCAGAACACCTATATAGGCTGTGCCTGATGTGTAATCCCTTTATGACCAGAACACCTAATATAGGCTGTGTTTGCTATGTAGTCCCTTTATGGGAGAACACTTATATAGGCTGTGTTTGTTGTGTAATCCCTTTGTTGCAGAACATTTATTTTGCTTATGCATGCTATGTAATCTCTTTTACGCCAGAACACTTATACAGGCTGTGCCTGCTGTGTATCCCTTTACGACAGAACACCTATATAGGCTGTGTCTGCTGTGTAATTCCCTTAATAGCAGAACACTTATATAGGCTTCTCCTGCAGTGTGATTTCATTAATGGCAGAACACCTATATAGGCTTTGCCTGTTGTGTGATCCCCTTTATGGGAGAATACCAATATAGGCTGCGCCTGCTGTGGTATCGCTTTGATTATTGTATTCAGTGATGCAATGTCAATAAAATCATTTGAATTTGAATTTGACTATGCTTGTACTGTTCATTCACTGCAAGTCTCAGATATTTTGCTGATAGAAAATCTAATAAAAATCTGACACATAATTTACAAGGGCCGTAACTTCTACAAAAATAATAGATCGGTGCTTATTTTCAAACTTGATACAGATATAAAAGATATAAACATTTCATTTAATGAAAACCTGTCACAAAATGTAGCCGTGAGAGCGCTTAGAAGCCGAACGGAGGGAGGAACTTCTGCTTTGAGAGCGCTTACAAGCTGAACGGAGGGACGGACTTCCTACCCTAAGAGCGCGTACAAGCCGAACGGAGGGACAGACTTTCGGCCCTGAGAGAGCTTACTAGCCGAACGGAGGGACGGACTTCCTGTGTAGCCGTTGGATCGCTTACAAGCTGAACGTAAGGACGGATTTCCTGTGTACCCGTGGGAGCGGTTACAAACCGAACGGAGGAACAGACATTCTGTGTAGCCGTGCGAGCGCTTACAAGCTGAACAGAGGGTAGAACTTCCTGTATAACGGTGGGAGCGCTTACAAGCTAAACGCAGGGAAGGACTTCCGGTATAGCCATGAGAGCGCTTACAAGCTGAACGGAGAGACGGACTTTCTGTGTAGCCGTTGGAGCGCTTACAAGCTGAACGGAGAGACGGACTTCCTGTATAACCGTGGGAGCGCTTACAAGCTGAACGGATGGACGGACTTCCTGTGTAGCCGTGCGAGCGCTAACCAGATGAACAGAGGAAAGGACTTCCTTTATAACCGTGGAAGCTCTTACAAGCTGAACAGAGGGACTAACTTCCTGTGTAACCGTGGGAGCGCTTACAAGCAGAACGGAGGGACTAACTTCCTGTGTGACCGTGGGAGCGCTTACAAACTGAAGGAAGGGACGGACGACCTACATTTTTATTGTAAAAGAAGGCCTATCTGCGTTTTAGCAGGCAGTAGTCAAAATCAACTGAGCTAATGAAGTACTTCCTTAGCTCACTACAAAGAGATCTGGGTGGTAATACTGAGATCCAGTGTTCGATCCCGGATGCGACCCTTAGCTAACTACAAAGAGGGCTGGATGGCAATACTGAGATCCCGGGTTCGATTCCCGGAGGTGACCCTTAACTCACTACAAAGAGGAATCGCGTGTAATCTGTTAATTTCTGTTAATTTTTTTAAATTAAATTTTGTCAACTTAATTATTGTAAACTCTTGCATATAATGTGAACTAACTATTATAATTTTTTCGATTTCAATTTTCCCTGATAATGTTTTGAGTAACACAACAATTTTGTAAACTTACCCTGGTAATTTTGTGGGTTTAAAGCAGGTTTCTCCATTTTACATTTAAAATTAAACTTGAAATTATGGATCAATATTAATGAAACTTCCTGTAATGACAATCTGTGTTAATGTGTTAAACTTCCTGCAGTTATTTTTAAGAGGAGGCCATGTCAGGGTTATGTCTCATTAATAACAAGTTACACATATATACTAGACAGTTCACTCAGTTTTAATTTCTGCTGACAAGAATTCTCATCAAATTAGCAACAATCAAATCTTTTCACAAATAATTACACTATTGGTACTGACCATTACCACACTATAGCCTATTGACAATAACCACACTATAGCATATTGACACTAACCACACTATAGCATATTGACAATAACCACACTATAGCATATTGACCATATCCACACTATAGCATATTAACCAAAGCCACACTATAGCATATTGACAATAATCACACTATAACCTAATGACAATAACCACACTATAGCATATTGACAATAACCACACTATGGCATATTGACTATAACCACACTATAGTCTATTGACAATTACCACACTATAGCATATTGACCATAACCACACTATAGTCTATTGACAATTACCACACTATGGCATATTGACTATAACCACACTATAGTCTATTGACAATTACCACACTATAGCATATTGACCATAACCACACTATAGTCTATTGACAATTACCACACTATGGCATATTGACAATAACCACACTATATCCTATTGACCATAACCACACTATAGCATATTGACAATAACAACACTATAGCATATTGACAATTACAACACTATAGCATATTGACAATAACCACACTATAGCCTATTGACAATAACCACACTATAGCCTATTGACAATAACCACACTATAGCCTATTGACAATAACCACACTATAGCCTATTGACAATAACCACACTATGGCATATTGACAATAACCACACTATGGCATATTGACAATAACCACACTATAGCATATTGACCATAACCACACTATAGCATATTGACAATAACTACACTATAGTCTATTGACAATAACCACACTATAGCATATTGACAATAACCACACTATAGCATATTGACAATAACAACACTATAGACAATAACCACACTATAGCCTATTGACCATAACCACACTATAGCCTATTGACAATAACCACACTATAGCATATTGACAATAACCACACTATAGCATATTGACAATAACCACACTATAGCATATTGACAATAACCACACTATAGCATATTGACAATAACAACACTATAGACAATAACCACACTATAGCCTATTGACCATAACCACACTATAGCCTATTGACAATAACCACACTATAGTCTATTGACAATAACCACACTATAGCATATTGACAATAACCACACTATAGCCTATTGACCATAACCACACTATAGCCTATTGACAATAACCACACTATAGCATATTGACAATAACCACACTATAGCATATTGACAATAACAACACTATAGACAATAACCACACTATAGCCTATTGACAATTACAACATTATAGCATATTGACCATAACCACACTATAGTATATTGACAATAACCACACTATAGACAATAACCACACTATAGCCTATTGACCATAACCACACTATAGCCTATTGACAATAACCACACTACAGCATATTGACAATAACCACACTATAGCATATTGACAATAACCACACTATAGCATATTGACAATAACAACATTATAGCATATTGACCATAACCACACTATAGTCTATTGACAATAACCACACTATAGCCTATTGACAATTACAACATTATAGCATATTGACCATAACCACACTATAGCATATTGACAATAACAACACTATAGACAATAACCACACTATAGCCTATTGACAATAACCACACTATAGCATATTGACAATAACCACACTATAGTCTATTGACAATTACCACACTATAGCATATTGACAATAACCACACTATAGCATATTGACAATAACAACACTATAGACAATAACCACACTATAGCCTATTGACAATTACAACATTATAGTATATTGACAATAACCACACTATAGACAATAACCACACTATAGCCTATTGACCATAACCACACTATAGCCTATTGACAATAACCACACTATAGCCTATTGACAATAACCACACTATAGCCTATTGACAATAACCACACTATAGCCTATTGACAATAACCACACTATAGCCTATTGACAATAACCACACTATAGCATATTGACAATAACCACACTATAGCATATTGACAATAACAACACTATAGACAATAACCACACTATAGCATATTGACAATAACAACATTATAGCATATTGACCATAACCACACTATAGTCTATTGACAATAACCACACTATAGCCTATTGACAATTACAACATTATAGCATATTGACCATAACAACACTATAGCATATTGACAATAACAACACTATAGACAATAACCACACTATAGCCTATTGACAATAACCACACTATAGCATATTGACAATAACCACACTATAGCCTATTGACAATAACCACACTATAGCCTATTGACCATAACCACACTATAGCCTATTGACCATAACCACACTATAGCATATTGACAATAACAACACTATAGACAATAACCACACTATAGCCTATTGACAATAACCACACTATAGCCTATTGATCATGACCACACTATAGCCTATTGACAATACTCACACTATAGCCTATTGACCATAACCACACTATAGCCTATTGACCATAACCACACTATAGCCTATTGACAATAACCACACTATAGCATATTGACCATAACCACACTATAGCCTATTGACAATAACCACACTATAGCATATTGACAATTACAACCCTATAGCCTATTGACCATAACCACACTATAGCCTATTGACAATTACGACACTACAGCATATTGACAATAACCACACTATAGCATATTGACCATAACCACACTATAGCATATTGACAATTACAACCCTATAGCCTATTGACAATAACCACACTATAGCATATTGACAATTACAACCCTATAGCCTATTGACAATAACCACACTATAGCATATTGACAATAACCACACTATAGCCTATTGACAATAACCACACTATAGCATATTGACAATTACAACCCTATAGCCTATTGACCATAACCACACTATAGCCTATTGACAATTACGACACTACAGCATATTGACAATAACCACACTATAGCATATTGACAATAACCACACTATAGCATATTGACAATTACAACCCTATAGCCTATTGACCATAACCACACTATAGCCTATTGACAATTACGACACTACAGCATATTGACAATAACCACACTATAGCATATTGACCATAACCACACTATAGCATATTGACAATTACAACCCTATAGCCTATTGACAATAACCACACTATAGCATATTGACAATTACAACCCTATAGCCTATTGACAATAACCACACTATAGCATATTGACAATAACCACACTATAGCCTATTGACAATAACCACACTATAGCATATTGACCATAACCACACTATAGCCTATTGACAATAACCACACTATAGCATATTGACAATTACAACCCTATAGCCTATTGACCATAACCACACTATAGCCTATTGACAATTACGACACTACAGCATATTGACAATAACCACACTATAGCATATTGACAATAATCACACTATGGCCTATTGACAATAACCGCACAATAGCCTATTGACCATAACAACACTATAGACAATAACCACACTATAGCCTATTGACAATTACAACATTATAGCATATTGACCATAACCACACTATAGCCTATTGACAATTACAACATTATAGTATATTGACAATAACCACACTATAGACAATAACAACACTATAGCCTATTGACCATAACCACACTATAGCATATTGACAATAACCACACTATAGCCTATTGATCATAACCACACTATAGTCTATTGACAATAACCACACTATAGCATATTGACAATAACAACATTATAGCATATTGACCATAACCACACTATAGCATATTGACAATAACCACACTATAGCATATTGACAATAACAACATTATAGCATATTGACCATAACCACACTATAGTCTATTGACAATAACCACACTATAGCCTATTGACAATTACAACATTATAGCATATTGACCATAACCACACTATAGCATATTGACAATAACAACACTATAGCCTATTGATCATAACCACACTATAGCCTATTGATCATGACCACACTATAGTCTATTGACAATAACCACACTATAGCATATTGACAATAACCACACTATAGCCTATTGACAATAACCACACTATAGCCTATTGACCATAACCACACTATAGCCTATTGACCATAACCACACTATAGCATATTGACAATAACCACACTATAGCCTATTGATCATGACCACACTATAGCCTATTGACAATGACCACACTATAGCATATTGACAATAACCACACTATAGTCTATTGACAATAACCACACTATAGCCTATTGACAATAACTACACTATAGCATATTGACAATAACCACACTATAGCCTATTGACAATAACCACACTACAGCATATTGACAATAACCACACTATAGCCTATTGACAATAACCACACTATAGCATATTGACAATAACCACACTATAGCATATTGACCATAACCACACTATAGCATATTGACAATAACAACACTATAGCATATTGACAATAACCACACTATAGCCTATTGACAATACTCACACTATAGCCTATTGACAATAACCACACTATAGCCTATTGACAATAACCACACTACAGCCTATTGACAATACTCACACTATAGCCTATTGACAATAACCACACTATAGCCTATTGACAATAACCACACTACAGCATATTGACAATAACAACACAATAGTCTATTGACAATAACCACACTATAGCCTATTGACAATAACCACACTATAGCCTATTGACAATAACCGCACTATAGCATATTGACAATAACCACAATATATCCTATTGACAATAACCACACTATAGTCTATTGACCATAACCACACTATAGCATTTTGACAATAACCACACTATAGCATATTGACAATTACCGAGCTATAGCCTATTTACCATAACCACACTATAGCATATTGACAATAAGCACACTATAGCATATTGACAATAACTACACTATAGCCTATTGACCATATTGACAATAACCACGCTATAGCCTATTGAAAATACTCACACTATAGCATATTAACAATAACCACACTATAGCCTATTGACCATAACAACACTATAGCATATTGACCATATTGACAATAACCACAATATATCCTATTGACAATAACCACACTAGTCTATTGACCATAACCACACTATAGCATTTTGACCATATTGACAATAACTACACTATAGCATATTGACAATAACCACACTATAGCATATTTACAATAACCACACTATAGCATATTGATCATAACCACACTATAGCATATTGACAATAACCACACTATAGCATATTGACAATAACAACACTATAGCCTATTGACCATAACCACACTATAGCCTATTGACAATAACCACAATGTACCATACTGACAATAACCACACTATAGCCTATTGACAATAACCACACTATAGCCTATTGACGATAACCACACTATAGCCTATTGACAATTACCACACTATGGCCTTTTGACCATAACCACAGTATAGCAAATTGATCATAACCACACTATAGCCTATTGACGATAGCCACACTATAGCATATTGACAATAACTACACTATAGCATATTGACAATAACTACACTATAGCATATTGACAATAACTACACTATAGCATATTGACATTAACCACACTACATCATATTGACAATAACCACACTATAGCCTATTGACAATTACAACACTATAGCCTATAGACCATAACCATCTTATAGCATATTGACCATAAGCACACAATAGCAAATTGACAATAACCACACTATAGCCTATTGATCATTACCACACTATAGCCTATTGACCATAACCACACTATAGCCTATTGACAATAACCACACTATAGCCTAATGACAATAACCACACTATAGCATATTGACAATAACCACACTACAGCATATTGACAATAACAACACTATAGACAATAGCCACACTATAGCATATTGACAATAACCACACTATAGCCTATTGATCATGACCACACTATAGCATATTGACCATAACCACACTATAGCCTATTGACAATAACCACACTATAGCCTAATGACAATAACCACACTATAGCCTATTGACAATAACAACACTATAGCATATTGACAATAACCACACTATAGCCTATTGACAATAACCACACTATAGCCCATTGACAATAACCACACTATAGCATATTGACAATAACTACACTATAGCATATTGACATTAACCACACTACATCATATTGACAATAACCACACTATAGCCTATTGACAATTACAACACTATAGCCTATAGACCATAACCATCTTATAGCATATTGACCATAAGCACACAATAGCAAATTGACAATAACCACACTATAGCCTATTGATCATTACCACACTATAGCCTATTGACCATAACCACACTATAGCCTATTGACCATAACCACACTATAGCCTATTGACAATAACCACACTATAGCCTATTGACAATAACCACACTATAGCCTATTGACAATAACAACACTATAGCCTATTGATCATTACCACACTATAGCCTATTGACCATAACCACACTATAGCCTATTGACCATAACCACACTATAGCCTATTGACAATAACCACACTATAGCCTATTGACAATAACCACACTATAGCCTATTGACAATAACAACACTATAGCCTATTGACAATAACCACACTATAGCCTATTGACAATAACCACACTATAGCCTATTGACAATAACAACACTATAGCCTATTGACAATAACCACACTACAGCATATTGACAATAACCACACTATAGCATATTGACAATAACCACACTATAGCCTATTGACAATAACCACACTATAGCCTATTGACAATAACCACACTACAGCATATTGACAATAACCACACTATAGCCTATTGACAATAACCACACTACAGCATATTGACAATAACCACACTACAGCATATTGACAATAACCACACTATAGCATATTGACAATAACCACACTATAGCCTATTGATCATGACCACACTATAGCATATTGACCATAACCACACTATAGCCTATTGACAATAACCACACTATAGCCTAATGACAATAACCACACTATAGCATATTGACAATAACCACACTATAGCCTATTGATCATGACCACACTATAGCATATTGACCATAACCACACTATAGCCTATTGACAATAACCACACTATAGCCTAATGACAATAACCACACTATAGCCTATTGACAATAACCACACTATAGCCTAATGACAATAACAACACTATAGCATATTGACAATAACCACACTATAGCCTATTGACAATAACCACACTATAGCCTATTGACAATAACTACACTATAGCATATTGACAATAACTACACTATAGCATATTGACAATAACTACACTATAGCATATTGACAATAACTACACTATAGCATATTGACAATAACTACACTATAGCATATTGACAATAACTACACTATAGCATATTGACAATAACTACACTATAGCATATTGACAATAACTACACTATAGCATATTGACATTAACCACACTACATCATATTGACAATAACTACACTATAGCCTATTGACAATTACAACACTATAGCCTATAGACCATAACCATCTTATAGCATATTGACCATAAGCACACAATAGCAAATTGACAATAACCACACTATAGCCTATTGATCATTACCACACTATAGCCTATTGACAATAACCACACTATAGCCTATTGACAATAACAACACTATAGCATTGTGACAATAACCACACTATAGCCTATTGACAATAACCACACTATAGCCTATTGACAATAACCACACTATAGCATATTGACAATAACCACACTATAGCATATTGACAATAACCACACTATAGCCTATTGACAATACTCACACTATAGCCCATTGACAATAACAACACTATAGCATATTGACAATAACCACACTATAGCATATTGACAATAACAACACTATAGCCTATTGACAATTACAACACTATAGCCTATTGACCATAACCACACTATAGCATATTGACAATAACCACACTATAGCCTATTGACAATACTCACACTATAGCCCATTGACAATAACAACACTATAGCATATTGACAATAACCACACTATAGCCTATTGACAATTACAACACTATAGCCTATTGACCATAACCACACTATAGCATATTGACAATAACCACACTATAGCCTATTGACAATACTCACACTATAGCCCATTGACAATAACAACACTATAGCATATTGACAATAACCACACTATAGCCTATTGACAATTACAACACTATAGCCTATTGACCATAACCACACTATAGCATATTGACAATAACCACACTATAGCCTATTGACAATACTCACACTATAGCCCATTGACAATAACAACACTATAGCATATTGACAATAACCACACTATAGCCCATTGACAATAACCACACTATAGCCCATTGACAATAACCACACTATAGCCTATTGACAATTACAACACTATAGCCTATTGACCATAACCACACTATAGCCCATTGACAATAACCACACTATAGCCCATTGACAATAACCACACTATAGCCTATTGACAATTACAACACTATAGCCTATTGACCATAACAACACTATAGCATATTGACAATAACCACACTATAGCCCATTGACAATAACCACACTATAGCCTATTGACCATAACCACACTATAGCCTATTGACAATAACCACACTATATCCTATTGACAATAACCACACTATAGCATATTGACAATAACCACACTACAGCATATTGACAATAACCACACTATAGCATATTGACAATAACCACACTACAGCATATTGACAATAACCACACTATAGCATATTGACCATAACCACACTATAGCCTATTGACAATAACCACACTATAGCCTATTGACAATAACCACACTATAGCATATTGACCATAACCACACTATAGCCTATTGACAATAACCACACTATAGCATATTGACAATAACCACACTACAGCATATTGACAATAACCACACTATAGCCTATTGACCATAACCACACTATAGCATATTGACAATAACCACACTATAGCATATTGACAATAACCACACTATAGCCCATTGACAATAACTACACTATAGTCTATTGACCATAACCACACTATAGCCTATTGACCATAACCACACTATGGCCTATTGACAATAACCACACTATAGCATATTGACAATTACCACACTATAGCATATTGACAATAACAACACTATAGCCTATTGACAATAACCACACTATAGGCTATTGACAATTACAACATTATAGCATATTGACAATAACCACACTACAGCATATTGACAATAACTACACTATAGTCTATTGACCATAACCACACTATAGCATATTGACAATAACTACACTATAGTCTATTGACCATAACCACACTATAGCCTATTGACAATAACCACACTATAGCCTATTGACAATAACCACACTACAGCATATTGACAATAACCACACTATAGCCTATTGACAATAACCACACTATAGCATATTGACAATAACCACACTATAGCCCATTGACAATAACCACACTACAGCATATTGACAATAACCACACTATAGCCTAATGACAATAACCACACTATAGCCTATTGACAATAACCACACTACAGCATATTGACAATAACTACACTATAGTCTATTGACCATAACCACACAATAGCCTATTGACAATAACCACACTATAGCATATTGACAATAACCACACTATAGCCCATTGACAATAACCACACTACAGCATATTGACAATAACCACACTATAGCCTATTGACAATAACCACACTATAGCCTAATGACAATAACCACACTATAGCCTATTGACAATAACCACACTATAGCCTATTGACCATAACCACACTATAGCATATTGACAATAACCACACTATAGCATATTGACAATAACCACACTATAGCCCATTGACAATAACTACACTATAGTCTATTGACCATAACCACACTATAGCCTATTGACAATAACCACACTATAGCCTATTGACAATAACCACACTATAGCATATTGACAATAACCACACTATAGCATATTGACCATAACTACACTATAGTCTATTGACAATAACCACACTATAGCATATTGACAATAACAACACAATAGCATATTGACAATAACCACACTATAGCATATTGACAATAACCACACTATAGCCTATTGACAATAACCACACTATAGCATATTGACAATAACCACAATATAGCATATTGACAATTACAACATTATAGCATATTGACAATAACCACACTACAGCATATTGACCATAACAACACAATAGCCTATTGACAATAACCACACTATAGCCTATTGACAATAACAACACTATAGCCTAATGACAATAACCACACTATAGCATATTGACAATAACCACACTATAGCCCATTGACAATAACCACACTATAGCATATTGACAATAACCACACTATAGCATATTGACAATAACCACACTATAGCCTATTGACAATAACCACACTATAGCCTATTGACAATAACAACACAATAGCCTATTGACAATAACAACACTATAGCCTATTGACAATAACCACACTATAGCATATTGACAATAACCACACTATAGCCTATTGACAATTACAACACTATAGCCTAATGACAATAACCACACTATAGCATATTGACAATAACCACACTATAGCCCATTGACAATAACCACACTACAGCATATTGACAATAACCACACTATAGCCTAATGACAATAACCACACTATAGCCCATTGACAATAACCACACTACAGCATATTGACAATAACCACACTATAGCCTATTGACCATAACCACACTATAGCCTATTGACAATAACAACACTATAGCATATTGACAATAACCACACTACAGCATATTGACAATAACCACACTACAGCATATTGACAATAACCACACTATAGCCTATTGACCATAACCACACTATAGCCTATTGACAATAACAACACTATAGCATATTGACAATAACCACACTACAGCATATTGACAATAACCACACTATAGCCTATTGACCATAACCACACTACAGCATATTGACAATAACCACACTATAGCATATTGACAATAACCACACTATAGCATATTGACAATAACCACACTATAGCATATTGACCATAACCACACTATAGCCTATTGACAATAACCACACTACAGCATATTGACAATAACTACACTATAGCATATTGACCATAACCACACTATAGCCTAATGACAATAACCACACTATAGCCCATTGACAATAACCACACTACAGCATATTGACAATAACCACACTATAGCCTATTGACCATAACCACACTATAGCCTATTGACAATAACAACACTATAGCATATTGACAATAACCACACTACAGCATATTGACAATAACCACACTACAGCATATTGACAATAACCACACTATAGCCTATTGACCATAACCACACTATAGCCTATTGACAATAACAACACTATAGCCCATTGACAATAACCACACTACAGCATATTGACAATAACCACACTATAGCATATTGACAATAACCACACTACAGCATATTGACAATAACCACACTACAGCATATTGACAATAACCACACTATAGCCTATTGACCATAACCACACTATAGCCTAATGACAATAACCACACTATAGCCCATTGACAATAACCACACTATAGCATATTGACAATAACCACACTATAGCATATTGACAATAACCACACTATAGCCCATTGACAATAACAACACAATAGCATATTGACAATAACAACACTATAGCCTATTGACAATAACAACACTATAGCATATTGACCATAACCACACTATAGCATATTGACAATAACCACACTATAGTCTATTGACAATAACCACACTATAGTATATTGACCATAACCACACTATAGCATATTGACAATAACTACACTATAGTCTATTGACCATACCCACACTATAGCATTTTGACAATAACCACACTATAGCATATAGACCATACTCAACCTATAGCATTGTGACAATAACCACACTATAGCATATTAACAATAACTGCACTATAGCATATTGACAATAACCGCACTATAGCATATTGACAATAACCACACTATAGCATATTGACAATAACCACACTATAGCATATTGACAATAACTACACTATAGTCTATTGACAATAACCGCACTATAGCATATTGACAATAACCACACTATAGCATATTGACAATAACCACACTATAGCATATTGACAATAACTACACTATAGTCTATTGACAATAACCACACTATAGCATATTGACAATAACCACACAATAGCATATTGACAATAACCACACTATAGCATATTGACAATAACCACACTATAG
Organism: Limnoperna fortunei; assembly: GCA_944474755.1. NCBI lineage: Eukaryota > Metazoa > Mollusca > Bivalvia > Mytilida > Modiolidae > Limnoperna > Limnoperna fortunei. The sequence goes on from OX104118.1 coordinate 89,365,620, forward strand.
CATATTAACAATAACTGCACTATAGCATATTGACAATAACCGCACTATAGCATATTGACAATAACCACACTATAGCATATTGACCATAACCACACTATAGCCTATTGACAATAACTACACTATAGCCTATTGACAATAACTACACTATAGTCTATTGACAATAACCACACTATAGCATATTGACAATAACCACACAATAGCCTATTGACAATAACTACACTATAGCCTATTGACAATAACTACACTATAGTCTATTGACAATAACCACACTATAGCATATTGACAATAACCACACTATAGCCTATTGACAATAACTACACTATAGTCTATTGACAATAACCACACTATAGCATATTGACAATAACCACACTATAGCATATAGACAATAACAACACTATAGCCTATTGACCATAACCGCACTATAGCCTATTGACCATAACCACACTATAGCCTATTGACCATAACCACACTATAGCCTATTGACAATAACAACACTATAGTCTATTGACAATAACAACACTATAGCCTATTGACAATAACAACACTATAGCCTATTGACAATAACAACACTATAGCATATTGACAATAACCACACTATAGCATATAGACCATACTCAACCTATAGCATTTTGACAATAACCACACTATAGCATATAGACCATACTCAACCTATAGCATTGTGACAATAACCACACTATAGCATATTAACAATAACTGCGCTATAGCATATTGACAATAACCGCACTATAGCATATTGACAATAACCACACTATAGCATATTGACAATAACCACACTATAGCATATTGACAATAACTACACTATAGTCTATTGACAATAACCACACTATAGCATATTGACCATAACCACACTATAGCCTATTGACAATAACAACACTATAGCATATTGACAATAACCACACTATAGCCTATTGACAATAACCACACTATATCATATTGACCATAACCACACTATAGCCTATTGACAAAACCACACTATAGCATATTGACCATAACCACACTATAGCATATTGACCATAACCACACTATAGCCTAATGACAATAACCACACTATAGCATATTGACAATAACCACACTATAGCATATAGACCATACTCAACCTATAGCATATTGACAATAACCACACTATAGCATATTGACAATAACCACACTATAGCATATTGACAATAACCACACTATAGCATATTGACAATAACCACACTATAGCATATTGACAATAACCACACTATAGCATATTGACAATAACTACACTATAGTCTATTGACAATAACCACACTATACCATATTGACCATAACCACACTATAGCCTATTGACAATAACAACACTATAGCATATTGACAATAACCACACTATAGCCTATTGACAATTACGACACTATAGCATATTGACAATAACCACACTATAGCCCATTGACAATAACAACACAATAGCATATTGACCATAACCACACTATAGCCTATTGACAATAACAACACTATAGCATATTGACAATAACCACACTATAGCCTATTGACAATAACCACACTATAGCCTATTGACAATAACCACACTATAGCCTATTGACAATAACCACACTATAGCATATTGACAATAACCACACTATAGCCTATTGACAATAACCACACTATAGCATATTGACAATAACCACACTATAGCCTATTGACAATAACCACACTATAGCCTATTGACAATAACCACACTATAGCCTATTGACAATAACCACACTATAGCATATTGACAATAACCACACTATAGCATATTGACCATAACCACACTATAGCCTATTGACAATAACAACACTATAGCCTATTGACAATAACAACACTATAGCCTATTGACAATAACCACACTATAGCCTATTGACAATTACGACACTATAGCATATTGACAATAACCACACTATAGCATATTGACCATAACCACACTATAGCATATTGACAATAACCACACTATAGCATATTGACCATAACCACACTATAGCATATTGACAATAACAACACAATAGCATATTGACAATAACCACACTATAGCCTATTGACAATAACCACACTATAGCCTATTGACAATAACCACACTATAGCCTATTGACAATAACCACACTATAGCCTATTGACAATAACCACACTATAGCCTATTGACAATAACCACACTATAGCCTATTGACAATAACCACACTATAGTCTATTGACAATAACCACACTATAGCATATTGACAATAACAACACAATAGCCTATTGACAATAACCACACTATAGCATATTGACAATAACAACACTATAGCATATTGACAATAACCACACTATAGCATATAGACCATACTCAACCTATAGCATTTTGACAATAACCACACTATAGCATATAGACCATACTCAACCTATAGCATTGTGACAATAACCACACTATAGCATATTAACAATAACTGCGCTATAGCATATTGACAATAACCGCACTATAGCATATTGACAATAACCACACTATAGCATATTGACAATAACCACACTATAGCATATTGACAATAACTACACTATAGTCTATTGACAATAACCACACTATAGCATATTGACCATAACCACACTATAGCCTATTGACAATAACAACACTATAGCATATTGACAATAACCACACTATAGCCTATTGACAATAACCACACTATAGCATATTGACCATAACCACACTATAGCCTATTGACAAAACCACACTATAGCATATTGACCATAACCACACTATAGCATATTGACCATAACCACACTATAGCCTAATGACAATAACAACACTATAGCATATTGACAATAACAACACTATAGCATATAGACCATAACAACACTATAGCATATTGACAATAACAACACTATAGCCTATTGACAATAACAACACTATAGCATATTGACAATAACCACACTATAGCATATAGACCATACTCAACCTATAGCATTTTGACAATAACCACACTATAGCATATAGACCATACTCAACCTATAGCATTGTGACAATAACCACACTATAGCATATTAACAATAACTGCGCTATAGCATATTGACAATAACCGCACTATAGCATATTGACAATAACCACACTATAGCATATTGACAATAACCACACTATAGCATATTGACAATAACTACACTATAGTCTATTGACAATAACCACACTATAGCATATTGACCATAACCACACTATAGCCTATTGACAATAACAACACTATAGCATATTGACAATAACCACACTATAGCCTATTGACAATAACCACACTATAGCATATTGACCATAACCACACTATAGCCTATTGACAAAACCACACTATAGCATATTGACCATAACCACACTATAGCATATTGACCATAACCACACTATAGCCTAATGACAATAACCACACTATAGCATATTGACAATAACCACACTATAGCCTATTGACAATAACCACACTATAGCATATTGACAATAACAACACTATAGCCTATTGACAATTACAACACTATAGTCTATTGACAATAACCACAATATAGCATACTGACAATAACCACGCTATAGCCTATTGACAATAACCACACTATAGCCTATTGACAATAACCACACTATAGCATATTGACCATATTGACAATAACCACAATATATCCTATTGACAATAACCACACTATAGTCTATTGACCATAACCACACTATAGCATTTTGACAATAACCACACTATAGCATATTGACAATTACCGAGCTATAGCCTATTTACCATAACCACACTATAGCATATTGACAATAACCACACTATAGCATATTGACAATAACTACACTATAGCCTATTGACCATATTGACAATAACCACACTATAGCATATTAACAATAACCACACTATAGTCTTTTGACAATAACCACACTATAGCCTATTGACCATAACAACACTATAGCATATTGACCATATTGACAATAACCACAATATATCCTATTGACAATAACCACACTATAGCATTTTGACAATAACCACACTATAGCATATTGACAATAACCACACTATAGCCTATTGACCATAACAACACTATAGCATATTTACAATAACCACACTATAGCATATTGACAATAACCACACTATAGCATATTGACAATAACCACACTATAGCATATTGACAATAACACTATGGCCTATTGACAATAACCACACTATAGCATATTGACAATAACAACACTATAGCCTATTGACCATAACCACACTATAGCCTATTGACAATAACCACAATGTACCATACTGACAATAACCACACTATAGCCTATTGACAATAACCACACTATAGCCTATTGACGATAACCACACTATAGCCTATTGACAATTATCACACTATGGCCTTTTGACCATAACCACAGTATAGCAAATTGATCATAACCACACTATAGCCTATTGACGATAGCCACACTATAGCCTATTGACAATTACCACACTATGGCCTTTTGACCATAACCACAGTATAGCAAATTGATCATAACCATACTATAGCCTATTGACCATAACCACACTACAGCCTATTGACCATATTGATAATAACCACAATATATCCTATTGACAATAACCACACTATAGCATATTGACCATAACCACACTATAGCATACTGACAATAACTACACTATAGCATATTGACAATAACAACACTATAGCATATTACCAATAACCACACTATAGCATATTGACAATAACCACACTATAGCATATTGACAATAACCACACTATAGTAAAGTCACAATAACAACACTATAGCATATTGACAATAACTACACTATAGCATATTGACAATAACTACACTATAGCATATTGACAATAACCACACTATAGTCTATTGACAATAACCACACTATAGTATATTGACAATAACCACACTATAGCATATTGACAATAACCACACTATAGCATATTGACAAAAACCACACTATAGTATATTGACAATAACCACACTATAGCATATTGACAATAACCACACTATAGCATATTGACAAAAACCACACTATAGCATATTGACAATAACCACACTATAGCATATTGACAAAAACCACACTATAGCATATTGACAATAACCACACTATAGCATATTGACAATAACCACACTATAGTATATTGACAATAACCACACTATAGCATATTGACAAAAACCACACTATAGCATATTGACAAAAACCACACTATAGCATATTGACAATAACCACACTATAGCATATTGACAATAACCACACTATAGTATATTGACAATAACCACACTATAGCATATTGACAATAACCACACTATAGCATATTGACAAAAACCACACTATAGCATATTGATAATAACCACACTATAACCTAATGACAATAACCACACTATAGTCTATTGACAATAACCACACTATTGCATATTGACAATAACCAAACAATAGCATATTGACAATAACTACACTATAGCATATTGACAAAAACCACACTATAGCTTATTGACAATAACCACTTTATAACATAATGACAATAACCAAACTATAGTCTATTGACAATAACCACACTATAGCATATTGACAATAACCACACTATAGCATATTGACAATAAAAACACTATAGCATATTGACAATAACCACACTATAGCATATTGACAATAACTACACTAGAGCATATTGACAATAACCACACTATAGCATATTGTCAATAATCACACTATAGCATATTGACCATATCAACACTATAGCCAATTGGCAATAACTACACTATAGCCTATTGACAATAACTACACTATGGCCTAATGACAATAACCACACTAAAGCATTTTAACAATAACCATCTTATAGCATATTGACCATAACCACACAATAGCCTATTGACAATAACCACAATGTAGCATACTGACAATAACCACACTATAGCCTATTGACAATATCCACACTATAGCCTATTGACAATAACCACACTATAGCCTATTGACAATAACCACACTATAGCCTATTGACGATAACCACACTATAGCCTATTGACAATTACCACACTATGGCCTTTTGACCATAACCACAGTATAGCAAATTGATCATAACCACACTATAGCCTATTGACCATAACCACACTATAGCCTATTGACAATACTCACACTATAGCCTATTAACAATAACCACACTATAGTCTATTGACAATAACCACACTATAGCCTATTGACAATACTCACACTATAGCCTATTAGCAATAACCACACTATAGCCTATTGACAATAACCACACTATAGTCTATTGACAATAACCACACTATAGTCTATTGACAATACTCACACTATAGCCTATTAACAATAACCACACTATAGTCTATTGAAAATAACCACACTATAGCCTATTGACAATACTCACTCTATAGCCTATTAACAATAACTACACTATAGCATATTGACAATAACCACACTATAGTCTATTGACAATAACCACACTATAGCCTATTGACCATAACCACACTACAGCCTATTGACCATATTGATGATAACCACAATATATCCTATTGACAATAACCACACTATAGCATATTGACCATAACCACACTATAGCATACTGACAATAACTACACTATAGCCTATTGACAATAACAACACTATAGCATATTGACTATAACCACACTATAGCAGTCACAATAACAACACTATAGCATATTGACAATAACTACACTATAGCATATTGACAATAACTACACTATAGCATATTGACAATAACCACACTATAGCCTATTGACAATAACCACACTACAGCATATTGACAATAACCACACTATAGCCCATTGACAATAACCACACTATAGCCTATTGACAATAACCACACTATAGTAAAGTCACAATAACAACACTATAGCATATTGACAATAACTACACTATAGCATATTGACAATAACCACACTATAGTAAAGTCACAATAACCACACTATAGCATATTGACAATAACTACACTATAGCATATTGACAATAACCACACTATAGCATATTGACAATAACCACACTATAGCCTATTGACAATTACAACACTATAGTCTATTGACAATAACCACACTATAGCATATTGACAATAACCACACTATAGCCTATTGACAATAACCACACTATTGCATATTGACAATAACCACACTATTGCATATTGACAATAACCACACTATAGCATATTGACAATAACCACACTATAGCCTATTGACCATATTGACAATAACCACACTATAGACAATAACCACACTATAGCATATTGACAATAACAACACTATAGACAATAACCACACTATAGCCTATTGACAATAACCACACTATAGCCTATTGACCATAACCACACTATAGCCTATTGACCATAACCACACTATAGCCTATTGACCATATTGACAATAACCACACTATAGCATATTGACAATAACAACACTATAGCCTATTGACCATAACCACACTATTGCCTATTGACAATAACCACACTATAGCATATAGACAATTACAACCCTATAGCATATTGACCATAACCACACTATAGCCTATTGACAATTACAACACTATAGCCTATTGACAATAACCACAATATAGCATACTGACAATAACCACGCTATAGCCTATTGACAATAACCACAATATATTCTATTGACAATAACCACACTATAGTCTATTGATCATAACCACACTATAGCATTTTGACAATAACCACACTATAGCATTTTGACAATAACCACACTATAGAATATTGACAATTACCACACTATAGCCTATTTACCATAACCACACTATAACCTATTGACAATAACCACACTATAGCATATTGACAATAACCACACTATAGAATATTGACAATTACCACACTATAGCCTATTTACCATAACCACACTATAACCTATTGACAATAACCACGCTATAGCCTATTGAAAATACTCACACTATAGCCTATTGACCACAACCACACTATAGCATATCGACCATATTGACAATAACCACAATATATCCTAGTGACAATAACCACACTATTGCATATTGACAATAACCACACTATTGCATATTGACAATAACCACACTATAGCCTATTGACCATATTGACAATAACCACACTATAGCCTATTGACCATAACCACACTATAGCCTATTGACAATAACCACACTATAGCCTATTGACCATAACCACACTATAGCCTATTGACCATAACCACACTATAGCCTATTGACCATATTGACAATAACCACACTATAGCATATTGACAATAACAACACTATAGCCTATTGACCATAACCACACTATTGCCTATTGACAATAACCACACTATAGCATATAGACAATTACAACCCTATAGCATATTGACCATAACCACACTATAGCCTATTGACAATTACAACACTATAGCCTATTGACAATAACCACAATATAGCATACTGACAATAACCACGCTATAGCCTATTGACAATAACCACAATATATTCTATTGACAATAACCACACTATAGTCTATTGATCATAACCACACTATAGCATTTTGACAATAACCACACTATAGCATTTTGACAATAACCACACTATAGAATATTGACAATTACCACACTATAGCCTATTTACCATAACCACACTATAACCTATTGACAATAACCACACTATAGCATATTGACAATAACCACACTATAGAATATTGACAATTACCACACTATAGCCTATTTACCATAACCACACTATAACCTATTGACAATAACCACGCTATAGCCTATTGAAAATACTCACACTATAGCCTATTGACCACAACCACACTATAGCATATCGACCATATTGACAATAACCACAATATATCCTAGTGACAATAACCACACAATAACATATTGACAATAACCACACTATTGCATATTGACAATAACCACACTATAGCCTATTGACATTAACCACACTATAGCCTATTGACCATATTGACAATAACCACACTATAGCCTATTGACCATAACCACACTATAGCCTATTGACAATAACCACACTATAGCCTATTGGCCATAACCACACTATAGCCTATTGACCATAACCACACTATAGCCTATTGACCATATTGACAATAACCACACTATAGCATATTGACAATAACAACACTATAGCCTATTGACCATAACCACACTATTGCCTATTGACAATAACCACACTATAGCATATAGACAATTACAACCCTATAGCATATTGACCATAACCACACTATAGCCTATTGACAATTACAACACTATAGCCTATTGACAATAACCACAATATAGCATACTGACAATAACCACGCTATAGCCTATTGACAATAACCACAATATATTCTATTGACAATAACCACACTATAGTCTATTGATCATAACCACACTATAGCATTTTGACAATAACCACACTATAGCATTTTGACAATAACCACACTATAGAATATTGACAATTACCACACTATAGCCTATTTACCATAACCACACTATAACCTATTGACAATAACCACACTATAGCATATTGACAATAACCACACTATAGAATATTGACAATTACCACACTATAGCCTATTTACCATAACCACACTATAACCTATTGACAATAACCACGCTATAGCCTATTGAAAATACTCACACTATAGCCTATTGACCACAACCACACTATAGCATATCGACCATATTGACAATAACCACAATATATCCTATTGACAATAACCACACAATAACATATTGACAATAACCACACTATAGCCTATTGACAATAACCACACTATAGCCTATTGACAATAACCACACTATAGCCTATTGACAATAACCACACTATAGCCTATTGACAATAACCACACTATAGCCTATTGACCATAACCACACTATAGCCTATTGACCATAACCACACTATAGCATATTGACAATAACAACACTATAGACAATAGCCACACTATAGCATATTGACAATAACCACACTATAGCCTATTGACAATAACCACACTATAGCCTATTGATCATAACCACACTATAGCCTATTGACCATAACCACACTATAGCCTATTGACAATAACCACACTATAGCCTATTGACCATAACCACACTATAGCCTATTGACAATTACAACACTATAGCCTATTGACAATAACCACAATATAGCATACTGACAATAACCACGTTATAGCCTATTGACAATAACCACAATACAGCATACTGACAATAACCACGCTATAGCCTAATGACAATAACCACACTATAGCATATTGACAATAACCACACTATAGCCTATTGACAATAACCACACTATAGCCTATTGACAATACTCACACTACAGCCATTAACAATAACCACAATATATCCTATTGACAATAACCACACTATAGTCTATTGACCATAACCACACTATAGCATTTTGACAATAACCATACTATAGCATATTGACAATTACCACACTATAGCCTATTGACCATAACCACACTATAGCATATTGACAATAACTACACTATAGCCTATTGACCATATTGACAATAACCACACTATAGCCTATTGAAAATACTCACACTAAAGCCTATTAACAATAACCACACTATAGTCTATTGACAATAACCACACTATAGTATATTGACCATAACCACACTATAACATTTTGACAATAACCACACTATAGTATATTGACAATAACCACATTATAGCCTATTGACCATAACCACACTATAGCATATTGACAATAACCACACTATAGCATTTTGACCATATTGACAATAACCACAATATATCCTATTGACAATAACCACACTATAGTCTATTGACCATAACCACACTATAACATTTTGACAATAACCACACTATAGCATATTGACAATAACCACACTATAGCCTATTGACAATAACCACACTATAGCCTATTGACAATAACCACACTATAGCCTATTGACAATAACAACACTATAGCCTATTGACAATAACCACACTATAGCATATTGACAATAACCACACTATAGCCTATTGACAATAACCACACTATAGCCTATTGACAATAACCACACTATAGCATATTGACAATAACCACACTATAGCATATTGACAATAACCACACTATAGCCTATTGACAATAACCACACTATAGCATATTGACAATAACCACACTATAGCATATTGATAATAACAACACTATAGCCTATTGACAATAACCACACTATAGCCTATTGACCATAACCACACTATAGCATATTGACAATAACAACACTAGCCTATTGACCATAACCACACTATAGCCTATTGACAATAACCACACTATAGCATATTGACAATAACCACACTATAGCCTATTGACAATAACAACACTATAGCCTATTGACAATAACCACAATGTAGCATACTGACAATAACACCACTATAGCCTATTGACAATAACCACACTATAGCCTATTGACAATAACCACACTGTAGCCTATTGACAATTACCACACTATGACCTTTTGACCATAACCACAGTATAGCAAATTGATCATAACGACACTATAGTCTATTGACAATAACCACACTATAGCCTATTGACAATACTCACACTATAGCCTATTAACAATAACCGCACTATAGTCTATTGACAATAACCATACTACAGCCTATTGACAATAACCACACTATAGCATATTGACCATAACCACACTATAGCATATTACCAATAACCACACTATAGCATATTGACAATAACCACACTATAGCATATTTACAAAAACCACACTATTGCATATTGACAATAACCACACTATAGCATATTGACAATAACAACACTATAGTCTATTGACAATTACCAAACTATAGCATATTGACAATAACCACACTATAGCATATTGACAATAACCAAACAATAGCATATTGACAATGACTACACTATAGCATATTGACAAAAACCACACTAAATCATATTGACACTAACCACTTTATAACCTAATGACAATAACCACACTATAGTCTATTGACAATTACCACACTATAGCATATTGACAATAACCACACTATAGCATATTGACAATAACCACACTATAGCATATTGACAATAACCACACTATAGCATATTGACAATAACAACACTATAGCATATTGACAATAACAACACTATAGCATATTGACAATAACCACACTATAGCATATTGACAATAACCACACTATAGCATATTGACAATAACCACACTATAGCATATTGACAATAACAACACTATAGCATATTGACAATAACCACACTATAGCATATTGACAATAACCACACTATAGCATATTGACAATAACCACACTATAGCATATTGACAATAACCACACTATAGCCTATTGACAATAACAACACTATAGCATATTGACAATAACTACACTATAGTCTATTGACAATAACCACACTACAGCATATTGACAATAACCACACTATAGCCTATTGACAATAACCACACTATAGCCTATTGACAATAACCACACTACAGCATATTGACAATAACTACACTATAGTCTATTGACAATAACCACACTATAGCATATTGACAATAACAACACAATAGCCTATTGACCATAACCACACTATAGCCTATTGACAATAACAACACTATAGCATATTGACATTAACCACACTACATCATATTGACAATAACCACACTATAGCCTATTGACAATAACCACACTACAGCATATTGACAATAACCACACTATAGCATATTGACCATATTGACAATAACCACACTATAGCATATTGACAATAACCACACTATAGCATATTGACCATATTGACAATAACCACACTACAGCATATTGACAATAACCACACTATAGCCTATTGACCATATTGACAATAACCACACTATAGCATATTGACAATAACAACACAATAGCCTATTGACCATAACCACACTATAGCCTATTGACAATAACAACACTATAGCATATTGACATTAACCACACTACATCCTATTGACAATAACCACACTATAGCCTATTGACAATAACAACACTATAGCATATTGACAATAACAACACTATAGCATATTGACAATAACAACACTATAGCATATTGACAATAACCACACTATAGCATATTGACAATAACCACACTATAGCCTATTGACAATAACCACACTATAGCCTATTGACAATAACCACACTACAGCATATTGACAATAACTACACTATAGTCTATTGACAATAACCACACTACAGCATATTGACAATAACTACACTATAGTCTATTGACAATAACCACACTATAGCATATTGACAATAACAACACAATAGCCTATTGACAATAACCACACTATAGCATATTGACCATAACCACACTATAGCCTATTGACAATAACCACACTATTGCCTATTGACAATAACCAAACTATAGCCTATTGACAATAACCACACTACAGCATATTGACAATAACCACACTATAGCATATTGACCATATTGACAATAACCACACTATAGCATATTGACAATAACCACACTATAGCCTATTGACAATAACCACACTACAGCATATTGACAATAACCACACTATAGCCTATTGACAATAACAACACTATAGCATATTGATCATGACCACACTATAGCATATTGACAATAACCACACTATAGCATATTGATCATGACCACACTATAGCATATTGACAATAACAACACTATAGCATATTGACAATAACCACACTATAGCCTATTGACAATAACCACACTATAGCATATTGACAATAACCACACTATAGCATATTGACAATAACCACACTATAGCATATTGACAATAACCACACTATAGCATATTGACAATAACCACACTATAGCATATTGATCATGACCACACTATAGCATATTGACAATAACAACACTATAGCATATTGACAATAACCACACTATAGCCTATTGACAATAACCACACTATAGCATATTGACAATAACCACACTATAGCATATTGATCATGACCACACTATAGCATATTGACAATAACAACACTATAGCATATTGACAATAACCACACTATAGCCTATTGACCATAACCACACTATAGCATATTGACAATAACAACACTAGCCTATTGACCATAACCACACTATAGCCTATTGACAATAACCACACTATAGCATATTGACAATAACCACACTATAGCCTATTGACCATAACCACACTATAGCATATTGACAATAACAACACTAGCCTATTGACCATAACCACACTATAGCCTATTGACAATAACCACACTATAGCATATTGACAATAACCACACTATAGCCTATTGACAATAACAACACTATAGCCTATTGACAATAACCACAATGTAGCATACTGACAATAACACCACTATAGCCTATTGACAATAACCACACTATAGCCTATTGACAATAACCACACTGTAGCCTATTGACAATAACCACACTATAGCATATTGACAATAACCACACTATAGCCTATTGACCATAACCACACTATAGCATATTGACAATAACAACACTAGCCTATTGACCATAACCACACTATAGCCTATTGACAATAACCACACTATAGCATATTGACAATAACCACACTATAGCCTATTGACCATAACCACACTATAGCATATTGACAATAACAACACTAGCCTATTGACCATAACCACACTATAGCCTATTGACAATAACCACACTATAGCATATTGACAATAACCACACTATAGCCTATTGACAATAACAACACTATAGCCTATTGACAATAACCACAATGTAGCATACTGACAATAACACCACTATAGCCTATTGACAATAACCACACTATAGCCTATTGACAATAACCACACTGTAGCCTATTGACAATTACCACACTATGACCTTTTGACCATAACCACAGTATAGCAAATTGATCATAACGACACTATAGTCTATTGACAATAACCACACTATAGCCTATTGACAATACTCACACTATAGCCTATTAACAATAACCGCACTATAGTCTATTGACAATAACCATACTACAGCCTATTGACAATAACCACACTATAGCATATTGACCATAACCACACTATAGCATATTACCAATAACCACACTATAGCATATTGACAATAACCACACTATAGCATATTTACAAAAACCACACTATTGCATATTGACAATAACCACACTATAGCATATTGACAATAACAACACTATAGTCTATTGACAATTACCAAACTATAGCATATTGACAATAACCACACTATAGCATATTGACAATAACCAAACAATAGCATATTGACAATGACTACACTATAGCATATTGACAAAAACCACACTAAATCATATTGACACTAACCACTTTATAACCTAATGACAATAACCACACTATAGTCTATTGACAATTACCACACTATAGCATATTGACAATAACCACACTATAGCATATTGACAATAACCACACTATAGCCTATTGACAATAACAACACTATAGCATATTGACAATAACTACACTATAGCATATTGACCATAACCACACTATAGTCTATTGACAATAACCACACTACAGCATATTGACAATAACCACACTATAGTCTATTGACAATTACCACACTATGGCATATTGACCATAACCACACTATAGCCTATTGATCATGACCACACTATAGCATATTGACAATAACCACACTATAGCATATTGACAATAACCACACTATAGCATATTGACAATAACCACACTATAGCATATTGACAATAACCACACTATAGCATATTGACAATAACCACACTACAGCATATTGACAATAACCACACAATAGCCTATTGACAATAACCACACTACAGCATATTGACAATAACCACACTATAGTCTATTGACAATAACCACACTATAGCATATTGACAATAACCACACTATAGCATATTGACCATAACCACACTATAGCCTATTGACCATAACCACACTATAGCCTATTGACAATAACCACACTATAGCCTATTGACAATAACCACACTATAGTCTATTGACAATAACCACACTATAGCATATTGACAATAACCACACTATTGCCTATTGACAATAACCACACTACAGCATATTGACAATAACCACACAATAGCCTATTGACAATAACCACACTACAGCATATTGACAATAACCACACTATAGTCTATTGACAATAACCACACTATAGCATATTGACAATAACCACACTATAGCATATTTACAAAAACCACACTATAGCATATTGACAATAACCACACTATAGCATATTGACAATAACCACACTATAGCATACTGACAATAACAACACTATAGCATATTGACAATAACCACACTATAGTCTATTGACAATAACCACACTATAGCCTATTGACAATAACTACACTATAGCCTATTGACAATAACCACACTACAGCATATTGACAATAACCACACTATAGTCTATTGACAATAACCACACTATAGCATATTGACAATAACCACACTATAGCATATTTACAAAAACCACACTATAGCATATTGACAATAACCACACTATAGCATATTGACAATAACAACACTATAGTCTATTGACAATTACCAAACTATAGCATATTGACAATAACCACACTATAGCATATTGACAATAACCAAACAATAGCATATTGACAATGACTACACTATAGCATATTGACAAAAACCACACTAAATCATATTGACACTAACCACTTTATAACCTAATGACAATAACCACACTATAGTCTATTGACAATTACCACACTATAGCATATTGACAATAACCACACTATAGCATATTGACAATAACCACACTATAGCATATTGACAATAACTACACTATAGTCTATTGACAATAACCACACTATAGTCTATTGACAATAACCACACTATAGCATATTGACCATAACCACACTATAGCCTATTGACAATAACCACACTATAGCCTATTGACAATAACCACACTATAGCCTATTGACAATAACCACACTATAGCCTATTGACAATAACCACACTATAGCCTATTGACAATAACCACACTATAGCCTATTGACAATAACCACACTATAGCCTATTGACAATAACCACACTATAGCCTATTGACAATAACCACACTATAGCCTATTGACAATAACAACACTATAGCATATTGACAATAACTACACTATAGTCTATTGACAATAACCACACTACAGCATATTGACAATAACCACACTATAGCCTAATGACAATAACCACACTATAGTCTATTGACAATAACCACACTATAGCCTATTGACAATAACAACACTATAGCATATTGACAATAACTACACTATAGTCTATTGACAATAACCACACTACAGCATATTGACAATAACCACACTATAGCCTAATGACAATAACCACACTATAGTCTATTGACATTAACCACACTATAGCATATTGACAATAACAACACTATAGCATATTGACAATAACTACACTATAGCATATTGACAATAACCACACTATAGCATATTGACAATAACAACACTATAGCATATTGACAATAACTACACTATAGCATATTGACAATAACCACACTATAGCATATTGACAATAACCACACTATAGCATATTGACAATAACTACACTATAGCCTATTGACAATAACAACACTATAGCATATTGACAATAACTACACTATAGCATATTGACAATAACCACACTATAGCATATTGACAATAACCACACTATAGCATATTGACCATAACTACACTATAGTCTATTGACAATAACCACACTATAGCATATTGACAATAACTACACTATAGCATGTTGACAATAACTACACTATAGCATATTGACAATAACCACACTATAGCATACTGACAATAACCACACTATAGCATATTGACAATAACCACACTATAGCATATTGACCATAACTACACTATAGTCTATTGACAATAACCACACTATAGCATATTGACAATAACTACACTATAGCATGTTGACAATAACTACACTATAGCATATTGACAATAACCACACTATAGCATACTGACAATAACCACACTATAGCATATTGACCATATCAACACTATAGCCTAATATTTTAATTTCGTCTAAATACTCAATACATGAGCAAAGTTGGTTATTTCGTATAACCTAACTTGGTTTTTCATCACGTGACTGATTGTGACGTCATAATAAGATGTATTGATGACGTTGACTATGCATGAATTCTTCCGCAACAACAAGTGACGAATCGTGAATTGCAAATATTATTTGATTACTTGTAAAATATTGTTCTTGTTACTTCATTTTTACTATAGAATTTAAAATATAAGGTTTGTTTTCAATTGTTGGTTAGATTATTGGATATAAACGACTTTGGATCGATTTACGCTCCAACATAAACCGCTTCGTGGTTTATTCAGCGTAAATCGACCCAAAGTCGTTTATATCCAATAATCTAACCAGCAATTGAAAACAATCCTTAATTAACAATAACCACACTATAACATATTGACAATACTCACACTATAGCCTATTAACAATAACCGCACTATAGTCTATTGACAATAACCATACTACAGCCTATTGACAATAACCACACTATAGCATATTGACCATAACCACACTATAGCATATTACCAATAACCACACTATAGCATATTGACAATAACCACACTATAGCATATTTACAAAAACCACACTATTGCATATTGACAATAACCACACTATAACCTAATGACAATAACCACACTATAGCATATTGACAATAACAACACTATTGCATATTGACAATAACCACACTATAGCATATTGACCATATCAACACTATAGCGTATTGGCAATAGCCACACTATAGCATATTGACCATAACCACACTATAGCATATTGACAATAACTACACTATAGCATATTGACAATAACTACACTATAGCCTATTGACAATAACCACACAATAGCATATTGACAATAACAACACTATAGCCTATTGACAATAACAACACTATAGTCTATTGACAATAACCACACTATAGCATATTGACAATAACCACACTATAGCATATTGACAATAACTACACTATAGTATATTGACAATAACCACACTATAGCCTATTGACAATTACAACACTATAGCCTATTGACCATAACCATCTTATAGCAAATTGACAGTAACCACACAATAGCAAATTGACAGTAACCACACTATAGCCTATTGATCATTACCACACTATAGCCTATTGACCATAACCACACTGTAGCCTATTGACAATAACCACACTATAGCCTATTGACAATAACCACACTATAGCCTATTGACCATATTGACAATAACCACACTATAGCATATTGACAATAACCACACTATAGCCTATTGACAATTACAACACTATAGCCTATTGACCATAACCATCTTATAGCAAATTGACAGTAACCACACAATAGCAAATTGACAGTAACCACACTATAGCCTATTGATCATTACCACACTATAGCCTATTGACCATAACCACACTGTAGCCTATTGACAATAACCACACTATAGCCTATTGACAATAACAACACTATAGCATATTGACAATAACCACACTATAGCCTATTGACAATAACCACACTATAGCATATTGACAATAACCACACTATAGCATATTGACAATAACCACACTATAGCCTATTGACAATAACAACACTATAGCATATTGACAATAACCACACTATAGCCTATTGACAATAACCACACTATAGCATATTGACAATAACCACACTATAGCATATTGACAATAACTACACTATAGCATATTGACCATATTGACAATAACCACACTATAGCATATTGACAATAACAACACTATAGCCTATTGACAATAACAACACTATAGCCTATTGACAATTACAACACTATAGCCTATTGACCATAACCATCTTATAGCAAATTGACAGTAACCACACAATAGCAAATTGACAGTAACCACACTATAGCCTATTGATCATTACCACACTATAGCCTATTGACCATAACCACACTGTAGCCTATTGACAATAACCACACTATAGCCTATTGACAATAACCACACTATAGCATATTGACAATAACAACACTATAGCCTATTGACAATAACCACACTATAGCATATTGACAATAACTACACTATAGCCTATTGACAATAACCACACTATAGCATATAGACCATACTCAACCTATAGCATATTGACCATATTGACAATAACCACACTATAGCATATTGACAATAACAACACTATAGCCTATTGACAATAACCACACTATAGCATATTGACAATAACTACACTATAGCCTATTGACAATAACCACACTATAGCCTATTGACAATAACAACACTATAGCCTATTGACAATAACCACACTATAGCCTATTGACAATAACCACACTATAGCCTATTGACAATAACCACACTATAGCCTATTGACAATAACCACACTATAGCCTATTGACCATATTGACAATAACCACACTATAGCATATTGACAATAACAACACTATAGCCTATTGACAATAACAACACTATAGCCTATTGACAATAACCACACTATGGCATATTGACAATAACTACACTATAGCCTATTGACCATAACCACACTATAGCATATTGACAATAACCACACTATAGCCTATTGACAATAACCACACTATAGCCTATTGACAATAACCACACTATAGCCTATTGACAATAACTACACTATAGCATATTGACATTAACCACACTACAGCATATTGACAATAACCACACTATAGCATATTGACAATAACCACACTATAGCATATTGACAATAACCACACTATAGCATATTGACAATAACCACACTATAGCCTATTGACAATTACAACACTATAGCCTATTGACCATAACCATCTTATAGCAAATTGACAGTAACCACACAATAGCAAATTGACAGTAACCACACTATAGCCTATTGATCATTACCACACTATAGCCTATTGACCATAACCACACTGTAGCATATTGACAATAACTACACTATAGCATATTGACAATACTCACACTATAGCCTATTGATCATTACCACACTATAGCCTATTGACCATAACCACACTATAGCCTATTGACCATAACCATCTTATAGCAAATTGACAGTAACCACACAATAGCAAATTGACAATAACTACACTATAGCATATTGACAATTACCACACTATAGCATATTGACAATTACCACACTATTGCATATTGACAATAACCACACTATAGCATATTGACAATAACAACACTATAGCCTATTGACAATAACCACACTATAGCCTATTGACAATAGCCACACTATAGCCTATTGACAATAACTACACTATAGCATATTGACAATAACTACACTATAGCCTATTGACAATAGCCACACTATAGCCTATTGACAATAGCCACACTATAGCCTATTGACAATAACTACACTATAGCATATTGACAATAACTACACTACATCATATTGACAATAACCACACTATAGCCTATTGACAATTACAACACTATAGCCTATTGACCATAACCATCTTATAGCAAATTGACAGTAACCACACAATAGCAAATTGACAGTAACCACACTATAGCCTATTTACCATAACCACACTATAGCATATTTACCATAACCACACTATAGCATATTGACAATAACCACACTATAGCCTATTGACAATAACCACACTATAGCCTATTGACAATACTCACACTATAGCCTATTAACAATAACCACACTATAGTCTATTGACAATAACCACACTATAGCCTATTGACCATAACCACACTATAGCCTATTGACCATATTGACAATAACCACAATATATCCTATTGACAATAACCACACTATAGCCTATTGACAATACTCACACTATAGCCTATTAACAATAACCACACTATAGCCTATTGACCATAACCACACTATAGCATTTTGACAATAACCACACTATAGCCTATTGACAATAACCACACTATAGCCTATTGACAATAACAACACTATAGTCTATTGACCATAACCACACTATAGCATTTTGACAATAACCACACTAAGGCATATAGACCATACCCACACTATAGCATTTTGACAATAACCACACTATAGCATATAGACCATACTCACACTATAGCATTTTGACAATAACCACACTATAGCATATTGACCATAACCACACTATAGCCTATTGACCATAACCACACTATAGCCTATTGACAATACACACACTATAGCCTATTAACAATAATCACACTATAGTCTATTGACAATAACCACACTATAGCCTATTGACCATAACCACACTATAGCCTATTGACCATAACCACACTATAGCATTTTGACAATAACCACACTATAGCATATAGACCATACTCACACTATAGCATTTTGACAATAAGCACACTATAGCATTTTGACAATAAGCACACTATAGCATTTTGACAATAAGCACACTATAGCATATTGACAATAAGCACACTATAGCATATTGACAATAACCACACTATAGCATATTGACTATAACCACACTATAGCATATTGACCATAACCACACTATAGCATATTGACCATAACCACACTATAGCCTATTCACAAAAACCACACTATAGCATATTGACCATAACCACACTATAGCATATTGACAATAACTACACTATAGTCTATTGACCATACCCACACTATAGCATTTTGACAATAACCACACTATAGCCTTATAACATTGTTTTCTCTTGCTACTTTGGCTTCCTTACTCACTATAAACTGGACTCAGTGATAAACTGAACAAGTGTGGACACAGAAAAATGTCTCACCTGCATTGCACATTAGTAACGAGAAAATTATGTCATAAAGCATTACATAATTGCATTAAATTGTTATCATTTAAAATATACAATGCATGGTTACAGAGAAAGGGACCTACTCCAAAAACTTTAACGTAGTCACTGGACCGTGAAATTGAGGTCATGGTCAGTCATCACCTACCAAACACTCATGTACTAATAATTAGCAACCTATATACAAAATACTGTCATCCTACCATGCATGGTTACAGAGGAACTGCCCCAATACAAAAACTTTAACACAGTCGCTGGACTGTGAAATTGAAGTCAATGTCAGGTGACACCTGCCAGGCAGTCATGTACTCTTCAGCAGCAACCTGTATACCAAATACTGTCATCCTATCACATACGGTGTACTTGATATGTACCAAGTTTCATAAAACTTGGTTCAGTAGCTTCAGAGGAGTTGAGCGGAAAACATGATTTATGAGGAATTTTTGGAAAATTCTAAGTTAAAAGGATCATAACTCCCACAATATTTTGAGGATCAGATTTTCCAGGTAATAGGCACAACTACATATGGTGTACTTGTTACATACCAAGTTTCGTAAAATTTGGTTGAGTAGTTTTAGAGGAGTTGAGCAGAATAACTTTGTGATGGACAGATGGATGGACAGGACAAAAACAATTATGTCTCCCCACCAAGTGGGGGGAGACATAATTGATTGATTGATTGGATGTCTGCTTTACAGCTATATTCAGGACGGGAACAAGTTAACAAACAATATATCAACGGTAAATGGGGGTGGGATGGGTCACAGGGAATACAATATTCACTGCCAATGGAAAAGTATGGAGTTTTGGGTTGGGGTGGAAAATTTAGCCTTTTGTAGCGGCTACAATGAGCCTACTCCTTTTCAAAATCTACAAAAGGGGTCTTTATTGTGCAAGGAGCGTGGCACTCTCCAAACACGTTACCCATTATGGTCCACGGTCAGGCTTTCCTATAATGACCTGACAATTCCCGAGGGTCTCCCCTATCCACCACCCGGGGACGCGCTGCGCTGCTCTGTGGGTCGAGCACTGGGAACCCCCAGGAGACATAATAACCAAACTAACAGTTATTAGAATGACATTTTTAACAAGTGTGGACTGTGAGCATGCTCACAAAGGGATTCCCCCAGCTTCGTTTTCAAGTCCAATTATCTCTCCCCTTAATGATATCCGAGGTCAATAAAAATCATTCATGCGCATCTACATATAATGTACTTCCTTTATGCTAAGTTTCATTAAATTTCATCAAGCGGTTTAGAAGGAGTTGCGCTTACAAGTGATGTGGACAGACGGACAGGTGGACAGATAGACAGGGTGATTCCTATATACCCCCCAAACAAGTTTGTGGGGGTATAATAAACTTGATGACAAGGTTACATGTTGGTCTTTTTCCACCAAAAGCTATAGCCCAATATAAAATTTGAATGATCTGACAGACAAGGGAGATAACTATAAAATTTGATTGATCTGACAGACAAGGGAGATAACTATATAACATTTGATTGATCTGACAGACAAGGGAGATAACTACATAACATTTGATTGATCTGACATACAAGGGAGATAACTTAAAAAATTTGATTGATCTGACAGACAAGGGAGATAACTATATAAAATTTGATTTATCTGACAGACAAGGGAGATAACTACATAACATTTGAATGATCTGACAGACAAGGGAGACAACAATATAAAATTTGATTGATCCGACAGACAAGGGAGATAACTACATAACATTTGATTGATCTGACAGACAAGGGAGATAACTATATAAAATTTGATTGATCTGACAGACAAGGGAGATAACTATATAACATTTGATTCTTTTCTTTTTATTAATGAAGACTTGTACATAAATCATATAAAATAAAATACTGTAGTACAATGGTAACCAGTAAATAAAAAATTTTGTATAGGACTATCCAATAAACATTCGTAAATAGTTAAGCTTCAATCAGTGTTTAAGTTTCTGAAAAGAAGGCATTTTACCGTCATGGTCTGATGTTAAACTCCTGCAGTATTGGCCATTTTCAATTACCAATCAAAATATAAAAAATTCAATAAAACAACATCCACTGATCATTGTGACTAAGTTTGTTGTCAACTGGTCCAATGGTTTAAGAAAAGTTAAAGTTGACAACCATGACAACAATGAAGGATGTAAATAGCTGACATTAGCTCACCTGAACCTTGGGGTCTTTTGAGTTTAAAATCACAGTCTAAAATGGCATGGTTGCAAAGCAAGTGCTTTAATAAATGGGAAATGGTTTCAATTTGTTGAAAGGTTTTGGGTCTGTATCGAAGAATGTAGGGGAAGATAATTAAACAATAACAGAACCATTATGTCTAAAATGTGCTAAAAATGACTAAGTTCCAATGTCTAGAAAAATGGGAAAACATTTCTTGAACAATTTCATGAAAACAGGTGCACAACTTCAATATGTGTGCAATCTTTCTTTCAAGTTTCATAATATGGGTTGAAAACTGTAGGATGAATTGATTACACAAAATATGAACCCACAAATGACTAACTTCTAAAGTCTGCAAAATTAGTAAAAAAATCCTCGAACAATTCAATAATAGCAGATGCCTAACTTTTTATACATGTGCAATGTTTCTGTGAAGTTTCAGCGAAAACTGTGGGAGGTGTTGATTAGAGAAAGTAGATACCCTATTTTCCCCACCCGCCCATCCATGCACCTTACTTTACTATACTATAACATGGGTTTGCACTTCAGGCAACCTTGCAAATATGTAAATGAGCTACAATTATAAAATAAATTATCTTTCTTACTCCATTACAACTGCATATTTCTGATTGATAACATAAAATAAAGTAAACTATATTTAGGCGGATCACTTTGTTATTACACAGCTGTCCTGCGTTCCGTGTTATTATACAGCAGTCCCACGTTCCAAATTCTGTTTAATTTCAGCTGTATACTGGCCATAAAATCTCTCAAGTTTCTTGTTAAACTTCTGGTTTCTTTCATTTATAAAGTCAATATCTGCCTCTTCATCTGTAGTTCTTCTTCTACTAAACTTTTCTCTTTTCTGAATTCTGCAATAACATAGACACATACAGACAAGCCTTACAAGCAAATCGTTCTACTGAACTTTTCTTTTTTCAGAATTCTGCTATGATGACATTTAAGAGAGTCCAATTATTCTAGTCTAAGAGCTACTCATGTTTAAGGCCATGCCAATGATTCTAAAGTGATAGAAGACTTTCCAATTATTCTAGTC
Organism: Limnoperna fortunei; assembly: GCA_944474755.1. NCBI lineage: Eukaryota > Metazoa > Mollusca > Bivalvia > Mytilida > Modiolidae > Limnoperna > Limnoperna fortunei. The sequence goes on from OX104118.1 coordinate 89,391,519, forward strand.
TAAGACCTATTCACTGTTTAGGCCATGCAAATGATTCTAGAGTGATAGAAGACTGTCCAATTATTCTAGTCTAAGAGCTACTCACTGTTTAGGCCATGCAAATGATTCTAGAGTGATAGAAGACTGTCCAATTATTCTAGTCTAAGAGCTACTCATGGTTTAGGCCACGCAAATGATTCTAGAGTGTCCGAAGACCGTCCAATTATTCTAGTCTAAGAGCTACTCACTGTTTAGGCCATGCAAATGATTCTAGAGTGTCCGAAGACCGTCCAATTATTCTTGTCTAAGAGTTACTCACTGTTTTGGCCATGCCAATGATTCTAGAGTGATAGAAGACTGTCTAATTATTCTAGTCTAAGAGCTACTCACTGTTTAGGCCATGCAAATGATTCTAGAGTGTCCGAAGACCGTCCAACTATTCTTGTCTAAGAGTTACTCACTGTTTTGGCCATGCCAATGATTCTAGAGTGATAGAAGACTGTCCAATTATTCTAGTCTAAGAGCTACTCATGGTTTAGGCCATGCAAATGATTCTAGAGTGTCCGAAGACCGTCCCATTATTCTAGTCTAAGAGCTACTCACTGTTTAGGCCATGCAAATGATTCTAGAGTGTCCGAAGACCGTCCAATTATTCTTGTCTAAGAGTTACTCACTGTTTTGGCCATGCCAATGATTCTAGAGTGATAGAAGACCGTCCAATTATTCTAGTCTAAGAGTTACTCACTGTTTTGGCCATGCCAATGATTCTAAAGTGATAGAAGACTTTCCAATTATTTTAGTCTAAGAGCTACTCATGGTTTAGGCCATGCAAATGATTCTAGAGTGTCCGAAGACCGTCCAATTATTCTAGTCTAAGAGCTACTCACTGTTTAGGCTCACTGTTTTGGCCATGCCAATGATTCTAGAGTGATAGAAGACTGTCCAATTATTCTAGTCTAAGAGCTACTCATGGTTTAGGCCATGCAAATGATTCTAGAGTGTCCGAAGACCGTCCAATTATTCTAGTCTAAGAGCTACTCACTGTTAAGGCCATGCAAATGATTCTAGAGTGTCCGAAGACCGTCCAATTATTCTTGTCTAAGAGTTACTCACTGTTTTGGCCATGCCAATGATTCTAGAGTGATAGAAGACCGTCCAATTATTCTTGTCTAAGAGTTACTCACTGTTTTGGCCATGCCGATGATTCTAGAGTGATAGAAGACTGTCCAATTATTCTAGTCTAAGAGTTACTCACTGTTTTGGCCATGCCAATGATTCTAAAGTGTCAGAAGACTGTCCAATTATTCTAGTCTAAGAGTTACTCACTGTTTTGGCCATGCCAATGATTCTAAAGTGATAGAAGACTTTTCAATTATTCTAGTCTAAGAGCTACTCATGGTTTAGGCCATGCAAATGATTCTAGAGTGTCCGAAGACCATCCAATTATTCTAGTCTAAGAGCTACTCACTGTTTAGGCCATGCAAATTAAATGATTCTAGAGTGTCCGAAGACCGTCCAATTATTCTTGTCTAAGAGTTACTCACTGTTTTGGCCATGCCAATGATTCTAGAGTGATAGAAGACTGTCCAATTATTCTAGTCTAAGAGCTACTCATGATTTAGGCCATGCAAATGATTCTAGAGTGTCCGAAGACCGTCCAATTATTCTTGTCTAAGAGTTACTCACTGTTTTGGCCATGCCAATGATTCTAGAGTGATAGAAGACTGTCCAATTATTCTAGTCTAAGAGCTACTCATGGTTTAGGCCATGCAAATGATTCTAGAGTGTCCGAAGACCGTCCAATTATTCTAGTCTAAGAGCTACTCACTGTTTAGGCCATGCAAATTAAATGATTCTAGAATGTCCGAAGACCGTCCAATTATTCTTGTCTAAGAGTTACTCACTGTTTTGGTCATGCCAATGATTCTAGAGTGATAGAAGACTGTCCAATTATTCTAGTCTAAGAGCTACTCATGGTTTAGGCCATGCAAATGATTCTAGAGTGTCCGAAGACCGTCCAATTATTCTTGTCTAAGAGTTACTCACTGTTTTGGCCATGCCAATGATTCTAGAGTGATAGAAGAACGTCCAATTATTCTAGTCTAAGAGCTACTCACTGTTTTGGCCATGCCAATGATTCTAGAGTGATAGAAGACTGTCCAATTATTCTAGTCTAAGAGCTACTCATGGTTTAGGCCATGCAAATGATTCTAGAGTGTCCGAAGACCGTCCAATTATTCTTGTCTAAGAGTTACTCACTGTTTTGGCCATGCCAATGATTCTAGAGTGATAGAAGACCGTACAATTATTCTAGTCTAAGAGTTACTCACTGTTTTGGCCATGCCAATGATTCTAAAGTGATAGAAGACTTTCCAATTATTCTAGTCTAAGAGCTACTCATGGTTTAGGCCATGCAAATGATTCTAGAGTGTCCGAAGACCGTCCAATTATTCTAGTCTAAGAGCTACTCACTGTTTAGGCCATGCAAATGATTCTAGAGTGTCCGAAGACCGTCCAATTATTCTAGTCTAAGAGCTACTCACTGTTTAGGCCATGCAAATGATTCTAGAGTGTCCGAAGACCGTCCAATTATTCTTGTCTAAGAGTTACTCACTGTTTTGGCCATGCCAATGATTCTAGAGTGATAGAAGACCGTCCAATTATTCTAGTCTAAGAGTTACTCACTGTTTTGGCCATGCCAATGATTCTAA